>JAQIUQ010005556.1:530000-742500 GCA_030378365.1 Hybognathus amarus | reverse complement strand
TGGTCTGAGTATTTCAGAAACTGCTAATCTACTGGGATTTTCACGCACAACCATCTCTAGGGTTTACAGAGAATGGTCTGAAAAGAAAAAACATCCAGTGAGCGGCAGTTCTGTGGGCGGAAATGCCTTGTTGATGCTAGAGGTCAGAGGAGAATGGCCAGACTGGTTCGGGCTGATAGAAGGGCAACAGTGACTCAAATAACCACCCGTTACAACCAAGGTGGGCAGAAGAGCATCTCTGAACGCACAGTAGGTCGAACTTTGAGGCAGATGGGCTACAGCAGCAGAAGACCACACCCGGTGCCACTCCTTTCAGCTAAGAACAGGAAACTGAGGCTACAATTTGCACAAGCTCATCGAAATTGGACAATAGAAGATTGGAAAAACGTTGCCTGGTCTGATGAGTCTCGATTTCTGCTGCGACATTCGGATGGTAGGGTCAGAATTTGGCGTCTACAACATGAAAGCATGGATCCATCCTGCCTTGTATCAACGGTTCAGGCTGGTGGTGGTGGTGTCATGGTGTGGGGAATATTTTCTTGGCACTCTTTGGGCCCCTTGGTACCAATTGAGCATCGTTGCAACGCCACAGCCTACCTGAGTATTGTTGCTGACCATGTCCATCCCTTTATGACCACAATGTACCCAACTTCTGATGGCTACTTTCAGCAGGATAATGCGCCATGTCATAAAGCTGGAATCATCTCAGACTGGTTTCTTGAACATGACAATGAGTTCGCTGTACTCAAATGGCCTCCACAGTCACCAGATCTCAATCCAATAGAGCATCTTTGGGATGTGGTGGAACGGGAGATTCGCATCATGGATGTGCAGCCGACAAATCTGCGGCAACTGTGTGATGCCATCATGTCAATATGGACCAAACTCCCTGAGGAATGCTTCCAGCACCTTGTTGAATCTATGCCACGAAGAATTGAGGCAGTTCTGAAGGCAAAAGGGGTCCAACCCGTTACTAGCATGGGGTACCTAATAAAGTGGCCGGTGAGTGTATATATATATATATATATATATATATATATATATATATATATATATATATATATATAAAGATATATATTATATATATAAAAAATAAAATAATAATGATAAGATGTGTGTTATGATTGTGTGTATGAGCATTTCCTATCATATTTTTTACCTGCTAAAAATAGTATTTTTTGCATAATTTCCCAGAAAAACACCCAATATAATAATAATTATTATTATTATTATTAGAATTATTATTAGTAGAAAAAAAATCTGGGAAATTATGCTAAATACTATATTTGTATTTTCCCCATTGTTTAAACAAAACATACACATTTAAATAATTTACATTTAAATGTAAATTAAAAAAAATATATAATTAGGTAATATACTGTATATTAATATGAATAAATGGTAAATTGGTAAAATGGTAAAAAAAGGTTAATTTACCATTTAATAAATGCAAAATCTTAATAAATACTATAATGATCTATACAGTACTGTAGGCCTGTAGCAATGATGGATTGATTGCCTGATCATTGAGATAATAGTGCAGTTTCAAATTTATTTAAATCACAATCATTTTGGGGATTATTTTCCCAATGTTGTCACTGATTCCTTTTTATCTTCCAATGATGTTTATGAACATTTACTGGAAATATTTTTTTTTTGCTATTTTTGCCATGAAATAGTATTTTGCATAATTTCACAGACAAAAAGTACATGCATTGTATAATAGTTATCATAATAATATTTTTTTTCTCTAAGAAATTACTAAATACAAATATTTTCAAAAGATGAAAGATTTTTTGTCACTGATTTTTTTTTCCTTCAGTAGACCATCTTTATTGATTTTTTCCCACTAGATTTGCTTATGGTGCTCAAGACAAGTAAAAAAAATGGGATCAAAAAATGTAAACCAAGCATCATTTTGCAATTTATCAATTCATAAAAAAGGCAAATTTGATCTGAATCTGCTGCGTCTCAAGTGCTCATTTTGGACCCTGTGAGAATTCAACAAAGAGCTGAAGATAGCATTCCTGTCATGAACTTACGAGCAGACGGCATGCTGGGAGGACACTGAGGCTTGTCAGAAATATCAGGATCTGTGATGGAGCGAAGCAGTTCTAGAGGAAACCAAAGCAGAGATTACATTAGCGAAGTTAAAGAGGTCAGTCGGATGCAAAATTCACTTTTATATTGTGTTTGCATATAAATGTGTCTTTGCAGTGTGTGGACACAACCACCACAAAATGAAAAAAAATCCATTCACTCCTTTTTTTTTAATCCTCAAAAACCCTAAACACTCTCAATAATCAGGCCGTTAGGATTTTCTGAGTAATATGATGTCATAATGCTTAAGCTCCGCCCACGACCACTGACGGACTGTCCCGTAAGTACTGTGAGGAGGTAAAAGGGTGTTCTTTTACACAACCATTGAGGAATTTTAACCAAAGTATGTTACAAACTTTACATGAAGACCCTAAACCATCAAATCAGCTTGTGGAAAATGGGCATCTGATGCCCCCTTTAAAGTGCGATATGCGGATGAGCGATCAGGAGCACATACCGGTGTCAGTGTTTGTACAGGCGTCCTGGATCTCAGGCGGTCTCTTCTGTGTGGAGGCGAACGCATGAAGCTCAGCCGAGGTGACGTGCGCCTGATCCAACAACGCCAGGCCACTCAACTCACACTCAACGCCTGCAGCGCAATCACATTTACTAACCGATGATCTTTACAGCAGAACTGACTTCATCTTCAAGTGTTCATATTTAATATAGATATTATATCATAAAAACTTAGACGGAAATTAAAAATGTTGTCTTGGTAAAGTTGAAATTGAAGGACTTAAATTACTAAAACTAAAACTGTAATAAAATGAATTAAAACTAAATAAAAACTATTTTTAAATAAAAAAGACAAAATGCACAGCACAATTACTAAAATTAAAAATGTAATAAAAAGAATTAAAACAAAAAACAAATATTTAAAAAAAATTACACAAAGGACAAAAATTAATAAAATTACTCAAACTAAAAGTAATACTGCAAATACAAATAATAGATAAAAAAATGAAAACAAATGTTGTCTTGGCAATTGACTGAAATAAAATAATGTTTAATTAAATTAATAAAATTACAAAAAAAAACTAATAAAAATGACAAAAGCACATAATTACTAAAAGAAAAAAATGTAAAAAAAAAAACATTAATATTAATAAATACAAAATATGAATAAATACTATAATGGTATATAAATAATACTGAAGAAATCACCTAAAGGAATGGTGTGCGTGTCACTGTAATCGGCCACTTCTTCTGCAGGCTGCACACATGAGCAAACAGAGAAACAGTCAAGGTCACATCTTTATTAAAGCAAGAGTTTAGCAAAAATACATAGATACAGTTTTGAGACTCACGTACCTCATCTGGAGGAATGGAGTCCTCAGGCCTGAACGCGACTCCGATCTCTGTCCTCCTTGTTTTTCTCCTCTCTCCTCTTCCGTCTAAATGAGATATAATATTAGACACAAAAGGCAAATCTCTTACAACAAAAAAAAAAAAATCATCATATGTCACATGGTTTGACTAGGGCTGGGCACAAAAAGAAAAAAGAATCGAATTGAGAGCTTGCAAATCAAACTGAGAGCTTGAAATTGAAAGCTTATGAATGAAACTAGAGCATGCGAATCAAGAGCTTGCGAATCGAAGGTTGCAAATGAGAGCTTGCGAATCGAAAGCATGCGATTCAATTGAGAGGTTGTGAATTGAATTGAGAGCTTGTGAATCGAAAGCATGCGAATCGAAATGTTGTGAAACGAGAGCTTGCGAGAATCAAAAGCATGCGATTCGAATCGAGATGATGAAACGAGAGCTTGCGAACTGGAATCGAGATGTTGTGAAAACGAGAGCTTGCGAATCAGAATCAAGAGCTTGCGAATCGAAAGCATGCAAAACGAGAGCTCGAGAATTGGAATAGGAACATCTGAATGGATGACGCAGCCCAAGGTTTGAGCACACAGCACAATGACCTCTTGTTGGACGGGCTGGTCGCCGTGAGCTTGTTCTCCGGGACAGGGTGAGTGTTTAAGAGTTGTAGTTGGGTGTGTTTGCACGTTGGTCCACTTCATCAGCTCCTCCAGTGGAATGAGACGCGAGGAGTTCGTACAGGAGCCGAGTTCAACCGCACATCCTACATGACAAACATATCGATTATCTTCACCTGCTGCGACAGCATAAGTGGCGAGTAAAGTGACGAGTGAAAGGGATGAGTAAAGTGATGAGTAAAGGAACGAGTAAAGGGAAGAGTAAAGGGACGAGTAAAGGATGAGTAAAGTGATGAGTAAAGTGACGAGTAAAGTGATGAGTAAAGGAATGAGTAAAGTGATGAGTAAAGAGATGAGTAAATAGATGAGTAAAGAGATGAGTAAAGTGATGGAGCAAAGTGATGAGTAAAGTGATAAGTCATAACGATAAAGTGATGAGTAAAGTGACAAGTAAAGTGATGAGTAAAGGACGGTAAAGTGATGGTAAAGGAATGAGTAAAGGGATGACTAAAGAGATGAGTAAAGTGATGAGTAAAGTGACAATGGTAAAGTGAACGAGTAAAGGAGATGAGTAGAAGGGATGAGTAAAGTGATGAGTAAAGTGACAAGTAAGTAAAGTAGAGGACGAGTAAAGTGGATGAGTAAAGGAATGAGGTAAAGGGATGAGTAAAGTGATGAGTAAAGGTGATGAGTAAAGTGATGAGTAAAGGGATGAGTAAAGGGATAGAGTGAAAGGGATGAGTAAAGGGATGAGTAAAGGGAGTGAGCTAAAGGGATGAGTAAAGGGATGAAGTAAAGGGATGAGTAAAGTGACTAAGTAAAGGGATGAGTAAAGTGATGAGTGAAGTGATAGAGATAAAAGTGATGAGAAAAGTGACAAGTAAAGTGACAAGTAAAGGGATGAGTAAAGGGATGAGTAAAGTGATGAGTAAAGGCATGAGTAAAGATATGAGTAAAGGCATGAGTAAAGTGAAGAAATCAAGGAATTAGTAAAGGGACGAGTAAAGTGACTGAAGTGTGGTTATTGCTCAGTGAAAGTCAAGTAGGAAGACAAACTAAATGTCAACTCACAGGGGGGTGAATCGGCTCTGTGCAGAAGCTGAATTCTGGGATAGCGGCCTGTGGTTGTGACGCCCAGACTGGGTTTTGGCAAGGTGCATTGTGGGATATGTGGCAATGTCACGGTTCTCTGGGTCTCTGGGTGAAACCGCAGAAGAGGAAGAGCAACAGATCTGTGGACGGAGAGATTCCTGTGTGTGTGTGTTATAGTGGTGTGATTCGGCTCGGGTCCGGTTATGATCCTCAGCCCTACCGGGACAGATGAGGGATCTGGACCCCAGGAATCCTTCACAGGAGGAAGAGGAGGACGAGACCTCTGAGATGGGTTTACTGGAAGAGTCTGAGGCCGTGTGGGTTTGGAGACTTCGAGAAACGCCATTAAATCCTGAGTGAGTATTGGCTGTGGTTAGAAGCCCGTGTGACGGCGGGATGAAGCTCCGAGGCCGGGAGATTGACCACTCTCTGGCCAGTCTGAGCGAATGGTCGACTGATGAATTTCCTGTGAGAGATTCAAAAACATGAGAAAAAAAACGATTTTGAACAATTTTTTCCAGCTAAAGAACGATAAAAACCCTGACAGCCAATCAGAATCCATTCAGCTTTAAAGAGCTCCAGCACTTAAAGTGTCAGACGAGCAAACCTGCAGTCCATGTGGAGAATAAACAGTGTAATCGATCATCTGATATGGTTACTATTATAGTTATCTGCATAGTTATTGTTCTTGGTGTGAATGAGCTTAAGAGTACCACGCTAGCTGAGGCCCCAATGAAATCCTTATTATTTTCTCCCAAATTCTGTTTTTATTTTTTGGTTAATTTTTTTGACTCCATTTTAATGTTTATATTATATTTTTAGTAATCAAAAAGCATGTCTAATTATTGAACTCATGAAACATACAATTTAACAAAAATTAAGATAATGTATGTAATTCAAATAATTTTGTGAAATTTGTTTATATATTTTTATAGCATTAAAAAACTGTTAAAAATGTGAGGTTGGTAAGATTTTGTTAATCTTCTACTCACCAAGGCTGCATTTATTTGATAAAAAAAACAGTAAAACTGTGAAATATAATTCCAATGTAAAACCACTGTTTTCTACGTGAACATGCAGTAAAGTGTAATTTATTCCTGAATGTTCAGCATCATTACTCCAGTCTTCAGAGTCACATGATCCTTCAGAAATCACTCTAATATGATGATGTGATGCTCAAGAAACATTTATGTTTTTATCAATGTTGAAAACATTGTGCTGCTTCATATTTCTGTGGAAACGTGATGCATATTTTTCAGGATTCTTTGGATTGAGTTCAAAATAACAGCTTTTAATAGAAAAAAAATATTTTGTACACATTTTAAACGTCTTTCTCTGTCACTTTTGATCAGTTTAATGCGTCCTTGCTGAATAAAAATATGACTTTCTCTAAAAGTATAAACATCCTACTGAACCCAGTCTACATGACTGATCGTGTAAATGATGACGGAGTTATATTACCTGAGTTTTGAGGGTAATATTTCGAATTCAGAGCCGAGCCAGAATTCACATTCACAGGATGTTCGTCATGATTAACCCTCTCAGGCCTGGTAGCTTGTGTTGGGAGGTTGGCATCATCCCATGTAGTGTGCTGGGCATTGTGGGTAAGAGAGATGTGCTGAGGCTGAGGCGGATGCTGTACAGGTATGGCAGTGGTCTGTGGCACATTCACATTAGACTGATGCATGCTGGGTTGAGACAGCGGCAGGTTTACGAAGGACGCGCCGACGACCTGCATGAGACTCATGAAGTTGATCTGCTGCAGCTGAAACACAAGGGATCTGTTAGACTTTGTCACTTTGTTATTTAGTTTCATCTCTGCTTGTAATTTGTGTGTTTGTTCTTATTTTATTACTGACTGTTCACTTGTTTTTAATAATGTTTGAATATATATGCTAGGCTAGCAGTTTTTGATGTGGTATCGAAACTTTCAAGAGAGCTTTAAGTAATGCTGTAGTATTCGAGTCTGGTTCTCGAGACGTTTTTCTAGCAAGACTCTCACAGTGCATTATGGGTATTCTCTAGCCATTGAGCATACATCAGTTGTACACTCGTTATTGCAGTGCATTGTGTGATTGAATGCGTTCACTATGGTTTTGAACACAATACAAATTACTGTCCCTTTAAATAGTGCCCTATTTAAGGGTATATGGGGCGATTTCAGACGCAGCCATGGTGTCCAAACCGAGGTTTCCTAGCATTTGATTGACAGGCAAAGTCTTGAAGCTGAAACGCACCTGCACTAGCCTGAATAACTCGTCGTGGATCAGCTGTCTGACGGGGTCTGGTGGTGTTTGGGCTTCGCTGTGAGGAGGATGACCTCTGATGTGTGTGTCCGTCGGCCCGTTTACATGCTGAACACTGACGGATGCAGAAACCTCAGGGCTGGAAGAACAACACAGGTGAGATTACAGAGAGAATATCTCAAATCCTCCTTCATCACAGTGAGATTAGATTATCTTTACCTGTGTGTTCCACACGAGACGTGATTTCCCTCAAAGTGAGATCTGAAACGCAAACATCAGCTGATATTAAACACACGAAGGTAACCTGAGCTTTGTTTGTCGTCATCATAGCAACCGAAACTCTGCCTGTGATTAATAACTGAAAGCTGCAACAATTACATGCCTTAAACATGCAACATATTAAACAACTGAGTTAACATCAACAACCTTTCCAACAAACAGCCTCTGAATATGTAAATGAAGAGCATCAGGCATGTGTCAAAGGTTAAAGTTGATATGTGCAGACTCACTGTGAATGTAGTGAGTGTTCGTGTGTGTCGGGACACTCAAGATCAGCCAGTGTGATAGTCTGTGGGAACATCAGGAGAACTAGTTTTACACACAGATACTGGAAGGACGGACCTACTGAACTAACTGCACATTTTCATGATTATGATATAGCAATGGTCAACTTAAATAAATGAATAACTAAATTTGATTTTATTGATACATAGATAATTATTAAACATGTATATTTAGTGTAAATTATTAATGATCAATAAATAACTTTTTCGATTAATAAATATTATTGATATTGAAATTGATATATAATATATTTTAATTATAAATTATTATAAAATGACAAATTGATTTCTTGATTAATAAATATTATTGATATTGATAGATTATATTTGAATTACACATTATTATTAATGATACATAAATGGATGTATTAATCAATAAAAGATAATGATTATTATATTTGATTATTTACATCTAATAAAATATAATTGATATCTATCAATACAAATCTATAAATTATACTGATAAATAAATATTAATTAATGAATAAATATTATTGATATATAATATATTTTAATTACAAATTATTATTAATGATACATAAATGGATGTATTAATCAATAAAAGATGATGATTATTATATTTGATTATTTACACCTAATAAAATATAATTGATATTGATCAATATATATATATATATATATATATATATATATATATATAAATTATACTGATTAATACATCCGTATTTATGCTAGATATCTATTAATTATAAATTATTATTAATAGATAAAAAATAATCAATAAACGAATACAAAAAAATTATACTGATAAATATAAATAAATATTAGTAAATGAATAACTATTATTGACAGACAAAAATGATTATTATATACATTAATGTATATATAAAATGTATAATTATATTTATTATAAATTATTATTAATTATAAATGATTCATAAAATATATTAATCATATATAGGGTTAGGAATAGGGTTTGGTTCAGGGTTAGTTGCATTATTATTAAATTATGCAAAGTATGTACATGTAACATATTATGTAACAAGAACACTGTAAAATAAAGTATTACCCAGTGTTTTACAACAAAACAAATGAGCTATTAGTGATGTATGTAATCAATAATTAATCCTCTCTGTAGATTCATAGGGCAGCACACAATCACCTGATCTCTGTGAGCTCTGCTCTGATTGGCCCATGATGCCTCAGGTGACATCATCAGCACTGCTATCAACTGTAAACCAAACAACAATGAACAACAGTGGATAATACAGTTGTAATGATTCAGTAATAACATTAATAGTGATCAGTATAAAATTAATAATTAAAAAAATAATACTTTGACCAAATTAACGGTGTGGTAAGTGGTATTTCTAAAACACTGTTGGATAATGTTGATATTTTAAATCAACCCAAACAAACACACTTTTTTGCTCCGCCTCCAAAACTCGCACTTCAATCCTGACAACCCCGGCTCTGAGTTCGATCTCTGAACCCTGACATGACTTCACAACGTTCCCCAGTGTTACTCACGTTCGCAGTGTTATTCTGCATTCAGTGTTACTCGACACGTTCCCCAGTGTTACATTACTCACACGTTCCCCAGTGTTACTGCAGCACCCAGTGTTACTCACCACGTCTCCCAGTGTTACTCACGTTACCACACGTTCCCCAGTGTTACTCACACGTTCCCCAGTGTCTACTCACACGTTCCCCAGTGTTACTCACGTTACTACACGTTCCCCAGTGTTACTCACGTTACTCACACGTTCCCAGTGTTACTCACTGTTACTCACACGTGTCCCCAGTGTTACTCACACGTTCCCCAGTGTTACTCACGTTACTCACACGTTCTCCCAGTGTTACTCACACGTTCCCCAGTGTTACTCACACGTTCCCCAGTGTTACTCACACGTTCCCCAGTGTTACTCACACGTTCCCCAGTGTTACTCACACGTTCCCCAGTGTTACTCACGTTCCCAGTGTTACATGTTACTCACACGTTTCCCAGTGTTACTCACACGTTTCCCAGTGTTACTGCGTACTCACACGTTCCCCAGTGTTACTCATGTTACTCACACG
This sequence comes from Hybognathus amarus, assembly GCA_030378365.1. Classification (NCBI taxonomy): domain Eukaryota; kingdom Metazoa; phylum Chordata; class Actinopteri; order Cypriniformes; family Leuciscidae; genus Hybognathus; species Hybognathus amarus. The sequence continues at coordinate 732,525 of JAQIUQ010005556.1, read as the reverse complement.
TTCCCCAGTGTTACTCACACGTTCCCCAGTGTTACTCACGTTACTCACACGTTCCCCAGTGTTACTCACTGTACTCACACGTTCCCCAGTGTTCCCACTCACACGTTCCCCAGTGTTACTCATGTACTCACACGTTCCCCAGTGTTACTCACATGTTCCCAGTGTTACTCACACGTTCCCCAGTGTTTACTCATGTTACTGACACTGTTCCCAGTGTTACTCACATGCTCCCAGTGTTACTCGCATGTTACTCAGTTACTACGTTGCCCCAGTGTTACTCACGTTACTCACACGTTCCCCAGTGTTACTCACACGTTCCCCAGTGTTACTCACGTTACTCACACGTTCCCCAGTGTTACTCACGTTACTCACACGCTCCCCAGTGTTACTCACGTACTCACACGTTCCCCAGTGTTACTCACGTTACTCACACTGTTCCCCAGTGTTACTGACACCACTGCTCCCAGTGTTACTCACGTTACTCACACTGTTCCCCAGTGTTACTCACGTTACTCACACGTTCCCCAGTGTTACTCACACGTTCCCCAGTGTTACTCACGTACTCACACGTTCCCCAGTGTTACTCACGTTACTCACATGTCCCAGTGTTACTCACATTACTCACACGTTCCCCAGTGTTACTGGCACATCTCAGTTTACTCACGTTACTCACACCGTTCCCCAGTGTTACTCACGTTACTCGCACGTTCCCCAGTGTTACTGACACATGTTACCCAGTGTTACTCACGTTACTGACACTGTTCCCCAGTGTTACTCATGTCATTCCGCCAGTGTTACTCACGTCTCTACTGTACCCAGTGTTACTCATGTTACTCACATGTTCCCCAGTGTTACTCACACTGCAGTGTACTCACATCGTTCCCAGTGTTACTCACGTTACTCACACGTTTCCCCAGTGTTACTCACGTTACTCACACGCTCCCCAGTGTTACTCACAGTGTACTCACACGTTCCCCAGTGTTACTCATGTACTCACACGTTCCCCAGTGTTACTCAGGTACTACACGTTCCCAGTGTTACTCACGTTACTCACACAGTTCCCCAGTGTTACTTGTACACGTTCCCCAGTGTTACTCATGTTACTGACCACGTTCTCCCAGTGTTACTCACGTACTCACACGTCCCCAGTGTTACTCACGTTACTCACACGTTCCCCAGTGTTACTACGACTCACGTTCCCAGTGTTACTCACTGGTCACTCACACGTTCTCCCAGTGTTACTATGATGTTAGTCACGTTCCCAGTGTTAGTCACGTTACTCACACGTTACCCAGTGTTACTCACATGTTACCCAGTTTTACTCACGTTACTCACACGTTCCCCAGTGTTACTCGCATTCCCCAGTGTTAGTCACGTTCCCAGTGTTAGTCAGTTCTCACGCTACCAGTGTTACTCACGTTACTCACATGTTCCCCAGTGTTACTCATGGTTCTCACACAGTTCCCAGTATTACTCAGTTTTACTCACAGGTTCACTCACACGTTATCCAGTGTTACTCACACATTACCCAGTGTTACTCATGTCCCCAGTGTTGCTCAGTGTTACTCACACATTATCCAGTGTTACTCACATGTTACCCAGTGCTACTCACATTACCCAGTGCTAATCACATGTTACCAAGTGTTACTCACACGTTACCCAGTGTTACTCACACGTTACCCAGTGTTACTCAATGTTACTCAGCATATTACTCCAGCTGTTACTCAGTGGTTACTACACACTCCCCATTTCCCAGTGTTACTCACGTTGTTACCAAGTGTTACTCACACAATACTCAGTGTTACTCATGTTACTCAGTGTTCCCAGTGTTACTCAGCACAGGTTATCCAGTGTTACTTCACCATGTTACCAAGTGCTACCTCACGTTACCCAGTGCTAATCAGCATGTACCACAGTGTCTTCAGCACTGTACCAGTGTTACTTACACTATTTCCAGTGTTACTCAAATGCTCTTGCACATATTGCATCACTCTGATATTCTACCCAGTGTTACTCACACATTACCCAGTGTTATCTATCACATGTTACAAGTGTTACTCATATAATACTCAGTGTTACTCACATTACTCTCTATTTCAGCAGTCTTTCTTCAAATCTCCCTCTATATTTCAAATACCACTTACCCCACCTTTAAATTAAACAATATTAAATGTTTTCTAAAACAGAAACCTACAAAAAACTATATAAAGGCATGTAAATGTTTGTGATGTGTAGTACAGAGATCTGACCGTCTTCAGCCTCAGTCGTTTTGTCTGATCTCAGTGACGTTATTCTGTACATAGAAGGTCATCGTGTCTTCATGTTCAGACAGCTGATCATCTGTTTGATCCACTAACATCCTCTAGCTCACACACACTGTGATCAAACATCACACAACATCGGTAAAAGAAAGCTTCTTTATTTGTTAATTCTATACATTTGTCTTTAACTATAGGCAGAAGCACTCTCTTGTTGTTCATAATTTCTTCTGACTTGCAACATCTTTAAAAGCGTTGACTTGATTGTCTGAACACATTCTGAACCGAATCAAGAACGAATAAGTCTCAAATACTTTGACACAATTTGTCACTTTTTTTTCACAACATCATTCACAGAAATAACAAAACAAAAAAAACTGGATGGACGGATGCATGGACAAATGATAATATAATATAATGATAATATAATATTGTGAAAATATAATAAATGTATCTATAATAATATAAATTATATAAAATTATATTTATTATATTTAAGTCTTATTAATAATCATATATAAATTATATATTATATTAAATATATAAATGTATATATCAATTTTACAGCCTATATGTATAGTATATCCTATATGTATTTTTATTTATATAATTGATAAATAAATACACTTATTATTTATAAATTATTATTTATAAATTAAATAAATATTGCTATAAATTAATTGAGTCCTTTTCATCAGTTAAACACTGGCATGATTGTTTATTGTCAGTCATGTTTTGATCAGAATGTGTGCAGTGGACTCACTCATGGCTGTGTCTGTGGTAAATGATGGGCGTGTCCACACTGTTTGTCTCTGTCCCTCCCCAGCCTGTGATTGGCTGCAGCACTGGAGCCTCAGGCCCCGCCCTCTGATGGAGCAGCTTTCACAAGAAGTTCAATTCAGTTCACAGTTATTTGTTTAGCGCTTTTCACAAAACACATTTCATTTAATCATTTCTAGTCCATATAACAATTGAGAGCGATATGTTATCAGGAGGGAACTGTCTAAAATGTATTTCAGAAATGTATACATACAAAATCACAGTTGGCTAAATATGTATTAATTTAGACAATGTAATCTTTTAATAAGTTCAGCGTCTGTTACACATTTCTGATCAAGTTCTGGTGGTGTCATGATCTGGATCAGGGTGTTTTATGTCAACTGAAGCCCTATGAACTGAAATACGGACTATATATGTAACCCTTGAAGCCCTGGTATAATCATCCATGTCATGTGATCTGATCATGTGACTGGATTTGATTCAGGAAAAGGACTGATTTCACAACTGAACACTTCACTTGCTATGTCAGTGTGTCACTGCATGATCAGGGTTGTTATTGTTTACTAAAACTATTACAACTTTTTTTGTCAATTGAAATAATTAATTAGAAATATTAAATAAAGTTAAAAAATAAAGTTGCCTTGTATAGGTACTAACTGAAATAAGTGTAAGTTGAAGCACTACAATCAAAAAACTGAATTAAAATTAAAACAAAACACTGAAATAAAAACAAATTAAAACAATTAGTCAAATATTAAAAATGTTAATATTAAATGACAAAAGAATCTAAAAAAATTATTACAAATTATTAAAAATCAAACAAAGCAAAATGAAGCTAATTCAAAATATATAACAGTATATAAATAAAAAAAGTCAATAAATGTAAATTAATGTCAATAAAAAAAATAGAAAACAAATTGTGTGTGTGTGTGTGTATATATATATATATATATATATATATATATATACACACACACACACACACACACACACACACACACACACACACACACACACACATACACATATATATATATATATATATATATATATATATATATATATATATATATATATATATATATATAATTAAATTAAAATTTAAATAATGAGGAGTATTAAACTTTTACTAATAATAATTTAATAATTTACATTTTATTACACACACATGCTTTTATATTTAAGAAAAAATAATATTATTTATATACAAAATATTTATATTTATGTTTAATATAAATTATATATAAATCTACATACAGTATATATATGAAAATATTTCTTAAAAATATACAAGCATGTGTGTATTTATATATATAAAATAATTATACACAGTGCACCCACATATATTATGTAAACACAAACTTTTATTTTGAATGCAATTAATCTTTGACAGCCCTAATATACATATATATATATATATATATATATATACATATATACATATATATATATATATATATATATATATATATATATATATATATATATATATATATATATTATATTTTATTTTAATTCTATATGAATTCTGTTTAATTTTGTATTCATTCTCATTTAATCATGTAGTTTCCATCCTCGAAGGTTACATTAAAGAATTTTGTTTGGCTTCTAAAAATAAAATAAAAAAAAAGATATTGAAAACAACTCCCATTGCATGCTTAATGTAACTTCTAGGCAGAACTGATAAAAAAATAATGTTTTTTTTTATTTTCTTTGAATGACTTACATTACACCAATCTGTTATGAAGAATATGGGAATGAACGGTTGCAGTCTAAAGCACTACACCTTACCGTATAATGGGAGTGATGTGTGTTTTCTCCCAGAAGGGCGGCGCTGTATCTCTCCTCGAGCAGCTCCAGTGCACACAGAAGCGCAGGGGTCGAGCCGTTGACCCTGATGACGACAGCATCACTTCCCTCTGACCTCTTTCCCATTGGCTGAGAGAGCAGAACCCGCCTGTCAGGCCCAGCGCATCATCCACTCGAGTAACCGAGCCAGTCCAGGAAAGCGGATCTCCATCGAGAGTCCAACTGCATCTGAACGCCCAATTCATCCGGAGAGAGATCCTAAATCCTGCAGAGCCGACATCTGACCCGGCCCGATTCACTCTGGATACTGACGTATGGTGTCGACGACAGCTGAAAAAGACCTTGATGCTCCCTGGATTGGATTCCAGGAAGAGTCCAAGGAGATGGCATTGGTGGTCTCGTGAGTGTCCTGGAACCAGGTGAAGGTTACGGGAGCGAGCCGGGAGACTCAGGAAACAGTGACCGGCACGAAACAGGGGCAAACGTGTGCCTCACGATCGTCCATCCTTCTGACGGTGCTTGAGAGACGTCAACATGTCAAAGGTCACCGAGTGCAGCTCTACTCTAGCATGAAAACGTTAGAGAGAAACTACTCAGTAAAGGAAGCTCAGACTCCTCGGTGTCTAATCTGTCCTTTCCCAGAACATAACTGAGGAACAAATCTAGGAACAGTGTGTACTCGTCATCCTCTAACTCAAACTCCCAGGTTCCCACTGTCGGCACTGAAGAACCCACATGGCTCGAACTTCGGGTTCTTTTGGTTCCACGTTTCCTTTTCGGTCTTGTTTTTGATTTCTCAGGTGCATCACGAAACTGTGCCATCTTAGAGCTGAAAAAACACACCAAAAGAGGGACACTTTCAGCACTTTAGTTTACATTTTAGTTGCTAAATGTAAATGTATTGCATCTTCACAGAAAATAAATTTTATTTTGACCAATTCCACATGACTATAAAGTAATAAATTATGGTTTTATTGTGAATAGTATTAGAAAACAACATATATATTGAAATTATACTACAGTATTGTAAAATAAAAATGTAGTTTTTAATAAAAAATTATTTATGTTATAGGACAACTGTAAAATTACTATATATTAGTGCTGTCACATTGATTTAACACACGATCTAACAAACATTTTTTTACATAATATATGCGTTTTATATCTATCTATCTATCTATATATATATATATATATATATATATATATATATATATATATATATAAATATAGATGTATATATATATATATATATATATAAAAAATTAAATAAAAAAAAACATTAATATTCCGAAGTATTATTACAATTTAAAACGTCTGTTTTCTTTGTGAATATATATTGTAAAGTGTTATTTATTCCTGTAATCAAAGCTGAATTTTCAGCATCATTACTCCAGTCTTCAGTGTCATATGATCCTTCACAAATTACTCTAATATGATGATTTTATGCTCAAAAAACATGTATGATTATTATCAATGTTGAAAACAGTTTTTTACATTTTTATTTCAGGATTCTTTGATGAATAGAAAGTTCAAAAGAACAGCTTTAATCTGAAATGGAAAGCTTTTGTAACATTAAACACTACCCTTTAAAAAGTTTGGGTTAGTAAGAATTTGTATTTTATTTTTGGGGAAATAAATAAGAAATCAATACTTCTATTCATCAAGGATGAGTTACATTGATCAAAAGTTACAGTAAAGACATTTATAATGTTAGAAAAGATTCTATTTTGAATAAATGCTGTTCTTTGAACTTTCTATTCATCAAAGAATTTTTGAAAAAAAAATGTTCACAACTGTTTTCAACACTGAAAATAATAATGAATATTTTTGAGCATCAAATCATCATATTACAGTGATTTCTGAAGGATCATGTGACACTGAAGACTGGAGTAATGATGCTGAAAATTCAGAGGAATATATGACATTTTAATATATTAAAATAGAAAACAATCATTTTAAATTGTCATAAATTGTCATATTTCACAAAATGTTACTGTTGTTTTGTTTTCTGTTTAAAAAAAAATGCAGCCTTGGTGAGCAGAAGAACTTCTTATAAAAACATTAAATGATCTAAAACTTTTGACTGGTAGTGTACATACATAGTATATATGTCTGTCTGAGTGTATATACTGTATACACACACATACACATATGTACATAGACACAGACACGCACAAACACATACATATATACTGTATAATTTGTATATATATATATATATGTGTGTATATATATATATATATATATATATATATATATATATATATGAAGAGTTCAGTATGCAAAAGCCATTTGAAATTTTCTTCTGAAATGATAATTTTTATCAAGCTTGTATATTTAAGTTCAGTAATTTCACTTAAATGGCAATGAAGATTACCTATTAATTGTCATTTAAGTGAAATTACTGCAACTTAAATATACAAGCTTGATAAAAATTGTCATTTTAGAAGAAACTTTCAAATGGCATTTAGAGGGTTTTGCATCTGAACTCTGCATATCATATATATATATATATATATATATATATATATATATATATATATATATATATATATATATATACACACATTATGTAAACAAACTTTTTTGGTTCAAAGTTATGTTTTAAAATCAATTTCCACAGCACTACTATATATACACACTATATACTAATATTTACTTAATTTTCAAAAGATAAACAAATCAAGCTTTTATTTTGTTTTATTGCGCTGAAAAGGGGCGTGGCTACATACAGTCTATTAGATTAGATTAGATATTTGCACTAAGCCATATCTCGACACTTTATTTCAACACATCATGCAGCTGTAATACAGGATGTAGAGCACAGTGCAGCAGGATTACCTGTGTGCAGATTGAGTCTGCGGCTCTGGGGGAAGAGTCTCTGACAACGTCCTTGGCCGTGTCTCCTTCACTGTACACCAGGGGGCGTCCACCGTCGGTCAGTGTGCTGTCACTCAAACTGGTCCCGAGAGAGAGTCTCCTCAGTATGGAGGCGGCAGCTCCCCTGTCCTCCTCCTCCTCTCTCTCCCACAAGTACGGCTCCAGCTGCTCCCAGATACTTTTCCAGGCGCCTGAAGCTCCCGGCGTCGCTGCCTCAGCTGATCCTGGATCAGAATCATCATGGTATCGCCCTCACCTTCCCTCTCAGTTCCTGGAGGCACAACTGTGGACACGAGCACATCTGGTTAGGGGTTGAAGCAGTGGATGCTCTGCTTTTATACAAAGCAATGAATCATCATTTTGGGTGAGCTATTGGTCAAAGGAGTAGTTTACTTTAAAATGAAAATTAGCCCTGGATTTATTCTCCTTCAAGCCATCTGGGATGTATATTACTTTTTCTTTCAGACCAATACAATCAGAGTTAGCTGTACGTCACATTACACACAAGTGAAACACATTTCGTTTGGCCAGAAGCTAGCTCTTTTACTTTATATAGTTATAAATAATAATATTTTTCTTACACAAACTCATGGCTTCACTTCAGAAGGCCTTTATTAACCCGCTGGAGCCTGTGGAGCACTTTTATGATGGATAGATGGACTTTTATGATGGATAGATGCTACTTTTATCATGAGAGATGCACTTTTATCATGATAGATGCACTTTTATCATGATAGATGGACTTTTATGATGGATACATGCACATTTTATCATGGATGGATGCACTTTTATCATGATAGAATGCACTTTTATCATGATAGATGGACTTTTATGATGGATACATGCACTTTTATTATGGATGGATGCACTTTTATCATGATAGATGCACTTTTATCATGAATGGATGTACTTGTATGATGATAGATGCACTTTTATGATGATAGATGCACTTTTATGATGATAGATGCACTTTTATGATGATAGATGCACTTTTATGATTGATAGATGCACTTTTATTGATGGACAGATGCACTTTTATCATGACAGATGCACTTTTATGATGATAGATGCACTTTTATCATGATAGATGGACTTTTATGATGGATAGATGCACTTTTACTGATGATAGATGCACTTTTATCATGATAGATGCACTTTTATGATGATAGATGCACTTTTATCATGATAGATGGACTTTTATGATGGATAGTGCACTTTTATCATGATAGATGCACTTTTATCATGATAGATGGACTTTTATGATGGATACATGCACTTTTATCATGAATGGATGCACTTTTATGATGGATAGATGCACTTTTATGATGGATAGATGCACTTTTATGATGGATAGATGCACTTTTATCCTGATAGATGCACTTATCAACGGACAGATGAACTTTTATGATGGATAGATGCACTTTTATGATGGATAGATCCACTTTTATGATGGATAGATGCACTTTTATCCTGATAGATGCACTTATCATGGACAGATGAACTTTTATGATGGACAGATGCACTTTTATCATGGATAGATCCACTTTTATGATGGATGGATGCACTTTTATCATGGATGGATGCACTGGGCTAATTTTCATTTTAAAGTGAACTAGTCCTTTAAAGCATCTCTTGCCTGGTGTGGAGGTGTCTGGCACCACCACGGGCCTCAGTCTCTGCACCAGTGACGTGTACTTCTCCCGCAGCGGCACGCGAACAGACTCGCTCTCATCAGGAAACACTCTCGCTAGTAGTTTCTGCTGTCTGAACATCAGAAATTACACCCAAGTTTTTTTTTTTTTTGTGATGGTACAGTGATAGATACAGATACAGTTATTCAGATTAGACTTTGATATTTACTACGATTGTTTTTTGGACACATAATGTCTTAATATTGTCTGAGAGTTAGTAGCCTTTATTTAACTAGGTTAAATTTATAAATTATATAAGGATTACTAACACTAACCAACTCCCAAAGAAGAGAGGTTAAATAAATGTTACAAACTTAAGTCCCAAAGAATTCTAAGACATTAAAATGATTCAAGAACAAAAAGTACAAACATGTCAGTTAGTTATTTAGTTGTATTTTTCAACCTGGTTAAAGGTTACCAACTATCTCCCCAAAAATACTAAGACACTACAATGATGCATGTCCAAAAAACAAGTTAACTAACTAAGTTTGTTTGTTAGTTAGTTACCTTTATTCTATCCTAGGTTCAGTTAAGGTCCTAACTAACTTCCAAAGAATACCAAAACATTACAACGGTACATGTCCAAGAATTTACAAACATGTAAAGTTAGTTGGTAACCTTTATTTTTGTCACAAAAAGACATTATTAGATTTACTTGACAAGTCTTAAGTATCCTCAATGAGTTTAGATTAGTGATGAGTGTTATTACCACATGACTGGGTGTCAGTTCGGACAGCAGGCTGAGCACTAAATCCTGCAGGGCTTCCTCCGTGTTCATGAACCGGCAGAACGGCAGGAGTCGGCAAGCCCAGCACAGAGCCTCAACACACACATCTGACACACTCACGTCACTCTCCTGAGACACAAACACATGGACTGACATCGCACATCTTTGCAACATTCTGCTGTTCATTGTTTGTTCATGTTAGTTCACAGTGCATTAAATAATATTAACAAATACATCCTTAAAGGGATAGTTCACAGAAAAATGAAAATTCTGTCAGTAATTACTCAACCATGTGCACACTGTGCGATTTTGGCCACTATTTTGGCCAAATTTTGTGAATTCTAAAAGATTCCTCTTAAAGCCCGACCGATAAAGGATTTTGAAGGCCGATACCGATACAAATATTTGTTAGTTTTAAAATCCGATATTGCGATATATCGGCCGATATTTTTAATTTTTTTTCCAGAAATGCGCAACAAAACATTAACAGATTACCCTAACATTAGTTATTTGTAATTATTTATGAGTTTTAACTAAAATAATATGATCATGCATTTTAAAAAGAAACTTGTTTCTTTTATTTGCACAACTGCACAGACTGATGATGGTGGCATTAGCTAGCTTTATGGTTCGCTAGTCTATGATGAGCCATAATTTAGCAATGGATAACGTCATACTGCAAATTGTAGAACATACATTTTCAATATAACAGGCCAAGGAGAAATGATTAGTCTCATAACTATAACCGTCACGTGCTATTAAAGAAATACTTCAGTCACATTGTCAAAAGTTAAAAGGACAGTCAGTCAACTACAACAACGTAACGTAACTATTACTAGCTAATTCCGCTTCACTCTCGGCTTATTTAACAGCAGCAAAACTGGACATGATAGTCACGAATTCTGTCATGTTTATTTGAGTTAAGAGAACTGATGGGGATGATCTTTTAATTGTTCAAGCAATGTATGTCTCGTGATCAACTCAATGAGTGTTGCCAACAGGAACGGTGTAGAGCGCCCACTGGTGGACAAACTATACAACTCCAACACTCATGACATGGTTCAAGCATGTTTCGTCCGTTTTTATTTGGTTTTTGAAATATCCATTTATCGGCCATTATAACTGCCGATCTCGATAGTTTGGTAAATGCCTAATATCGGCTGATAATATCGGCCTGCCAGATATGTGGTCTAGCTCTTCTGATCCTATAATCTGAAGTCTTTGATTAATCGCCACCGACTGCCGATTAATGACCGTTACGATCAAATTTGACCTCAGATGAAACTCTGGCAGGGTCAGAAGATTTGGACCCTGCAGTGAGTTCTCCTACGACGACCTTCAAATTGTCTTCGTTTTTCAAGAAAAGTCATGACCAAAATAGACGTTAGAGATTTCTTTGTAGCCATCGTTTCAAACCCGCGTATAATTTTGGCTTGCTTGCTAATGCAGCTCACATCACGAACGTGTCATTGATTGATGACGTTAAACTGCGTCCATTTAACACCTCTTGACTGAGATCTTACAGACATGACTTACATGTTCGTACAAGCAACAATCGTAAAGCACTATTATAAATCGCACAGTTATACATTTTAAAAATGTATTAGTAAATGTTAAAATTAATATTAACTAAGAATGCTGAAGTAGTGTTGTTCATTCTCAGTTCATGTTGACTAATGTACTTAACTAATGAAGTGTTACTGTTTTCTTTAAACGCACCTGAGAGTCTTTCTCCCGTTTTCTTGCAGTCTGGTACCGTCGACAGGTACTAGTGAGCTGGTCCCTCACATGGAGCATCCAGCAAAGCGCACACAACTCACGGAAACATGCTGAACAAAGACACAAAACTCACATACAAAACTTCAAATGGACACTACTCACTTAAAGATCTGATAGTTAATTAAAACATACTTATCATTTGCGTGGTCACACCATCCATGTCTTTGCTGGGCCCTGATTGGAAGAACCCACGATGAGTGAAAAATTTTTTCAGTCCATCAGGAATCAATTTCAACTTTGGGTTCGGACACTTTCTTCTGGATCTACCAACATTAACATTTAGAAGATTCTTAAAATCACCATGAAATCAAAATGAACAATTCTTGCAGTATTTATCATAAATGATTTATTAGTGCACATCATTGTGTTAAATTCATGTTCCTGGTTTTCTTGAATCAGAATAACTTCTGATGATGAGGGCGGAGCAACCTGTCACATCACATGAGATCCACCAATAACAAACCACAACCATCCAATTAATTCCCCACAGACACAATCAAGCCCCGCCCACATTTGTTTGTGTTCCATTTCACTGGGATAGACATAGGGACAAAATATCTACTCGCATCTTACGTTTGATGCTAACTTTAAAAGAACATCCAAACATGTTAAAATGAAAATGTCCTTATAATTTCATAAAAAAATAAGATTTTCACGTGTTTCTTTCTTCAGTGGGAAAGAAATTAAGGTTTTTGAGGAACACACTCCAGGATTTTCCAACAGGTCAAAGGTCCAGATGTGAGTTTCAGCTTCAAAGTCTCGAACACGATCCAGCCAGAGGAATAAGAGTCTGACTAGACAAACCAGCAACATTTACAACACAATACACATTTATATACTTTAACCACTAATGCTGGTCTTGCTTGAGCTGTGATGCGACACGCATTACGCCATCAGGGTGAAAGGTCACGCAGAAAATGTAGGATAGAGTGAAAAACTCATTTTCTCCTCCAACTTCAAAATCGTTCGAAAATCGTTGTTATACCTTTTATTTAATTTTTTTTGTAAATGTTGTTTGTCTTAGTCTTTGCATGTTCGGTTTATAAACACTGGGTCTGTTCGACTCACGCTTGACCTTTCACCCTGATGACGTAATGTGTGTCACATCACAGCTTCGAGCAAGACCAGCATTAGTGGTTAAAGTATCTAAATGTGTATTTTGTTGTAAATGTTTCTGGTTTGTCTAGATCAGACTCTTATTCCTCGGCTGGATTGTGTCTGAGACTTTGAAGCTGAAACTCACATCTGACCTTCGACCTGTTGGACCCCATTGAAGTCACTGTATGGAGAAACCCTGGAGTGTGTTCCGCAAAAACCTTCATTCTTTCCTACTGAAGAAAGAACAGTAAAGAATTAAATTTCCTGATAATTTAAAGTGAACTAACCCTTAAATTGTGGGCTAATCGTTCAATTCAACAGGCTTGAATGGTCCAAATTCTTTAGTGGGAAAGAGAGAATAGAATCGGATGGCACCTTGTTCAGTAAGTGTCTGCAGCGATGTAGGCTGCTGATGTACCACTGCGCAGCGGGCAGAGAGACCGTGTGCTGCCCTGAAGATCATCAGAACCTTCTGAACCAGCCCAGAAACCCGACAGCGAGTCTCAGTCTCCAGAACCAGAGCTGGATCCCTCACATGGTCCTGATGAGAGTCGAAACACAGCTAAAGACACTCCTCCTACAAATCTGAGATCTAGTGAGCACAGTCTACTCATTGTGCCTGGATCTAGACTTAAAAACAAGGCGATCACACTTTTGCAACTCCAGCTCAACTTTGGAACAGTCTACCTCTCTACATTAATAATTCATTACGTTTACAGGTGAAACTTGAAAAATTGTAAATGCAGAAGTTAATATATTTCAGTAATTCAACTTAAAAGGTGAAACTTAATATATTATATAGACTCATTACATGGAAAGTGAGATATTTCAAGCCTTTATTTGTTATAGTTAGTGATGATTATGGCTTACGGCTTATGAAAACCCCAAATTCAAAATTAGAATATTGTGAAAAGGTTTTCATAAGCTGTGAGTCATAATCATAAAAATTAACAAATAAAGGCTTGAAATATCTCACTTTGCATGTAATGAGTCTATATAATATATTAGTTTCACCTTTTAAGTTGAATTAGGCTACTGAAATAAATGAAACTTTTGCACCATATTCAAATTTTTCAAGTTTCACCTGTATATAGCGCTTTACTCTGCACTCAAAGCGCACATTAGATTAGATCCCTTTAAAGATTTATTTATTCTCTTTGGCTTTTAATATCTCCTTGATTTAGGTATGATTATTGATTATCTATTGTTGTGTGTTCCTTTTTTTATTTTTTTTTATTCTGTCCTGTATAGCACTTTGGTCAGCCTTGGTTGTATTGTCAATATTGTATTGTAAAGATGAGAACACCGTCTCTGTGTGTGTGAGTGACCTGTGTGTTTGGTGAAGGCTGTGGACAGTACAGAGGAGGAGCGGGCAGATAAAACGCAGGAGGGACCAGCGCAGGAAGTGATGTCGCTCGCTCTTTGGCTGCGTTCATCAGTCGTGTTAAAGGCTGAGAGACGACGTCCACCTCCGCCATGACGGACGCCTTCAGGATCTCCTGCACCGAGACTTGAAGCAGATCCACGTCCTCAACACTCACTGTGTCTAAAGGAGAGACAAACAAGCAGCATCTGAAGACTGATATTATATTAAAATATATTGTATTATATATCAATTTTAGTAATTTGTCTATGTGCTTGTTATTTTTATATTTTTGTATTATTTATCATTAATTTATTTATGTTTCCGTTTTCAGTAATTTTAGTCCTTCAGCGTAAACTAAAAATTTTCAATTAAGTTTTTTTAGGTTGAAGTGTTTCATCTAATATTTATACTTATTTAAATATTAAACTTTTAATAATATAATTAATGTATTTCTACAATAGTTTAAGTTAACAATACGATAAAGTGTTTTATGTAATATATTTATTTAAATATTTTATTTTTAATAATATATTTTTTTAGGGCTGTGAAACAATTAATCATGATAAATCTCATCCAAAATAAAAGTTTGGGTTTACATAATACACTGACCTAAAGGATTATTAGGAACACCTGTTCAATTTCTCATTAATGCAATTATCTAATCAACCAATCACATGGCAGTTGCTTCAATTAGCATTTAGGGGTGTGGCCCTGGTCAAGACAATCTCCTGAACTCCAAACTGAATGTCAGAATGGGAAAGAAAGGTGATTTAATTAATTTTAAGCGTGGCATTGTTGTTGGTGCCAGACGGGCCGGTCTGAGTATTTCACAATCTGCTCAGTTGTTACTGGGATTTTCACGCACAACCATTTCTACGGTTTACAAAGAATGGTGTGAAAAGGGAAAAACATCCAGTATGCGGCAGTCCTGTGGGCGAAAATGCCTTGTTGATGCTGAGAGGTCAGAGGAGAATGGGCCGACTGATTCAAGCTGATAGAAGAGCAACTATTGTTGAATATTAAATGTCCCCAACTAAGCAAGCCAAAGGCGACAGTGGCAAGGAAGCAAAATTGCATCAGGTGAGAGAATGGAGAAAAAAAAAACTCTGGCCAACGAACAAACTGTGTATGATGTGTAAGTGTATGATTATGATTCAGGCAGCATTAGAGCATTTACCTTTGTTACCATCCACTTCAGACTCAAGCATTCGACCCAGTAACTTCTCCAGCTGATCGTGCAATATCCCTGCAGGCTTCAGCTCAGTGGGAAGGTGCAGCTCTCTCCACTGCAGGCTTGAGGACCAAAACATGAGGAAAATACAGGGAAAAACATCACTGTGGCATCTGAAGCGAGGATACCAGACATTCATCCTCAGTGTTGGGGAAAGTTACTTTGAAAAATAAATGCATTACAATACTGCTTTCCTCCCTTAAAAAGTAACTCAATTTAAATTTTTTTCAGAAAAGCAATTCCTTACGTTACTTTGTACGTCAATAAATGTAAAAACAAAGTAACTTGTAGTGGTGTAACAATACATCGTGTCACAATACATCGCAAATAACAAAAATGCAACAACACGATATGTATCGTGGCTAGTGATAATATGTATAGTTGGTGAAAGTCAGTACTACGTGAAACTACTATATAACATTGAATTTAATGTATAGTGATGCAATGGGGGAACATTTGTGGGTCCTGATAATGTCAAATCCCTGATGTTTCAGTAGGTGTTTTGGTGGTGGAGACTCCTCTATGTGAAGCACTTTGAGTGTCCAGAAAAGCGCTATATAAATGTAATGAATTATAATTATTATTATTATTATTAAAAGTGGCCTGCATTTTAAATATATCAAGTCAGTAACAGAGTGTAAGCATATTCGTCTAAAATAATGATGTATTTTCAGCTTCAGAATCATGAATATTTCTTGTCCTGTACATCAGCATCAAGTCCAAGCCTATTCATTCACACCCAAATTGTAATATCAAACTGAGCATTTTAATCAACAGCACATTTTTTATTAACCTTTTATCATCAGTTTAGAGTATAGAAATAAGTATCGTATCGTGATATGTATCCAATCGTGACATGAGAGTATCGTTACACCCCTAGAAACATGTGCTACTTGTTTGAAAAAGTAACTCAAATATTTTGTTGTAAATTTTAAAAGTAATGCGTTACTTTACTAGTTACTTGAAAAAGTAATCTGATTACGTATCTCAAGTTAGACGTACTGAGTTACCCCAACACTGATACAACATGCTTACAACAAACCTGCTGAAGTCTAATTGGCCACTGCAGTGCTTGGTGTACGCAAGGCCGAGGGTGGCCGCCATCTTCCAGTCTCCCAGACGCTGTGCCATCCACACGGCCTCAGGGATCAGCCCGCCCAGCAGGAGGAGCTCTCAGAGCATAATCCACCGTCCACACCTCCGACAGCTGATCAAAGCGAACCGCCGCGGCTGCACGAGCCTGAGACAACTCCACCACACGCACACCTATGTCTGAAACAGCATCAGTTACACTCATCAACTCCACCACACACACATCTGTGTCTGAAACAGCATCTCAGTTACACTCATCAACTCCGCCACACACACATCTGTGTCTGAAAACAGCATCTCACTTACACTCATCAACTCCACCACACACACACCTGTGTCTGAAAACAGCATCTCAGTTACACTCATCAACTCCGCCACACACACACCTGTGTCAGAAACAGCATCTCAGTTACTCATCAACTCCGCCACACACACATCTGTGTCTGAAACAGCATCTCAGTTACACTCATCAACTCCGCCACACACACATCTGTGTCTGAAACAGCATCTCAGTTACACTCATCAGCTCCGCCACACACACATCTGTGTCTGAAACAGCATCTCAGTTACACTCATCAACTCCGCCACACACACATCTGTGTCAGAAACAGCATCTCAGTTACTCATCAACTCCGCCACACACACATCTGTGTCTGAAACAGCATCTCAGTTACACTCATCAACTCCGCCACACACACATCTGTGTCTGAAACAGCATCTCAGTTACACTCATCAGCTCCGCCACACACACATCTGTGTCTGAAACAGCATCTCAGTTACACTCATCAACTCCGCCACACACACATCTGTGTCTGAAACAGCATCTCAGTTACACTCATCAACTCCGCCACACACACATCTGTGTCTGAAACAGCATCTCAGTTACACTCATCAACTCCGCCACACACACATCTGTGTCTGAGACAGCATCTCAGTTACACTCATCAACTCTGCCACACACACATCTGTGTCAGAAACAGCATCTCAGTTACACTCATCAACTCCGCCACACACATCTGTGTCTGAAACAGCATCTCAGTTACACTCATCAACTCCGCCACACACACATCTGTGTCTGAAACAGCATCTCAGTTACACTCATCAACTCCGCCACACACACATCTGTGTCTGAAACAGCATCTCAGTTACACTCATCAACTCCGCCACACACATCTGTGTCTGAAACAGCATCTCAGTTACACTCATCAACTCCGCCACACACACATCTGTGTCTGAAACAGCATCTCAGTTACACTCATCAACTCCGCCACACACACATCTGTGTCTGAAACAGCATCTCAGTTACACTCATCAACTCTGCCACACACACATCTGTGTCAGAAACAGCATCTCAGTTACACTCATCAACTCCGCCACACACACATCTGTGTCAGAAACAGCATCTCAGTTACACTCATCAACTCCGCCACACTAGGGCTGCACGATTAATCGAATTTTAATCACGATCACGATTTTGGCTTCCCACGATCAAATTCGCGTGATCAAGCGATATTTAAAATGCATCATTCCATTCACAGAACGCTCCGTATATCAAAGTTTTTTGGGTTTTTTTATAGCCCATCTAGCGCTCCGTAAACCACTGTCTGATCACGTGCCTCCACGAGCTCCAGTGCGCAGAGAGACCGAAGCTGTGTCCCAATGTGAAGGCTGCATCCTCCGAAAGCCGTATTTGAAGGCTTGCGTCTTCAAAACTTTTGAAGTTTTGCGTCACATCCGCGCGAGTGTGTCTGCGTGCGAGCTACAGTGAACAGAGAGACGAGTGTCCAAGCGCTCTCAAAAGTGCGCGAGGAATAGCATCCTCTAAATGAATTCCGGCTTTCGAGGATCCTTCCTTGACATTGAGAAACATAGTTCTGCCTTGACATGTTCTCATTTGGTTACATTCTGTTATGGAATATTTGTTTTTTATTAATTGTATATTTTGGGCGTTTTATTCACATCCATTATGCAGGTACAATGCAAGTTTATATTTTGCTTCCTAAAATATATTTACACAAGTTTTGCTACATTTTATTTATTTATTTTTCTTTATTCTTTATTCTTTAAGGAAATGCACTGAATTTTGGTGAATGAGAGCACCTGTTTTATTTTAATGCACATCGTTGTACATTAGCAGGAATGTAGCACAATATGGATGTGAAAGCAGTTATAATTAGCCTATGTGACAATAAAATTAGTTTTGGTTAAAATCAACAAATAATCGTGATAATTAATCGTGATCACAATATTGATCAAAATAATCGTGATTATCATTTTGGCCCAAATCATGCAGCCCTACGCCACACACACATCTGTGTTAGAAACAGCATTTCAAATTACACTCATCAACTCCGCCACACATTTGTGTCCTAAAACAGCATCTCACTTACACTCATCAACTCCACCACACACACACCTGTGTCTGAAAACAGCATCTCAGTTACACTCATCAACTTCACCACACACACACCTGTGTCTGAAAACAGCATCTCACTTACACTCATCAACTCCGCCACACACACACCTGTGTCTGAAAACAACATCTCAGTTACACTCATCAACTCCACCACACACACATCTGTGTCTGAAAACAGCATCTCAGTTACACTCATCAACTCCACCACACACACATCTGTGTCTGAAAACAGCATCTCACTTACACTCATCAACTCCGCAACACACACACCGGTGTCTGAAAACAACATCTCAGTTACCCTCATCAACTCCACCACACACACACACACACCTGTGTCTGAAACAGCATCTCAGTTACACTCATCAACGCATCACACGTAGTGTACATTTTGTGTAAAAAGCGTCTTAACATTTAATAGACTGATCCCGTCAAGTCAAGAAATAGATGTTAAAAATAGTTTCAGGTTAAACAGTCACATTCGACACTGAAGGTCAAGTGCAATGCATTGCATTATGGGATACAGAGTGCTCTGATTGTAAACTACGCATTCCATGCAGTTCAGAAATCAGCATACTGTGCAGAGAAATAGCCACACTGGTATTTTGTTTTTTCCCTGAACTCACTGTTTGGTAAGTGAAGAGGCGGCAGCACGTCCACGTTGTGTGGTGGGAGGATGCAGAGCGGGTGATTGGTGAAGTACGCAGCCATAAACCTGCCCAGAGACTGAACCACTGCGCAGGCCGCTTCACGCCCCACCGGCCCCGGGAGCCAGCCCTCACACACAGACTCATCTGAAGGGTACAAGTGATGGGAGAAATCTCATACTGTCCTCACAGTAGTAATCTAAGAATACAAATGTGTCTTGAGCAGCAAATCAGCCTATTAGAATTAGGGATGCACCGATATGAACATTTTGGCCAATATAATCATCCTTTACATTTTGGAAGCCAATAACCGATATATTGGTTTTTAAGTTTTTGAATAATATTTGAGACTCCGATAACAAAAACAAAAGTATTCTGTTTGCGTAACATTTTGGCTGTGTGACATTCTCCAATTCTGTTGTTACCGGAGTATCCAAAGCACAAGCTGTAAAGGCTCCGCCCTCGTCTGGAAAGGAGGCGGAGCAGCAGCTCATTTACATTTAAAGGGACACACACAAAAAGCCTATTTGCTCAACCAAATGGGGGCAAATCTGTCAAGCAATAATAAATGATCTGTGGGGTATTTTGAGCTGAAACTTCAGACACTTATATTACATCTTGTGAAAAGGGGCATAATAGGTCACCTTTATTTGACCTGTCAAATAGGTCAAATAAAGGTCACCTTTATTTGAGATGTCATAAATAAACTGTGTTGGTGATGAACGGATAGCTTGGCTTTTTTTGAAATTGTGTGTGCAGAAGTAATGAGCTTACCAGCCCCTCCTGGTGTGTCCTCTTCCTCTCGTCCTGCACGCGACTGTAGTTGATGTGCCAGACGGTCACAGAGACCTTGAGCCTCTCGCAGTCGATACTGAAACAGCTGCGCGTAGAGAAGAGCCAGACAGTCAGCGTGTCTCCAGGTAACACGTCATTGGACCTGCTGCGGGATGCAGGACGGATGCAGTGAGTGACATGTGACACTTAACATGTGAGCTGAAATAAAAACAGGGACTGACCTTTCTCTCTCTCTGCCCATAATTCAGCCCTCCAAATCTGAACACTCTCCGCATATTCACCTAAAATAAAGTGCTGTTCCCCTGAGGATGGAGAACATTATTATGATATGATGGTGTAACATAAGTCGCTTCTGTTATGGTTACACGTGCTCACCGGTGAAACTACGCAATGCGTGGCTCTCCTCAAGACGATCTCCTGCAGACTGTAAAGCTTGCTGGACTTGAGCTATGATAACTGACATCTTCTCCAACTCGTGGTTTACGACCCCTTGACCTCTTTGGTGGCGTAACTCCTCCTGGTACCGCAAACCCAATCTGTACAGCTCACGCCAAATAACCACCATTCTGAAAAACACAACAGAGAACTCAGGCCAAAACGGCAAGGCTGTCGACTTTTTCTAATGTTTGTTAGAACAAAAATGAAAAAATAAATAAATAGTGAGTAGTGTAGTAAAACTAAAAGATGTTTAAGATTATTTTTTCTAAAAAAAAAAAAACAGTAACGCTTCCTTTTCCATTACAGTACTTATGTGTACTTACAGTGTACTTACCTAGAAAGTACTGGCTAATATATGTTTAGGGGTAGGGTCAGGGTTGGTACCTAGTTATTACCCAGTAATTATAATTACTATAATAAGTACATAGTAAGTACGTGGGTAACAGGACTGTAAAAGAAAGCGTTACCAAAAAACCTTCAGACTAAATTTGGATTTACTTGGTTAAAAACCTTGTCAAATGTATTAACAGAATCAAACAAGTTTCTCAAAGAGCTAGAACTATTACAGTCCAGTGTTTCTAGGGTGATATGTGTTTTTTATGTGCTGAGTGGTTTTAATTCCTTTCTATGAAGTTACTAAGTTATTCCGGGTGTTTTTACTCAAGTACACAAAAACAAATTGAGTAGTGCTTGCCATGTGGTTTGTTGCTAGGGTGTTGTTATGTGGTTTTAAGACATG
Source organism: Hybognathus amarus (assembly GCA_030378365.1). Taxonomy (NCBI): domain Eukaryota; kingdom Metazoa; phylum Chordata; class Actinopteri; order Cypriniformes; family Leuciscidae; genus Hybognathus; species Hybognathus amarus. The sequence continues at coordinate 710,779 of JAQIUQ010005556.1, read as the reverse complement.
TTGAGTGGTTTCGGAATATGTTGCTATGAAGTTACAAGGGTGTTCTGGATGATTGCTAATGCAAAGACGTTCCGAGTATTTTATATGTAGCTATGAAGTTACTAGGGTGTTGTGGGTGGTTGGTAAGACTATATGAGTGTTTTTATATGTTGCTGTGAAGTTATTAGAGTGTTCTGGGTAGTTGCTAGGGTGTTGCTATGTGGTTGTTAATCTGTTCTGACTCTTTTTATATGTTGCTATGAAGTTACTAGGGTGTTCTGGGTGGTTGCTAAGACTATACGAGTGGTTTTTATATGTCGCTATGAAGTTATTAGAGTGTTCTGGGTGGTTGCTAGGGTGTTGCTATGTGGTTAATCTGTTTTGATTGTTTTTATATGTTGCTATGAAGTTACTAGGGTGTTCTGGGTGGTTGCTAAGACTATATGAGTGTTATTTATATGTCGCTATGAAGTTATTAGAGTGTTCTGGGTGGTTGCTAGGGTGTTGCTATGTGGTTGTTATTCTGTTCTGAGCATTTTTTTATATGTTGCTATGAAGTTACTAGGGTGTTCTGGGTGGTTGCTAGGGAGTTACTATGGGGTTGTTAATTTTTTATGTTGCTTTGAAGTCACTAGGGCGTTCTGGGTGGAAAATATGAACCATAATAGATGATGACTGAAAAAAATGTTTGAAATTTAGGAAAAAAAGTACCTATTAGAAGGTTGTTGTCGTGCAGTCTGTGTTACTGTCTCAGTGTCTTCTTGTAATATCGGAACAGAAAACATGTCAGAGGAATATGTTTGCTGACCATCCTCCCCATGATGCAATGCTCTGGACGGGAGGCTGTAGGCCCGATCCACGCTCCGAGACGCTTGCTGAAGGACGAAGAGCGCTGCGCTGAAGTTCTGTGACGAAAGAGCTACACCTGATGATGAAAGCGGGACGAAAATGTCTACGAAGCATCTAGTGAGCTCCACTGTGACGCCTGAGACAACCCGTGCCTGAAGAGTGTGTGGCGTCCCATGGCAGAAACGACAGGAGAGCTCTGAGTGTGTGAAGGGCGTGCGTGAGCCATGTGCTTGTACTCTTCAAGTCGCTGACCCTGAGGAGCTTTCCGAGGCGAACGACGCACAGGATTGTGTATCTGAGGAGACGCTCTCTCTGCTCCATGGACCCACCCAGAGAAACGCCCAGAGCCCAGGCTCTCAGAAGGTTCTTGTGAACCCGGTTCAGATCCTCCGGCAGATCTGAGGACGTGGACTCTGGATCTGCTTGTGCCTGAGCATGAAGAGTGTCAAACATCGACGCAAACTCAAGCTTGCCTCCATCTTGCATGTGTGAGCAGGCGTACGGGTCTTCATCAGAGTCATGATCTTCCTCATCCTAAAGAGATAATATTATTCATTATTTGGATGAGTTATTTATATAGATTGAATCACTATGACATTTTTTTTTATTATAACTATTTGTAAAAGTTATTTTTAAATAAAGGTAAGTAAATAAGGTTAGTGGTAAGTGTGGCTAGTGGGCGGGGTCTATGTGACCAGTGGGCATGACACATGTGGCTAGTGGCCTATGTGACCAATGGGCAGGGTCTATGTGGGCAGTGGGCGTGGTCTATGGTGTAATGATGTAAAACCACTCGTCAATGTCTTACTCCTGTACCTTGAATATGCAAATGTATTTTCCCATGTGACGTCATAGATTACCCAATATCAAAACGAGCTGTTTTTGGAGCTTGATTAACTAAATGCTTTGTTTATAATTAGGAGAACATTTTAAACTCTGAAACTTGCAGGGGTGTTTTAATGGTATAAATACCTCTTATATGTCAAAAGATCAAGGAAAATTTGATTTCTCATGTCATGAGCCCTTTAATGTCCATTTATATGCAAAAAGCGTTTGAGATGAGCTTACCTGAGCAGTCTCGGTGCACTGTGTGAGGTCTCCTGTACCTTGCAGGTAGAGAGGTAGAGTGGACAGAGGGATATCTTTCTCTTTCAGAGCCAGAAGACTTCCAGTGAACGTCAGAGTGGACATGGACTCCAGCCTAGACCTGACCTGAGGCTGAAACACCCAGAACACACTGGTGAAAAGAGCTGGGGAAAGTTTTGAAAACTAATGCATTACAATATTGTGTTACTCCCTTAAAAAGTAACTAATTGCATTTCTTAGCTACTTTTTAAGAAAAGTAATGGGTCACGTACTTACATTTTTTCTCACCTGGGCTGTTTTTTTTATAACAAAAGTTAAAGTTATAGAAATATTGATAAAATTGCAAAATGACAGTGTTTCCATTAATCAATGTTATGCGACTAAAACGTAATTTTTTCCTCTAAGTCATTCCAAAAATCATGGCAAAGGGCGTTGGTAGGTTTATATATATATCAGAGCCGCCACACTAGACATTATTATTATTAATGGAAGGAGATTTCAAATCAGTATTCCTGCAATTCTTTTGCCTTTTATAAATTTAATAAAGAACTCCGTCTCGTATTCTGTCCAAACACACCACGTCGAAATGCGCAAAAACTGTTTCCATTGCAGTTTTGCGAAAATATTCCATTTTCAAATTGCCTGGAAAACCTCCCTCATGCGAGCGTAAAAACTTTTTTGCAATAAACGGGAGTTTTTGTGCGTTTTTGTTTCCATTGTGTGTATTATTTTAAATTTGCGCAGTTTGAAGGGTAATGCAAACGTGGCTATTGACATTGATTTCCCGTCCCCTCTGCTGACCTGAGATGAGCCCAGGACCTCGCGTATGTTCTCCAGTCCTCGAGCAGCGTCCAGCAGGAGGGCGCTCATGATCCCGGCAGCGCACGGGCGTTTGTTCATCCTGAGCACAGTTCTCATGTACCCGTCGGACACGATGAGGAGCGGCTGGCGAGGATGACAGGTCACGGAGAACCGCTGTCTCATGGGGTCACGGAGCGACGCGCTCGAGCCTGGACAGGCCGCCATCTTGTGTCTGCAAAGGCACTGGAGCTCTACGGATGAAATTGGAAATAGTGTTGCCGGACGGGAAATGTCCAAGTATCGTAACAGAAGCTCAAAATTATCGTATTTGGAAGAAAAGTATCACACACACGTCAAACGTACAGAATACAGATATTTACTGACCAACAACTTTATTGCTAAACTATCGACCTCCGCTTAGAAACAACGGACCTGAGCGTTGCAGCAGAACGTAAACTTTTTTATTCTTACAGAGATGACATGTTAATGATGTACAACTTTGTATAAAATATACAAAAGGAACTTTAACTTTAGAGTCATTCTCCATGATGATTGGCTGAGAAGACATGGGCCTACGGTACGTGAGATGAGATGGAACTTATGGGATTTTTTAGTTACTGATCAAAATTAAGGTCCAAATTACGGTACAAATACGATAATTATCGCATCATATCGCATCATTATGGCATCATATTTTTTATAATGTTGCTCATTGCAAATGTGAGAGGAAATGATGCCTTATGCTATGATGAGATTGTTAAATAAGGCATTAAATGCCCATGGAGGAGGAAGAAAAAGATGAATAAAGATGTAAGAATGTTGATTAAAATAAGTATTTATTTAATAAGGTCCTTATTTTTATTAGTAAAATTATATATATTTTTAATAAATACAACATTATAATTAAAAACAATTTTTGTAAAATACAATTTGTAAAAATAATTTTTTTTTAAATTCAATAAAGTTAATTATTTGGAAAGGTTTTCAATATTTTTTGAAAAGTTTCTTTAAATGTGTAAAAATTCATATAACAAGTACACTTATTAGTTTTACAAGTTTTTTATAATGAAATTTAAATGACTGAAAATATTGAATTGTTATTTCTAAACATCATAAAACCTAAGATGTGTTGAAGGAACTGCAACATTATAATAAATAAAACTTTTTTTTGAAGTTTTTGTTTTATAACTAATTTTATTACATCTGTAAATATTTGTATAATTAATAATATTATGAACATAAAATAAAAACAGAATTTCAAAGGAATATTAATAAAAAATGTATGTTATTATAAACATTTAAAAATGTCAAAAACCTAAAATGTATATGTTGTAGGATGAAAATTAATTCAGATGTAAAAATGTTGACCTCATTTTACCAACTATTTATTTATATTTAATGCACATTTAATTTTACCAACTATTTATTTATATTTAATGCACATCTTATTTTACCAACTATTTATTTATATTTAATGCACATCTTATTTTAGCTACTATTTATTTATATTTAATGCAAATATTATTTTACCAACTATTTATTTATATTTAATGCACATCTCATTTTACCAACTATTTATTTATATTTATTGCACATCTTATTTTACCTACTATTTATTTATATTTAATGCACATCTTATTTTACCAACTATTTTTTATATTTAATGCACATCTTATTTTACCAACTATTTATTTATATTTAATGCACATCTTATTTTAGCAACTATTTATTTATATTTAATACAAATATTATTTTACCAACTATTTATTTATATTTAATGCACATCTCATTTTACCAACTATTTATTTATATTTAATGCACATCTTATTTTACCTACTATTTATTTATATTTAATGCACATCTTATTTTACCTACTATTTATTTATATTTAATGCACATTTTATTTTACCAATTATTTAATTATATTTAATGCACATCTTATTTTATCATTTTTACTAACCATTTATATTTAATGCACATCTTATTTTACCAATTATTCAATTATATTTAATGCACATCTCCTCCATTTGTGTTTCTAAAACACCATGAGAAAAACAACCCAATATCTGATAGAGTGTAATATCAACTTCCTTCAGGCAGTGAGAAACATCAGATCACCTGTAGGTGACGAGCGGGTGAAGAGGCAGGAAGTGGGCGGCGCCGAACTCAACAGAACATCCTGTGGTGGACAGAGACACGAGTCCCCCCAGACGAGCCAGCATGAGCAGAGAGCCTCTCTTCAGCACACAGGCCAGATAAAGCCCTTCCGCGTCCAGCTGACAGAACACACCCAGTACGACCTGCAGGAAAACACATCTTTCTCAAAGTTAGGATTCTCGGTTATACTTTACTATACTTGTGTTGTTACTCCCTCGCAACATTTTTGTACTTCCTATTCTTACACATTCTCTGTAAATTGGACTACTCATTGCTTTTTTTTATTTTATTTTTTATTTATTACTATTATTACTACTACTTATTTTTGCATTATCATTTCTTATTTATATATTATTACACCATTTTAACTACTATTTATTTATATTTTAATGCACTGGACATCATATTTTTTTCACTATCTGTTTATTTATATTTAATTCACATCTTAACTTTTTTAACTTTATTTTTTATTATTTTTCCTTTAGAAAAAAAACAGCCACAACAACATATCTATTATGATAATATGCATCTATTATGTACATTAAATACTATTTAATGTACATATTTTGCCATTTTTACCTTCTGTTAAATTATATTTAATGCACATCCTATTTTACCATTTTTACCAACTAGTTTATTTATATTTAAATCTTAGTTTATATTTTTAGCTATTTAATGCACATTCTATTTTACCACTACTTATTTATTCATATTTAATGCACATCTTATTTTACCTACTATATTTCATGCACATCTTATTTTATAATCTTTATTTCTGAGTCTAAGCAGCTGACCAGGTTTATAGGTTTATTTAACTGTGCATATGACAAATAAAAATGTTGAATCTTAGGGAGGGAAACAACCTCAGAAACTTGCTCAATTTCAGATATGTCATTGCAGCAGTCTGGCAACATCTTTCCATACAAGCTATAAACCTGTTGATACAACCAGCCAATCAGATGCCACCCAACTGAGACCTTTAAAACACTCACCTCACATATTTAGCTGGAATAATGAGCGTCTTAACGCCACATCCTCCTAACAGGCTGGAAACCGTCACAAAGTTCTGAGTGCTGATGAACAACACCTGTGTGGCCTTTCAGATCACAGAGAAACACATGTTTAACACTGCACACACTTCATTCCTGTGCCTGTAGGTCTGAATGTGGCGTTTAAATGCTGAGTTTACCCTCGGGTCTTTCTGGTTCAGGACTACTGCTAAAAGCTGAGCATCTGGAGAGAACGCTGGAACCAGAGACCCTCTGGACTTCACTGGTTTACATGGAGGCAGGAGCTGGCTGAACGGGAAACACTTAGAGGACCAGTGAACACTGAAACCTGCTGAACTGCAGACAAAACACAATACAGCAATAAAGATGGAGAGGCCAGGGAATGATTCCAGGAAATGCATGAACTCAACAAACACTATACGTGTCTTGATTGCAATGCAAGTTGCTTTGGATAAAAACAGCTTGTCATTATATTTAAATGCATATATTATTACTCATTATTTCTGATAAAACCAGGTGAAACTTGAAAATTAGAATATGGTGCAAAAGGTGAAACTAATATTTTATATAGATTCATTACATGCAAAGTGAGATAATGCAAGCCTTTTTTGTTATAATTTTGATGAATATGGATTCCAGCTTATGGAAACCTTTGCACAGCATTCTGTGAAAGGGAATATTATAGGAAAAGGAATAATAATTCTAATTTTGAATTTGGGGTTTTTATATCTGTAATCCATAATCATCACAATTATAACAAATAAAGGCTTGAAATATCTCACTTTGCATGTAATGAGTCTATATAATATATTAGTTTCACCTTTTAAGTTGAATCACTGAACTTTTGCACCATATTCAAATTTTTCAAGTTTCACCTGTACATTACGGTCCTCTCTGAAGGCACTAACATGTTTATATACATACGTATTTTTCATTGATAGACATATGCATGCACATTCACACAAGCATGTACATATGCATGCTTACATATTACAAATATATACATATGCATGCTTTTTGCCTATCTGTGGTTTTTAATATTTGTAGTTATTATGATTATATTGACTGTTTTTAATAGTTGGATGTAGTTGGAGACTTTAGTCTCTTCCTGCACTGTATCTAAATTGTATTTTCTTGAATATATTCAATAGAGTACAAATTATCTATAATAAAAATAATAAAAAAAGTACAATGTAAAATAAATAATTACATTTATTATTAATCATAATAATAACAAATCACCATAAACAGTATTTACAAGTGAAATGAACAAATGATGGCGTAATTTGACTAAATAAACGCACATTTAACATCATCTGACCTGAGTTTGTTTTCCCATGTGGAGTCCCACTGGATTTTCAGCAAGGTGACTGTGAGCGTCCCGTCAGCGGTGAACACAAACGCGCTCAGACACGCGTCACCGACTGCCTACAAACACCACAGCGAAATATAACATGTGCAAAAAAGCTAAGCAACATTAGGGTGCTTTGTTTCAGAACCTGGTGTGTTTTCTCCCTCGGTTCGGTTGGTTTAGGCACGTGTGAACACGGATGAACGCCTGAACGAGATGTTGGAAGCAATCCGAACCAATGGTATTATAATTCATAATGGAAAATGTGCTATTTAAATAGCAGTAGTGTCTGATTCTGTAAATGAGCACATTAGTTATCACAGTGGAAAACCTAAAGAGCTCCTCTTCATCTTATAATGTTGTTATATATACAAGTGAAGTGAAACTTAAAAAATTAAAGTATCCTGCAAAAGTTCATTTATTTCAGTAATTCAACTTAAAAGGTGAAACTAATATATTATATAGACTCATTACATGCAAAGTGAGATAATTCAAGCCTTTATTTGTTATAATTGTGATGATTATGGATTACAGATATGAAAACCCTGAATCCAAAATTAGAATATTGTGAAAAGGTTTTCATATCTGTAAGCCATAATCATCACAATTATAACAAATAAAGGCTTGAAATATCTCACTTTGCATGTAATGAGTCTATATAATAGAATTAGTATATAATTAGTTTTACCTTTTAAGTTGAATTACTGAAATAAATTAACTTTTGCAGGATACTCTAATTTTTTGAGTTTCACCTATATTATATATATATATATATATAGGCTATATATAGGCTATATAACAAGCTTTCCTGTAGCTCAAACAGTCAAGTGTTGGTCATGGATTTGATTCCAAGGGAAAGCAAGAACTGATAAGAATGTAAAATGTGTACTTTGAAATGCGATGTAAGTCACTTTGGCTAAAAGCGTCTGCTAAATGTAAATATGTTGTTTGCACTTCTCCGTCCTGACGAAGCCTTGATTCCTTCTCCAGCTGCATTATAACATCCGTATTAATACGAGGTATTAATAAGAATGTAGTTTCGGCAATGACGGCTACATCCGTATAGTGTCTCGACAGTTACAAATAAAGGCACAATAAGCTCATGGAGCAATCCTGTCAATCATTTTAATGGATTACGCAGAGGAATCGACGACCAATAAGAGGACAGTTGTACTCGCATTTGACTTGCATAAACACATTTTGGTACGCTTTGAAAGGTTGCATTTTGAAAGCGACCCGAACCATCGAGAAAAAGCAACATTGTAACAAATTAAGTCAACAAAACAAACGATCTACAGGTGTGATAACGGCCTAAGACTCTTGTCACTGTTTTACCTGGTTCTTCACAAACACACTATGAACGGACGCCTCTTTGTCCTTTACGGAGGGCAGTTGAGTGTTTTCATGACATGATATGTGACTCCATCGTCCCGTGATGGTGGCGTCCGCGGGCCGCTGAGATCCTGAGGTGTCGTACACTCCCAGAGGAACACCTGTCCTGTGACAGCGGCCAGGAAAACTCGACTGCGCATTCTCCGAAACCAGCAGAGAAAGTCCGAGTGTAGTCGCAGAACCTGCGTAAGGACGAGCCGTTAGTTTGAGGATGATTACGGCATGTGCATCAGGAAAAGTTGAACTCTTAAAGTGTTAGTTCACCCAAAATGTAAACTCTGTTAAAGCCACTGTCGTCACTTGGACTATTTTAACGATGTCTTTAATAACTTTTCTTTTCAATCCCTTAGAAGCCTATGGAGGAGTGATCCAGCTCTCAGATTTAATCAGAAATATCTTCACTTGTCTTCTGAAGATGAACGAAAGTCTTACGGGGTTGAACAACATGAGGGAGAGTCATTACTGACAGAGTTTACATTTTGGGGTGAACTATCCCTTTAAGAGTTCACACAGACCGTTGATGGAAGAAACCAGCTGATGAAGCGCAGGAACTGCTGAGACCGTTTTTAGCAAATCCTTGTCTTTGTTCCACAGGAAGAGTTCACCAGAGACCAGAAGACCCACCAGCCACACGCCTGCAAAAAATAGGAATGAACACACATGTGACCCCATCACAACACACACACACACACACTGATGAGTGACAGTCGTTCACCGTTCTGAGACGCTGACATGGACACCACCCTCTGCAACAGCGGCTGAAGTTTTGGGATCTTCTTTCTGGTCCGTCCCGAAAGCAAATGTACTTCACTGATCCGACTGTCATCTAGCAGAAAAACACCCTCTTTTTCCTGAAAGAGAACAGTGTTGACATGCACTAAAACTTTAAGATCAGTAAAAAGAGGTCTCTTCTGCTCACCTAGACTGTATTTATTTGATAAAAAACACAGTTAAAACAGTGAAGTAGTATTGCACTGTAAAACCACTGTTTTCTATGCAAATATAGAAAAGTGTAATTTATTCCTGTGAATTTTCAGCATCATTACTCCAGCCTTCAGTGTCACATGATCCTTCAGAAATCACACTAATATGATGATCTGATGTTTGATAAACTTTTATGATTATTATCAGTGTTGAACACAGTTAAAAAGAACAGCATTTATTTAAAATATAATCTTGTGTAACATTGTAAATTTCTTTTATGTCACTTTTGACCAATTTAATGTGTCCGTTCTGAATAAAATTATTAATTTCTTTGATCAAAAAATCGTACAGACCCTTTCTATTGCCTTTCGCAAGTTTTCTATTTCAAATCTTTTTATTTATTGTCTATTCATCAAAGAATCCCGCTTTCAACATTAATAATCATAAATGTTTCTTGATCATAAGATCATCATATTAAAGTGATTTCTGAAGGATCATGTGACACTGAAGACTGGAGAAAATACAGGAATAAATTACACTTTACTGTATATTCACATAGAAAACAGCTGTTTTTTTTAAATGATGTAACTAAACTGTTTTTAATGCATTTTTGATTAAATATGTAGAATTGGGGAGCAGAAGAGACTTCTTTCAAAACATTTAACAATCGTACTGATAAAACAAATGGTTGTGTCAAAAGAAAAAAAATAAAGTCACTTATTTTCTTATGTCATGTGACTTATGTCATACTTATTTTACCACTGATGTTGTTGCTTAGCACTTATTTCATTAATTTCTGTACATATGCACATTTTGTGTTTATATAGCAGTGAGGTTTATTGTATTTTGTCTACCTATAGTCTGTGGAGTAGAGTTCAAATATTTGATTGTACTTGCTAACTTGTACGTACACATGACAATAAATTACTTTTGACTTTGATATTGGTGTTTGTTTGAAATCCTTACATTAGCTTCAAAGCTGCATTAAAAAAAGTAAAAATGTGTATTAGTATGATCTCACCCGGCCAAGCCAGCAGAATCTGGGCCACGGCTTGCGGCGCTTGATGCTGGACGACAACAAAACCTCGAACTTCACATCCATACTCGGCACTGACGGAGAGTTTCAGAGGACCAGGAGCTCGGTTCCCTACAACATTCAGCTTCATGTGGAGCGTGGGAATAAACACAGCACACAGGGAAAATGAGTCAAATTACTCATATTTACAGCACACATAACATGTTAAACAAGATATTGAAGCAGAGTATAATACACCCTTTGAATCATATGCAGTATTTTCGTGTTTTTTTAACTGGTTTACAGCTAAATTATCAGTACAAGCACAAAATATTCACTTTAATATGAGTATGCTTATAGCATGACTACAATTTACTGCAGAATTCAACCACAGCACGTAGTTAGCAAGATAAGTCTGATATAAGGGTATTTAAGTAAACAAAATTTCATCTAAAATTAACCTTTTTTTATTTTTTTAATAATTTAACCACAACAAATCAAAGCAGCAGTCAAAATACTGTATTACAACAGCTACGTTAGCTACGTTAGCTACACTTTATTAGTATAAACATCACCGTTTTTGAAATGGATGAAAGAAACATTTGTGAATGATAACATGCCAACTTATATGATTAAACGAATAATATTTAAGAAATAAATAACTGTCATTACTAGCATGCGCAGTAATACCGTTAGCTGCGGTTTGTAAACACAACATCAAACATGACCCACACACACACACACCGCATTTCTGTACAGTCTTAAACGGATATTAAAGTGTCTTTATACTCTACCATCATCCCATGACTTTAATCAACACTTCCGCGTCTATTTTATCCTCTGTTTCGAATCTCCCTCCACTTCCGGTTTTCCAAACATCAAACATCCCATGCTCCCGCTGCGTTTCCATAGGAGCAGACGCATTCGAGCCGGATTCGAGCGCAGCCAGTGCGCAAGCGCGATCAGAAGACGACGGAAAGCTTCTCGAGCTTGCGCAGAACTTATTACTTTTTTTCTAAACACACTTATTTACACTTCACTTATTTCTCTCGTTGCGAGACTCGTGTGCAGAACATAGTTAAACACAGTTAAATAGAACAAAATTCGATAAAGAAAATCAATACAAATAAATTAAATATAAGATAAAAAAGTCACTTCAGGCACTTCATTGTCCTCAGTCTTCCTATATTCTAAAAATAAAGTGACATGGAAGCTTTACAAATTATAAAGACAAATATTTTGAGAACATCTTCACATAAGCCTAAATGTTCACTGGAGTCTTTCTGAAGTTTCAAAGAAGTAAAGTATTCTCTCAGTTCAATTTTAAACACCAATATGGATGGATTTTTGTTTTGCCATTTACATTTATGAATATTGTATTTACTCATAATTGTTATGATATTGTAAATTTTAAAAAGTTCCTTCGGAAGGTTTTCGTTACCAAAAAGAAATTTGCTCTAACTTCAATTGTATAATTCACTCCATTTTAGTTTTAGTGTTCAATAGTTTCATCTTCCTGGAAGAAGAACACACATTGCTCCACTTCAAAACCTTGCTGCTGCTGGATAATATCCATTTATAATTTTGAATTGCATTTCTTTGATTTTATATGCGCAGAACTCATGACTAATCAGGTCCTCCCTCGAAATCGGGTCTATCTCTCTATCAATATTATACTAACTAGGCTACATAGGCCTACTAACGGTAGGCCTACAATTTTTTTTTAGTTGTTAGAATTGTTTATTATTAAATAATAATAATAATAATAATAATAATAATAATAATAATTGAACATCATAACATTATTTTTTTAATTAAATATTCGGACATTTAAAACTTAATTTAACACGTAACTACATTAAAGATGATTGTGAATTTGCAATTAAATATGCACTCATTTGCATATATTTCCCAGAACAGAAATCTGAAAATTGGAGGTTCAAATTCCTTTTTTTTATTAGCCTATTTTGTTGACATATTGTCCTTTTTATAAAAGGGATTTTTAATATCTCAATGGATTAGAAAATGCTCCCAACAGTCAAAATCGTTTGTGTAGGAATAGATTTTTATATAAACATGGTGTAAATAAAGTTTGTAAAGCTGCTACTGAAGAGAAGAAAAATCTGAAACTACAAAACTACAAATGAAGAGCTATAAAACAAATAGGCCCATTTAGATTTGTATTTTGTCTCATTATTCTGAAGGAGGACAATTATGGAAGCAAAATGGCCAAACATCTAATTGGCCTGTGCTTTGCCTTAAAAAAAAAAGAAATAATAAAAAAACAGTTAGAGGTATTGTTAGGCCAAATGCTTTAAACATACACAGATATCAAAGATTTGTTAGAATGAATTACACAGAGTGTGAAATATCTTGTGTGTAGCCTATAAAGGACAGAAACTGAAAATGATTGTACTCTTGTGTTTTGATAATTGCGACCAGACGTCACTCACTGCAATTATGTTTATGCCACTTGACGAATTAAAAACCTGCTTATAAGCGCAATTATTGTCTTGGCTAATTTTTACAGTCAAATAAGCACAGAAATCCTTGCGTCAGCCAAGATGATTAGCGTTAAGGTTTTTCGGCGGGAGAAATCCATTTATTTCGTGACGTCAAAACTCGGAACGTTTCCTATGGGTTTATATAACGAGCTTTTTCAATTTTATAGGCCTAAGTCAAATAAGGTCTGTGGTAAACATAGCTTGACGATACGTTTGCAACGTGCGCACAAACTCGCCAAATGTTTAACTTAGGCCTATTAGAAACATACGTTTTAAGCATAGAGTAATTAAGCAATCAGCGTTTTTAATATTTGTGCGTGTAATTACTGTAGAACAAACAGTCGAAGACTTCTCGAAGTATGCTCTCGTCACGTTATGCGGTAAACGAGATTTAGGCCTATCCAAAATAAAATAAAAAAGCGTAAAACATCATAAATGTCTTTACTGTCACTTGTTTTGATTACTTTGATGTTTCTTTGCTGAATAAAAGTAATTACTTTCTTTAATTTCAATTAGTGTTTAATGTTTCAAAAGCTTTCTATTTAGATCAATGCTATTATTTTAAACTATGGTTTGTGTGATGTTTGACTTTTTTGTGTGACATTAAAATTCGTTTTGTAAAATAGGTTAAGCAAAACAAATTTAGGTCTGAGAAGCTTTTAAACACATTTTGAGTGTCCCTTATTTTCCTGTAAAGAACCACGCATATTTCTTTTCTAAGTCGGCCCTATGTTTACCACGTACGGGGCCCCTAAAGGGACATGGTGAAGGAAAAAAAATGAGATTGAAGAAAGAAATAATAATTGAGCTTTTTTGAGCTCTTTGCGAGCGAACGCAAAGTTTCTCGGTGGAACGCAAAGGTTTTGTGAGAGAAGCATTAAATTATAATTTAGAGACATGGGTTTTCAAGAGTAATTAAGTAAAAGTAGTAAATCTTATGAACTTTTGAACAGGAAAAAAATCTTATTTTGTCTATATAGCTTTTTTTCATTTGGTACGGCCCTTCAGAAGCAGCAGGATATACTTACATGTTTCCTGGAAGGCAAATTACGCACAATTTACCTTGATCTTCAAATGCTCTTAATGCATTGTGTTTCCTTCTGGAGCGTCAGTGAATGTCTGAACATTTCTTAATAGTCGCTCAACTGTCCTCTGTAAGAAAAGATGGATCTGAAAATCATAGTCACTGCTGGAAAGGGTTCAAATATGCAAAAGATTTAAAGTTTAAAACAGGGACTCAAGAACAACCATCACAAAACAGAACAACAGTCGTGGACCATGCAGGGAACGACACACAGTATTACGAATCAAGGTTTATACATTTTTATAAATTCAGCTATTTTTATGTCAAGTAAACATATTTTATGTAAAATATATTCAGGACAGATGTTAAATATGTCACCAAAATGACATATTTAAGTTTTTTCCTTGAAAAAATAATCTTCATGCCTTAAAATATCTTGAATGTAACTCGACACCCTCACCTCATTTAGTATGCGCGGTTCCATGAATATGCAAATGAGCCCCGCCTCCACTCACTCACTCAGAGATCCACTGGATGATTATCACACGTTGATCTGATTGGTTACAAGGTGGTTTGTGACGTCAGAAACACCAGCGATTTCAAAGCTTTGGTTCACTGCAGTTTTAACGAGGAAATACTCAGCAATGCTGTCCACTTATGAACGCACACATGGCTTGTGTCAAGTTTGTTCAGCACAGGGGGACTTTAACATTTTCTCACATGATCTCCTTAAAATAGATTTTTTTTTCACCTGGTCTAACTTGTGCGACAATTGTTGATCCCAGGACTCACACAATGTGAAGCCCTCAGCATTATGGGAGGAGATTTCAGTGACGTGACCTCAGATCTTCACCCACACCTTATAAAGTTAGATCTGCAAATGCAAAGACTTCAGGAGGAAAATACAGCTCTGAGATGAAGGTTCAGGACTGGGTCGATTCGTCTATACGAGCGTTTTTCTGCGTGACTGGAATCACAGGAAACTTCTGGCTGGGTTTGCGTTCCATTCCCAAATCCAAATCCCAAATGCGTCCCAATGACCTTCTCTTCATTAACCTGGCCGTGTCCAATCTCATCACAAACTGCCTGGTGGACCTGCCCGACACCTTGGCACAGTTTGTGAACAACTGGTTCATGGGGAGAAACTACTGTGGCGTGCTTCAGTTCTCATCCGACCTCTCGGAGACGAGCAGCATCTTCTCCACCATGTTCATCAGCTTGTACTGGCACCAGAAGCTCGTGGGATCCGTCAGACGAGGAGGAGCACCGGTTCAGATGGACAATCTGAGACTCGTCACCTTTTTAATCGCTGGGAGCTGGGGCGTGGCGTTCATGTTCAGCGTTCCCCACTTTTTTATCGCAGAACATGATGGGAATGAGAGTTTAGAAGTTTGCGAGGAACGCTTCCCAACGCCCGCGGAAAAACGCGCGTATGACGGGCTGTATCTTCTTCTGGCCAACGCCGTTCCTCTTGTTGGGATCACCTACGCCAGTGTGCAGATCGTCTTAGTGTTGATGCAGAGCCAGAAACGAGTTATGAATCACTCAAACTCGGGAACACAAGCAACGGCCACTAAGTCTAAAGCGATGAGCGGCAGCCAGGCGCGCGCGGCGAAGAGTGTGGTGGCGGTGGCCTCGATCTTCATCATCTGCTGGTTCACACACCTCGTGCTGCGCATCTACAGCAGCTTCAGAGACTCAATCCTGGCGGTGAAGTTGACCTATTTTATAGGAGCAGCTTACACTTGTTTCGTGCCGTATGTGTATCTGCACGGGGTGAAGAAACTCGACTGCTCCTGCTGCTGACGAGCACAACAAAAACAAGGTTATGATGTCAACATAATAATGGAAAAGTGTCTGAAACCTCGTGTTTAAATATACAAACGAATATAAATATAATAAATATAACTAATATAAATATACAAACAAAAATAAAAAGGAATAAGGAAAAGGAATATACAAAGCTAAAATTATTCAGATACCATGCATATAGGCCAAATATTCGTGTTTTTTTCCACGTGTGTGCAGGACACTATAGTTCATTTATGCAAAATAAAATAAACTGTGACATATTATACACAAATATTATTCATACAGTGACTAAACAGAAATGATTCCTCCACTTTGAGCTGGTGATGTTTAGCTGAAGTGTGTTTTCTGCTCTTTTTACACACACACTGAACAACATGAAGCATTGCTTGGTCACTGCTTGAGCTAAACTGGTATTATCTAATTGTGGAGTTAAATTTAACAGCTGATATTCAACATAATTCATGTGTGAGAGTCCAACAGAAGGACGGACAAAACCAGTCAAATATCCACTGAGTTCTGCTCATGTTTTATCAACATTATCTAATAGCCAATAAACTGATAATGTGAGAAATGTTGAAGGTGTCTGAATGCAGTTTGGTTTGACTGTAAATAAAACTGTAACGTTTGGTGTGTGTGTAAAGATGTTGAAGTGGAGGAACAAACTCGCATCCTTTAATGAGATTTATTGCATATGAAATCTAGACGCAAATGTGTATTTTGGATGTTTTCTGTCCACTAGTATGAATAAACACATTATGAAAAGCCTTTAAAATTGACCAGTGAATTGAAATAAAAGTCTTAGTCTGTAGCGAAATGGCAAAAACATGTAAATAAAGTTTGAATAATTAGTCGTGCATGTAAATACATGTTATTTCTAATTTGTTTTGTATGAAATGTGTGTGAATTGTAGCAAAAGAAGGGATATAAACCCGCTGTATCATTTTTCCACCACCAAAGCACAAAACTGAAATGATTGTCCCTCCTGTGCTTTGCTGCCAGCAATCACTGTAATTATGTTCGCTATGTCACTTAACAAATTATAAATCTGCATATGAATGCAATTCTCGTCATGTTATTCTTTCTGTGACATCAGCATAAAAATCAGTTCAGAGAAAAAGTAAAGGATAATACAATACAGCGAATTATAGTAAATATACAAATAGTAAAAATTGCAAATAAGTTAATATATTGTTTTTATGTATATAGCCTACGTTTATAAATCAATTGTGTGTATATTGTTTAAATAATTTGTAATTTTTTTCATTTATAACTATCTCTCTATATACTCTCTATATATAATGTAAATTATTTATATGCTATGTAAATTACAAAGAATATAGTCAAATCTTTAAATTGCTTTCAGAAAAACAAACAATATCTCAGGAAATTATACATTTTACACAATTGTGATTTAAAAAAAAAAACACATTTATTATTTTCAAAATCATTTGCAATACATATTACACACAACTAAATGGTGTTTGAAAACGATTCAGACTTTTCATAAAAATGATTCATTTTCATAAAACAGTCGCTCACCTGCTAGTACAAAACGCCCGAGAGCATGATGTCTCCATTCAGAGAAGAAACTGAAAAGAAAACCGGATTGATGGGAAATTTGCCATAGATATGGTGAATATTATAATGTCTTGCTGTATCCAGTTTGCTCACGTTTTCAGCAGTAGAAAATGTCTAGAGTAAGTGCCTCACGGGAACAAATCCTGTACAGATACCAATGATTAACGAGATTTACCCTCATATATCTGGAATTCTCAGCACAAAAACTTCTGCAAAACAAAGAGTACACATCTGAAGTGTTTATTGTGGCCGTCTGTTGGGCATTTCCATGGCTGGATGAGTGAACATTATGGCACAAAGGCATCATTAAATATAAAGAGTGAAGCCCTGGTGTTCAGTCAGGCTCCTGTCGTCTCAGGAGAACAGAAAGCCCGTCAGATGGTGCGTCCTCAATGGAGCTTCTCCAGTTTGGCCTGAAGGGATTTAAAGTTGCGTATAATGTCCTGCAGGGCAGCGTTCGGACTCAAGGACTGAAGCTCCACCAGATAACCACAGATATTATCCAGACAGGCGTTGGTGAACCTCCGTCTGAGAGAGAGAGTGAGTGAGTGATAGTGTGATGTGTAATGTAGAGGAGATCTGGAGATGATGTTCACCTGTCGTAGGTGGGCACACGGCTGGGGTCATCCAC
Organism: Hybognathus amarus; assembly: GCA_030378365.1. Taxonomy (NCBI): domain Eukaryota; kingdom Metazoa; phylum Chordata; class Actinopteri; order Cypriniformes; family Leuciscidae; genus Hybognathus; species Hybognathus amarus. The sequence goes on along the minus strand of JAQIUQ010005556.1, from coordinate 692,666 downwards.
ATATCCCGACAGGAGCACATGGATGCACTGCACCAGATGAAGAGGTTTCTTCAGGCGCTGCCAACACGGGTCCTGCAGACAGACACAATCATTTATTGCTTTAAAAAAATAAATATATATATAGAATATGGTGCAAAAGTTCATATATTTCAGTAATTCAACTTAAAAGGTGAAACTAATATATTATATAGACTCATTACATGCAAAGGGAGATATTTCAGGCCTTTATTTGTTATGTTGATTATGGATTACAGATATGAAAAGCTTTTCACAATATTCAAATTTTGAATTTGGGGTTTTCATAAGCCGTGAGCAAAATTATAACAAATAAAGGCTTGAAATAGCTCACTTTGCATGTAATGATGAATCTATATAATATCTTAGTTTCACCTTTTAAGTTGAATTACTGAACTTTTGCACCATATTCTAATTTTTGGATTCTAAATTTAAATAAATATATAACTACCACTAAGCAATCCTTAGAATATTATGGATTAATTACTAAATAATAAAAAAAATACATATATATTTTTTTAAAGTAAATTAATAAATAACTACCGTTAAGCCATACTTAATAGGATTATGGATAATTAAAAAATACTGAAATAAAATAGTAAATAAATATACGTTAAGCATTTGTTTTAAAGAATTGTGGAGTAAAATAAATAAGAAATTTATGAATAAATAATAAAAAAAAATTGTTAAGTAAATATAGAACTACCATTAAGCAATCCTTAAGAGAATTACGGATTTATAAATCAATAATTATATAATAAACAAAAGTAGTTGTGTACCCGTGTCTTGAAGAGCTGGTCGTAGACCTCCAGCAGCCGCGGAGCTGAACTCCGATCTCCTGCATGGTGAAGGTGACGAAGCCCACGTCCCAGTTACACCGACACACCTCCTGCTCCAGGAACTTCACCAGGAAATCTGAAGAGCACATCCAAACGCACAAGATCACATTAGAAATATAAGATCCATCACTTGAGCTTCACAAACACACAGTTGATTAGAGCTGGGTATCCTTACACACTTCCCCACACCGACACCAGGGGCCGCTTTCACAAACACAGACTTCAACCACAGCTTAGATAAAGTAGAGTCAGACTTCAGATAGATGTCGAAATCAGACCGGTGTACAAAGCACTGAAGACTCTGACATTTAATTTTTATCAAGTTCTGTGCTTTCCTTTTTATTCTATATGAACAGTTTAATCAAAAACATATCTAATTAATTGAATTTATAAAAACAACTTGATTTATTAATTTGTATACAATAATAGGGCCCTATGAAATGTTGTGTTGTTTAATTTTTCTGGTGATCAAATAAAAGGCATAAACAATGAAATTATTTATTGATTATTAATACGATGAATATTAATAAAATTATTATTCAAATGAAAATTAAACAAGTCCTTTAATTTTTTTAAATACACAACAATTTTACTGTTAAAATTATAACATGGACGAAAATGTGTTTAAATAATAACTATTATTATTAGTAGTAGTACTAGTATTACATTAAGATATCTATCTATAAATTACAGAAACGTCTGTGTGTGTTATTTGCATATCTCTTAACCGTTAGTCCGATGGATTTCTTGACGTGTGTCTGCTACGGGCGCGAGTAATGCAGTGCCGAGTTTGAAGTTCTTTGATTAGAAATGCAAAAGTTATTGTTAAATATATCGGTAAAAGCAGCATGGACTTGTGGTTTAAAAACACACATTCTGACATTAACACTGTTAGATAAACATTAAGTCATGCACAAATAAAAATGTCACTGAATTTTGCTGTGTAATTGTAACAATGAGCACTCAAACACACCAAACCCACAATTACTAAGAACACACACAAAAATATGATTTTGCACATGCACTGCACTAGTACATTATAATGTACAAGAGTGAAATATTCTTTAAAGTTAAAACCAAACTTTTAATTTGACGGGTTGCCGTGTAGAGCTTCCTCTGTGATGATGTATAGTTTCTCTCAAATGAAATGAGAATCAGTCAGTGCCTAAAAAGTAGGAAGGCAAACGGTACCTAAGGGAAAGTATCGCGGCGTTCCAGCGTACAACTTTCCCAGTGACACGAGCTTCAGGCTCAGCGCTCTCATCCGGTCCGCCGGGCTCATCGCCACACTGTCACTCAGCTCTGAAACACAAAACAAGCCGTCACACACACACACACACGACCGAACTGGAGAGGTCTTACCAAAGCCACTGCATGACTCGCATGGAATCTTTAGCCAAAATGGTAAGATATATATATATATATTACATAATATAAGACAGTCTCTGGTTTTACCCTTCTCAATGATCTCCTGCCACAGCGAGTGCACCAGGATCGGATCTGAATGTCCCGCACAGTGAATTATAGCCAGCTTACACTCCGACAACCGGAAATGATCCGCAAACTCGCCGTACAGCTTCAGAGAGGAAAACAACAGAGGAAACGTTAGCGGTGCAACGGATCACAAAATTCACAGTTCTTGAGCCACAGATCAGTTTGCTTTTCATTGATTACTTAAAGGAGTAGTTCACTTTTAAAACAACTTTTGCTTTTAATTTACTCATCCAAGATGTCCATGTCTGTCTTTCTTCAGTCGAAAAGAAATTAAGGTTTTTGATGAAAACATTCCAGGATTTTCTCCATTTAATGGACTTTAATGGGGTCCAAACGGTTCTGAAACTACTCGTTTCGCTTGATAAGACCCTTATTCATCGTCTGGAATCGTTTAAAGCCCTTTGAACAGTTTGCACTGAAACTGTCATTTGCACCTCTGAACCGTTTGGACCCCATTTGAAGTCCATTATATGGAGAAAATCCTAGAATGTTTTCATCAAAAACCTTCATTTCTTTTCGACTGAAGAAAGAAAGACATGGACATCTTGGATGACATGGGGATGAGTAAATTATCAGCAAAAGTTTTTTGTTTTTTTTTAAAGTGAACTACTCCTGTAACCCTCAGGTGCTCTTTCGGTCATTTCTGACCGAAAAATTTTGTGTTTTGAAATTTTAAAAATCACACCTTCATCGGAATGTTACAAAACTTGGTGACTTTTATGGCACTATGTATGTGAACACACAAAAAAATTGAGGTCATGATCCAAGCATGCTAAGTGGTCGTAGAAAAAATAGTCACACTTGTGGCCTTTGGTCAAAAATGACCCCATAGGAAATGAATAGGAAATTGTAAAAAAGAAAAAAAAAGAAAAAAAAATTGTGAATTTTTGTTTGTCAATTTTTTTTTATAAGAAATAGTTTGAGATTGATTCAACTATATATTCAAATCCACCAAAAAAAAAAAAAGTGTTCATAAACAGCTGGGGAATTCATATGCTTCTCCATAGAGAGCTGTACATGCCATATAGTGGTTACACCATGATTCTACGCTTTTCTCTATACTGTAACCAGATGGTGCTAATTTTCTTCAAAAAACATTTTTTTCTGAAGACCTAGACTCTATATTAAACTAAAAATACTGCATTAATATTTTTTTTTGAAAAAAATAATATATATATATATATATATATATATAGAAAAAAATTTCCATGGCAAAAATAAACCATAAATATTGCATAAATATTAATAAATTCAATTAAATTGTCTCAAAATACTAAATTGAAAAGAATAAATATTATAGAATAAAAATAAATTGCATTGGTTTTACTGGGATGGAGAAAGTTTCATTTTTAGGTGTCCGGTCACTTTTGACCGGGAAGATAACAAGTGTGACTCGGAAATGAAGAGCACCTGAGGGTTAAAGCTTACCTGAAGTTAAAGCAGAGATTACAAGTTACAAAGTCTGACAGTTGTGTTCAGGTACAGAAATGAAAAATTAAGACTAAATGTAAAATAACACTATTTTGTTCACTGTATAAATTAATATAGGTTCATCTTTGTTAAAGCTGTATTTTGTTGTTTTATTAACATTAATAACACGGAAAACAGCAGGAATATTAGGCTACTGTCACTTTAAGACCAAATAAACTGACCAAACATCTGGTTTCTTTCTCACCGGTTCATTTAAGTTATGAGTAAACTGGGAGAATACTTGCCAAGAGGAGCATTCAGACATAATATTGTGTGTATTTGTCCCTTTTGAAGGACAAGGAAACGCGAAAGAGGAGTCAATCCTGTGTTCAAGCTCTCTCTCTCTCTGCGTGCTGTGTGTGCGCACAGGTAACCAACAAGTCCCGAGTTTCCCGAGTTTAAAATGGTTTTTATGTGTAAATTGGCAAAACACGTCCATGATACATTTTTCCCTCTATGATGGTTCAATTTAGCAGTTAATCCGTGAATCAGACTGAATGGTCTTCTTCGCTTACCTTGGTAATGTCCATGAGCTCAGAGTCGAGCTGTGTCATGGCTCCCTGCACTGAGGGATGCTGGGAATACTGTCTGCGCAGGGACTCCTGGATCTGCACCTGAATCCGCACCACCTGTCCAGAACCAAAGCAGGATTACGGCTCTCTGCAGGTTCATCACGGGCATTAACCAACATTTTAAGGCCTTTTAAAGACCAAAAACAGATTTTAAGGAAAGAACTAGATGAGTAAATGTTTGATGACACACTTGGATGTTGGCTTGACAAAGCCAGGTCTGACAGCTTAAAATAACAGATTGGTTGTGTCTGTGTGGTGTTTTTAATCTGCTTTAAGACAAACAATGTGTAAGTTCATAAGTGGACAGCATTGATTGCTGAGTATTTCTCCTAAAAACATAGCATTCAATAGGGTGTCCTTTCTTTTTCCCATGACTGTGTGTGTGTGTGTGTGTGTGTGTGTGTATATACACAAACATCATTGTAAATAGTATGTGCTAAGATTGGACAAACAAAGTTATGCATACAGAAGGATGGCGTTTATGACAAACGAGTCACCCATCATTCCTCAACTTTAAACAGAGCTACAGGGAGTGTGCTGGACACACCCTTTGAAGTGCTATGCAAAGTTGTGTTTGTGTGTTTTAAACAGTAACACGGCCAGATGCAGAACAGGTCTGGCTCCATAGCTCAGTGGTTAGAGCACTGGTCTTGTAAACCAGGGGGTCGCGAGTTCGATCCTCGCTGGGGCCTGGGAATCAATTTTGCACACGTATCAAAAACTAATTGATACAATTTTAACAAGCAGAACACTTTACAAGTCATCACATGTGTCTGACTCATGGTGCTGAGCTCCTAAAGAACTTAAAGCAATCGATTATGTCAATCTGTAGTATCAGATTTATATACAAAATGTGAAAATTTACAAAATTAAACAATTTCAAATTAAAATGTTAATATTAGTTTAAGTATTATTATTGTTAATATACTTAAATATCCATTATGAATTTTACAGTACAGTTACATGAACAATATTTTATTTAATATTATAAAACGGAGTAGTTCAAATCCTTGATTCTGATTGGTCAAGAGCTGTGCTTTATTCACGATAAAACACGGCTACGACCGCTTCACCCAACGGTTCTATTGATCGCTGCGCAACACTGCGGTTGTTTTTATTTGAGCTTTCATGCATTTTACACATTGGAACGTTGTTGCTGTTCACGCTCATGGACTATTTTTTTCCAGCGGAAGGTAAGCTTTTAGTGATTTTACTTCAAGAAAGTTGCACTTATATTGTTTTTTACTTTAATACTGTGTGGCAACCGTTTTATAAAAGCAATAAGACACTCGAGGCAAGTGCTGTATCGTGAAATAAGTAACAGCTGAAGGGGTTACTCCGCTTTCGTCGTGCCTAACAACGCCCTTCAGCTGTTACTTATTTCACGATACAGCACAGCCTCTCGTACCTTATTGCTTACATATATAGCAATATTGATATATAATTAGTAGGGCTTGGCAAGCAATGAATTAAAAAAAATATATATAATTAATTACATGATGTAGCGATGAATTAATCTAAAGTAATGTTTGGATTATGTGGTTGAGAAAATGACTGAATTAAAATTTTTGGATGAGTTTTTTTTTATAATATGCAAATAAGATTCTGTTGTTGTTTTTCTCCCCAATGACATTCTACTCTAAATAAGAAACTAAATCTGCCAGTAGCTGGCGGTCAATGTGTGATTTTGTCGGACAATAATCAAACTCCCTGCGAAGGGTTATTTAGATTACACAAATGTCTCATTCAGGTCATCAGCAGCTGCTTCAGTGTCATTACCTCCATCTTCTCCTCCAGTTCATGCAGAAACTCTCCGTCGGCTCCCAGGGAAGACGCGCAGGACGAGCTCTTGGCCGAGAGAATGGCCTCTCGAGATGTACTCCAAACGCTGCTTCAGAGAGATCTCAGTGCTACACACACAACCAACATTATTCACTCAAGATCAGTTGAAACCACCACATTGAGGCAAATTGAACCTTTATGGGTTCATATATAAAAAAAAATATATATATAAAAAAAATTAAAAAAGCAGAATACCCCCAACCAAAAAAAAAAAAAAATGCTTGAAAAGGCAAAATTATTGTTAAGCATTTTTAATGCAAGATGTAACAAAAGAATTGTTAATGGAATTACTAAGAACCCAAATTGGTAGAGAGATACTTGAATTTTATTGAAATAATTGAATTTTAATAATTTAAATAAAATAAAATATAACCATTTCACTAAATAAATGTAAATAAATAATTAACTAAAATTAAAAACTGTAATGAATCAAATTAACTACAATAAATTAAAGAAAATAATATATATATATATATATATAGAAATATATATATATATATATATATATATATAGTTTAAAAAAATATATATTTTAATTTTTTTATATATAAGTTTGAATAACTAAAATATTCAACTTAAAAAAATAAATAAAAATATCAGTATAAACATTGAGACACAGAAAAACAAAATAACTAAAGGAAATAAGGAAATAAAACTAAAATCTAGTTAAAAAAGTTGATAAACACAACATTTATACAACTTAAAAATGCACGATAAAACTAAAATAAAATTGCAAATAAGCTAAATAATAAATATGTGCAATAAAACAAAAGAAAAAAATTAACTAAATAAAACAGTGATTCCTTTTCACAAATGTTTAATGTAAATGAAGAGTGATTTTGAACCAATAAGATTCCAGTGGGCGGGGCTAACCTGTGCATGTCTGCCAGTTCGCGCCAGCACGTGCGCCGCTTTGCTGAAGCTTCGGTTCTTCTCGTAGTAATCGCCACAGAAGGTCCATGTTCCGCACTTTACTCTGGTCCTGTTTGATCATGTGCATCAGATGATCCTCGAGGTATGGGGAATTGACCTGAACAGAGGAGAAACCTTAACACTCAGAGCAGAGAGACCTTAATCTGTTGCAAAACTCTTATTTGTCATCACATACCTCCAGGAGTTTGTCTGTGAGATCGGCCTGGATGAGCCAGTTATAGAGAGCGATGTGGAAGAGCTCGTCTTGAGATCTCTGAGCGAGACCCAGCATCTGCTCAAACTGTGTGAGGAATCAGAGCCGTTACGTTTCATTCATCGAAAACCATTACAAATCCTGTTCTTTCACTGAAATGAGGCTGGAAATAAAATAAACTAATACTAGAGGAAAACGTAAATGAAAATTAGAAATGTTGCCTTGGCAAAAAAGTGAAAATCAAAGTCAATTGATTATTTAGTTTAATTTGTTTAAGTCTGTTGGTTTTAAAAGCATTTACTTTAAGTTTCTATTTTTTTTTTACATTTCATTTAAATAAAAAAAAAAATTATATACATTAAAAATAAAATCACTTATGCAACAAATGTAAATAAAAAAACAAAAATAAAAAAAATAAAATTTAAAATAAAATAAAAAAAGTATTTTGTTTCAGTTGAAGTTAACTATAACAACGTTGGTACTAAATTACTAAAACAAAGATTAGAAAAATCTAAAATAAAAAACTGCAATAAAAAATATCCAAATTTCTAAATACGAAAATAAATAGAAGAAAAAAAATATTTGCACATGGCAAAATTACTAAAACTTCAACCACAATGAAAACTGAAAATATAAAAATAAAAGCCAATTGAAAATATTAACAAGTACGTCCATTGGAAAATTAAAATAAGACTGCATTAAACAATTTTAAACTAAAGGTCTAACAGGGGGCATGTAACTCACATGGGCGGCAGCGTCCTCATTGCTCAGCATGTTGGGGTCAGAGGTCATGACGGGCGGCCCGGGTTGTTTAGGCACGCTGGGAGACTGAGGAGCCGCTTTACTCTGGTTCACCAACTCCTGCATGGTGTCCGTGATGCATTTATAACAGGACAGTCTGGACAAAAAAGTCATAAATGGTTTTTATTATTTATGACCGGATCAAACCTGCAACCTCCACCTGAGCACCAAGGGATCCTGTATGATGAGGAGTTGGGCCGACAAATAAAAATGATAATTTTGAATCCTCATCTAATAAAAGTAGTTTAAAAAGACAATCCACTTTAAAAAGTTAACGTCATTTAATTTCAATAACAGATGCAATGCTGGATTGAGTTTATATTAGCTAATTGTGCTCGCCTGCGCCCTCTTGTGGACATTGGAGACAATACAGTTTTTACCTTTAACATGATAAAATTGGAATATAATTTGTATTTTGGTAATATTTAAGAAAGAAATTTAGACTTTCAGCTACTTTGACAGCCCTAATGATGAGTGTGTGTGTGTGCCGACCTCTCCTGGAAGGCCTGCTGGCCGGTGGAGTCCTCTTCTGGTTCTCCGTTCCTGTAGAAGTGCGGCCCCAGTTTCTGAGGGTCTTTTTTATCAGCGGCCGTGAGACACAGCTCCACCACTCCTTCATAGAAACGCACTGAGCGGGAGCAGAAGCAACACACAGATCGTTCAGTTCCTCTACATTGAAAGGGATATTAGCCTATGATTTATTCACACCATCCTAGGTGTATATGACAATCTTCTTTCAGACGAATACAATCAGAGTTACATTTAAAAATGTCCTGGCTCCTCCAAGCTTTATAATGGCAGTGTCATATACACCTAGGATGACTTCAGGGTGAGTAAATGATGGGGTAAATAATATTTTTGGGTGAATTATCCCTTTAAAGCAGACGCTCAGGCGCTCACCTTGCCGGTACTGAGAGCACACGAGTGGCAGGTCTGTGTGGTGACTGATCTGCTGATAGAGACGGAGGGATTCCTTCAGCGTTCGCTCCTTCTCCTGCTTGTTCTGGATCTGTCTGGAGCTCTGGAGAAGCTCATTGGCCTGTGAGGAGGGACAGAGATCTGATTTCAAACTAGTATTCAACTGTAAACAGTTCATAAAACACAGAGACCTTCAGTAATATATTAGCCCTCAAACGGGTCATGGAGTCTATACAACCCCAATCGACTTTTACTTAATAATAAAAAAAAGTTCCCTTCATCTCAGTGAAACAAGAGTTTGTGACTTTTCATACATTATCTATCTATACACACACAAAAACTGGGCTTGATTTGGTTGTTCTGAGGGCGTGTAAAAAAATGTTTTACACTTCTGGCCTTCGGGGTCAATATGACCCCACATTGAAATGAATGAGAAATGTGAAAAAACGAAATATATTTTCTTCATGCTTCAACAAAAATAAATAAATAAATAAAATACGGCATAAATCTGAAAATTTTTACACAGAAATGAAGGCCTAGTACTAGAGCATAAATGCAATGTATCATAAAAAAACATAATACTACATATGCAAGCTAATGGTGTAGTTGAAGAATTGTGTGGTATATGGATACAAAAGTACTTTATATCACCAAAATGATGAATAGATGAAAAGCAAACAAAACAATGTTATATATTATTTGTATGATTAAATTTTTTTTTTTTTTTGTACAATTACTCAATCAATTGTTGGGGTCATAAAAATAAAACTGTATGATTTCTTTCCCAAAAATGTTTTAAAAATAAACTAAAATATAAAATGAAAAACTGCAATAAATATATAGAATACACACAATCAAAAAAATAAATAAAAATAAATAAATAAAAAATTACAGACAAACACCCCCCCCCCAAAAAACAACTATGCTTGAAAAGAGCTAAGCATTTTTAACGTAAGATGTAACAAAATAATTGTTCATGGAATTATTAAGAAAGATTAAGATTATAATTTAAATAAACTTTAAACTTTTTTAAATCAATAAAAATATAACAATTTCACTAAGATAAATGTAAATAAATAATTAACTAAAATTAAATTAAAAATTGCAATGATTTATATCAACTACAATAAATTAAAGAAAACAGAATTATATATATATATATATATATATATATATATATATATTTTAGTATTGTTTTCTTTTATTTCTTTTAGTTTATTTGATACAAAAATATTCATCAAAAAATTTAATATTCAACTAAAAACAATAAATAAAAATAACAAAAATAACAGTATATACATTGAGACACATAGAAAAATAAAATAACTAACAAAATAAAACTAAAATCTAATTAAAAAGTTAATTAACACAACATTTATATAAAATTGAAAATATTAAAATAATGAAAATAATTTTCATTATTATAATATTAAAATTGAAAATAATGTAGAATACACAGAATAAAAAAAAAATCAAATAAATAAAACAAAATTTCAGACAAACAAGCCCCCCAATAAATATAATTAAAACTCTAAATAAATTAATAACCAATTAAAATTAATATAAATAAAAAGAAAATAGGCTAAATAATAGATGCATACAAAAACCTAAATAAATGAACAAATTAAAGCAGTGCGTGCGATTCCTTTTCCACTAAACTTTAAAAAAAAAAATCTAATATAAAATGAAAAACTAGAATAAAGTAAAAATAAATTAATAAATAAATAAAAACTAAATAAGACAAACAATAGGGATAAATAATAAATACAGAAACAAAAAAATTAAAACAAAAAAAATAAAAGTTATTCCTTTCCAACACTTGCCTCAAGTTATTTTCCCATCTTGTGCATGGTGTGTGTGCTCTATGTGTGGTGTGTGCGCTCTGTGCGTGTTCTGTGGGTGGTGTAAGTGTTCTGTGTGTGTGTGTGTGTTCTGTGCGTGGTGTGTGTGTATTCTGTGTGGTACCTTGGAGCAGGTGCTGTCATCACTGCTGTAGAGCAGAGGGCAGATGTCCCTCAGGTGAGCGCTGACTGTGTCGACACACGCGCTGTCTTTGATGTACACGTTAATGAGTGCGGTGATGAGCGCGCCGCCCAGCTCGCGTCCAGAGACAACCACGTCCTTAAAACTCACACCCTTAATCTGATCCTGAAACTCCTGGCAGGGAAGAAAACCAGCGAGGGAAATGATAGGAACGTTTGTGCATCAATGTTTCAATATAGGACTGCATTACATATATATATATATATACACACACACACACGAGGACTGCATATTTTTAGTTGGCGGCAACTCGTCAAAATAAAAACTCTACACTTTACTGTTTAATAATTAAGAAATTACAGGTCCTTTCACACTCAGAGTCGTCACAGAAACCTTACTTACCGAGTCTGATCCGAATTAATTAATCCATTGCCAGAAGAAATAAATAAACAAATCGCGAAAACAATACAAAATGAATTCTTCAAGCAGTGAGGATGACATTGTTGTCCTCTCCTCTTTAAAAAAGAAAAAGAAAGAGGAAACATTGGGTCTAAGGTATGGACACACAGACACACGCAAAAAAAAAAAAAAAAAAAAGAAATTAACCCAATCCAAATTGTTTATGATGGATGAAAGTTTCCGAGGCAATACCAACCTGAGGTCATTTTCATTTTTTAAACTTGCAAAAATTTCAGACTCAGTGTGCAAGGACCATTTCAGTAATTTCACAGTAAAACAAAGTATTTTTTATATGTGTGTGCAGCACTTTGATGAACACTTGCTGTTTTTAAAAAGTGCTTTATCAATAAACTTTGACTTGACTATTTTACAGTACAATAATATTATAATTCAGTAATAACCACAATAAAATCATTATTATTTAACGTGGCCTATGAAGACTTAAAGAGCTATTCAAGTCCTCTTTTCATATCACAGAAAATATAAATATACGTTTTTTACATCACGCAACCCTTTTTCAATATGAATTTGACACTCTTATTTGGAATATTCTAATTTGGCTGTTTATACAAATCTGAATATGGTGCAAAAGTTCATTTATTTCAGTAATTCAACTTAAAAGGTGAAACTAATGTATTATATAGACTCATTACATGCGAAGCGAGATATTTCAAGCCTTTGTTTGATATAATTGTGATGATTATGGATTACAGATATGAAAACCTTTTCACAATATTCAAATTTTGAATTTGGGGTTTCATAAGCTGTGAGCAAATTTATAACTAATAAAGGCTTGAAATATCTCACTTTGCATGTACTGAGTCTATATAATATATTAGTTTCACCTTTTAAGTTGAATTACTGAAATAAATGAACTTGTGCAGGATATTCTCATTGTTGGAGTTTGGGCTGTGTTCAGGAAAGCGCGAGCGATGGGTCGTACCGTGGGCATCTCAGAGATGATGAGGCTGAACTGATGATCACACAGAAGTTTCCAGAGCGCCAGCGTCTGACAGGAGCGATGGATCAACTGCTGCATGGCCTGAAGAGACGCCTTCTCATGCGCTTGAGCCTCCGCTGATGAACAAACATGTCAGGTGACCTTCATTATACAGCTCTTTTAACAATAGACAGCATCTTTACAGTGATCACAGCAGATTACAGTAACAGGCTTTACAGCAGCTCTAGAATAAAGGTACTGTCGAGTTAAAGTTAGTTTTGATTGATTCACTTCACAAAATTCACTCATTTCTGATTCACTGAAATATTTGAATATTTTATTTTTATGAACCCAAACTTTCAAATACAGTATTTTTGAAAATTGCCCATGCCTAACACACACACTAAAACTCACTGTGGTACTTCCGCTGAAGCTCCTGCTGTACTTGTTGGGAGCTGGAACCATCCGGTCGCATGAATCCCAGAAGCCTTTGCTGTAGGTTTGCTGGTGAGCTGAAACTGAGTAGGTCGAGTCAGTTAGAAAACCACATGGCTACAAGAAACATGCTTTACTTTAACATGAGGAGGAGGAGGTGACAGGGACCTACTTGGCCACACCCAGAGAAGTCGGACTGAACTGGGAGTTTTTGTCCAGGAATTCCTTCAAATCCCTGAAGCTCCATGAGGACGAGCTCCAGATCGGATGAACTGGCTGTGCTCTCCAGCTAAAGGTCAAACGACATCATCAATGAACCACACAAAGAGGTGTCAAGACATGTCAACCTGAACCTAGTCTCAGATTTGGCTAACGTCTGATGAATAAGGCACACAAAATCATTTTGGAAAATTCAAAGTTGAATATCGTTTAAAATCCGTGACAATAAGCGCTTTCCGGGATCAACTAAACGCTGTGTTTTCAAAAGCATGTGAAGAATGTTCAGAGTCTTTAGAATATGTCTAAGAGTTTTTTTACAAGACAGTCTGTTATTCTAAGAACATTGACGTTACATTTTCACGCCCCTAAACATGACGTGATTTGGCTGCTTGATATACATGTCAGCGTTTATGCAGACCTTGGCCAATCAAAGACATTATGATGTCAATCTAAAGGTCTGGCTACGCCAAAACTAACCTGAACCTAAACACACAAAATGATTGACAGGCAGAGAACTTTTCTGATTGGCTAAAAAGTTGCATGGAAGTGATGCACTACAAAAACTGGAACACAAAGCGGAGCGGATAAAGTAAAAATGCTCAAATCTGTCGTTACTCACAATAAACAGAAATAAAACCAATTTTTTGTTTTGTTGTAAAAATTATCCAATATCTGTCATTGCTCACAATAAAATAAAAACCCAAATGAATTCTTGAAATAAAATAAAGGATTTGTATATAAAAACCTACCCTATCTTACGAACCAATTCGTACGTAGTGATTAAAAAGTGGCTAATTCGTACTAATTCGTACGACCTCAGCTCGTATAAATTCATATGATTTGTCTAAACCCACGTGACGGTTAAGTTTAGGGGCGGGGTTAGGGGTAGGTCATTGATTACGAATTCATACGAATTGGGCCAATTCGTAAAATATGTACGATTTAAGCAAAATCGATACTAATTTGTATCGAGTGAGGTCGTATGAATTGTTACGATAAGCCACCTCTGGAAAATTCGTACGAATTCCTGTGAGATCAGGTTGATAAAAACCTACAAAATCTGTCATTAAATCACAAACTAAATACATAAATAAAAGCATTAATTTCTCTAAAATCTGTCATTACCCACAATAAACAATACAAAAAGTATTTTTGTAAAATTGCTCCAAAATCTTTCATTAGTAAAAATAAAAAAAATAATTAATTAATTAATTGAAAAATGTATAAAACACAAACACGTTTTACAAAAATGCTCCAAAATATGTCAATGCTCCAAAATCGCACAATACACAAAAATAAAACAAAGCATTTTTTTGTAAAATAATTATCCAATATCTGTCATTGCTCATAACAAAAAAATAAACAAAATTTAAAAATAAATGAATAAAACAAAAAATCATTTCTTGTAAAAATGTTCCAAAATCTGTCATTTAATCAAACAAAATCAATAATAAACTAAATGCATAAATAAAAGCAATAATGCATTTCTCTAAAATCTGTGATCACCCACAATAAACAAATAAAAACAAAAGGCACTGCTCTAAAATCGGTCAGTAGTAACAATAATAAAAAACGCATAGAATTTTTTTTAAACCAAAATTACACATAAAAAAAAAGTATAAATACTGTAAAATGTCTCATTACTCACAAAAGTCACAGTCTGACTCCCTTTGGTTATGGTGGTTTCCATCGAAAGACTCCCGTCCCAGATGTTCCTGTTTAAAGCATCAAAATAAAGCACATCTTTATTAAAGAATCAGCCAAAACAGACTGTTATGAGCTTTCGTGATGTCAAGGCAAGCATGTATGAAGCGTAAGCGCAGTACTGACCCCAGTATACGTGTGAAGTAAATACAGATTCCGTCTGTGTTTTCCAGAGAAGATGACCTCAGGTCCAGAGGACACAGCTGTGAAAGCGGCACCGCTGGGGATCATGGGTGTAGCCGCGGTGTAAGGGGTCGACATGGTCTGGCGGGAACATGCCTGATGAGTCAAACACATGTTTTAAAGGTGCAGTGTGTGATTTCTAGCAGCATCTAGAGGTGAGGTTGCGAACTGCACCCAACAGAAGTTACGGTGGCCGACAGGAAGTGATGTCGTCTGAGACAGTAACAGCCAGTTAAGCAATGGTTTCTTTGCAAAGATAAATTAAGAACATAGGTTTACTTGATAATTCTATTGTCACTATTATTGTCACTTGTTCATCATGGTGTCAGTGTTTTATTCGCTGACTTTAGCAGCTTCTTTATATCTAGAGACGAAATGCGTTTGTCCACTCAGGGCCACCGTAGAAACATGTCGATGTAAGCAGACCCGCTCATTCTAACTGAATAAACACATAACGGTTCATTTTGTGGGGTCTTTATACACCACTGAAAACAGTCATGGATATGATATTGCATTTCTGTCAACAGATCCTCCTAAATATTACACACTGCACCTTTAAAAGCAATATTCAGCAGGAAGTAGCAAGATGGGACACATCCATCAGGATTATTCGACTGAGATATTATCGCATTAAATTCTTTATTTAGAATAACATGCAAAACAACAAGACAAAGACAACGAGAAGATGCATTATGGGCCTGGATTAGAGACAGACACACAATTGATTTCTTTACTTGTGTAGAATGATTGCATTAAAGAGGACCTATTATGCTTTATTTCAAGTTCATCTCTCTTTAGTATATACAGAACGTTACTGACAGACTGGGAAGAGAGGAGCCGCAACAATGGAGAATATGAGGAGAATAATCAACATTCAAGCAGGAAAACCTGTTCTAGTAGAGCCTGAAAACTCAATAATAGGTCCTCTTTAACATCATATATACTAGTACACACAGATTAGGTAAGCTAGACTGGTCTGAGGGGTGGTTTTATACCTGGGGCAGGTGTGGCAAGAAAACTGGGGTTTGGTAGGGGGCTGCCGACAGGCATTGGGGATCCTACAATCACAGCAGACTACAGATTAGACATTAGTGAACACTGACAGCTTCTAGTGTGATTTGACAGGGTTAATGTTACAGTTAGATTTGTGTGGCAGGTTGAAATATTTGTCACCTGGTACGGGGGAGCCGAAGAGCGGGCCGACGTTACTGGGAGCAGAAATGGCAGATGGGAAACGCATCTGAGCCTCTCCACCGTACCTGCAAAAAAACACCTTCTGTGTAAATGCACCACGCCAAATCACGAATCGTGTATTTCCATGATGATTTTGTCGGCCGGAGAGTTCAACCGAAGTATCCGAAGCCACTTGTAGAGTTAAATTAGTTTTGTGTAACGCATTTCCCACACTGCACTAATTACAGTTTCGCTTTTTAATAAATTTGTTTAGTCTAAAAAATGTGGCTCATACACAGATGCGACTTATCGGTTTAATTTCTCAGAGTAATTTTGACAGCGTTTCTGGAAAATATGGTACATTTTACCAGTTCATTCAATGGCTACTTTAAAAGCTGTCAAAAACAGCTGTTTTACATTGTAATAATATTTTTTTTTACAGTATTTTTGATCAAATAGATTCAGCCTTGGTGAGCAGAAGAGACGGCAGTGTGTGTGTGTGGTAATCAAGTGCTGTTTAGTGTTATGCTGGTGCAAATAAAATGTATATAAAATGATTAGATATTCTCATGTGTTCACTTGAATCTTTTTTAAAACACATTTTTAATCTACTATGACTGTTAAAATAAAATTGTTAAAAAAGCAGATAAATCATATCTGACCTGAAGAACGTCTCGAGTGGCCCATACAGACACTTCTCTGTCACACGCTGCAGTGGAACAGGCCAATATCAGCGCCGTGGCACACGCCTGCTCTTCCTGTGAATGGAGATCAATGTTCATTAGGGGTGTAACCATTCCCTCATGTCACAATTCGATACATATTACGAGATATATAATTATAATAATATTATATTATAATATAATAATATCCCATATTATTGCGATACTCCAAGACACATTATAAAAGGTTAACAAAAAATGTACCATTGATTAAAATGCTAAATTTGATATTCCATTGTGTGTGTAAATAAATAGGATGGACTTGGTGTTGAAAACCCACTACAGGACAATAGAGACACCAAAATAACAACATTCATGATTCTGAAGCTGAAAACTGAATTATTTTAGACAAATATGCATGCACTCGGTCACTCACTAGATACACTACTGGTCAAAAGCTTTAGATCAGTAAGATTTTTTATGCTTTTAAATGAAGTCTCTTCTGCTCACCAAGGCTGCTTTATTTGATGGAAAAAAAATGACAAACAGTAATATTGTGAAATATTATGACAATTTAAAATGACTGTTTTCTATTTTAATATATTTTCAATCACATGATCCTTCAGAAATCATTCTAATATGCCGATTTTATGCTCAAAAAACATAAATTATTATTTTCAATGTTGAAAACAGTCGTGTGCCATTTTCCCCACAAAATTCTATGATGAATAGAAAGTTCAAAAGAACAGCATTTATTTAAAATATAATATTTTCTAACATTATAAATGTCTTTACTGTAACTTTTGATCAATTTAACTCATCCTTGATGAATAAAAGTATTTTCTAATTTCTTTCCCCCAAAAATAAAAAATAAATTCTAACTGATCCCAAACTTTTGAATGGTAGTGATTAATGTTACAAAAGCTTGAAAACCTGCTGAAAACCGCTGTTTTAAATTGTAATAATATTTCACAATATTACTGTTTGTTTTTGTATTTTTTTATCAAATAATTGCAGCCTTGGTGAGCAAAAGAGACTTCTTTTAAAAACATAAAAAAATCTTACAGATCTTAAACTTTTGACCGGTAGTGTATTTAAAATAATGTAGGTGATAACATGACATTTTGCATTATCAGGGCACACACATATTCCCCCATTGCATTATTATACATTATATAGTTGTTTAATGTAGTATTGACACTAAATCTTTACACAATAAATATCATCAATATCCACATTGTTGCATTTTGCACTACGATATATTGTGAGACGATATATTGTTACACCCCTAGTATTAATTGACAAATGCATTGTTAATATATTAAAGGAATAAGCATGACGAACCGTACCCTGTGCAGCTTAAAGAACCTCTCGATCTCCTCGCTCTCGCCCCCAGCGCTGCTCACCAGTAGGTGGCGCAACTGATCCACCGGCCTCAGCTTGTGGAAGATGTGGCTCCCCTGCAGACGGTAAAGATAACAGTAAGAGAGGAAGAACGTGAAGAATCACACAGAGTCATCAACGGGAGGATAAATCACACCTGAGCGGACAAGAGAACGAACTTCTGCGGCGGACGTTGTGTTGCTGGACGACTAAAGGAGAATCAGTGACTGGAATCAAGTCTTTATTCAGAGGAGTGACGATTCTGGGAGCCTTCGTTTCCTCGATTGAACACAGAGCCCACGAGTGACCGTCCACATTCACGATCATCTGAAGAAAAAGATGAAAAACAAGAGTGCTATCTTAAAAAACACACAAACAATGAAGAAACCACCAGACGGTTGCATGTAGATATGACATTTGTTTCATTGTGTGATAACACGTTGCACATATCATTATGTATTTCTATTTACATCGATTTTGCTTGTTTTTTTGTGTTGCTGTTTTTATTTTAAACTAAACAACGCCACGATTCTCAATGCTGTAGGCACTGTTAAACAGGGAATCTCTGCATGCAGTTTAAAATCATATTTAAGGCTTTTAAAGAGCTTTTTTAATAACCTGCACAATAAATTAATTAATACCGTATGCAGGCCAGATCTGTGGAAACATTCAAACCATAAAATGACAATCTAAACATCTTTGCAGTTTCAAATCGTACAGAACAAAAGTTTTATAAAACGATAAAACTAACATTTCAGTTTTCAAACCATTTTTTAAGAAAAGGGACGTCAAAATTCGAAGTATATTCACTTAATATGGCTTAATATTCACATTCAGCCTTTTGATGCTGTTTTTCTGTCTACAAATTTAAGACCTCTTATAATGATATTTAAGAAATGTCTCACAAGAGTTAGGGTATTTAAGTTATCGGTATCAGCCCATATATGTTCATTTTTAATGTTACCGGTATCGGCCCGATAAGAAAATTTGGCCTATGTATTTAAGTCGATAAATAGTGGATTATTTCCTTCATGTGATACTCTTTAGATGCACACTGTTCAACATGATGGTTTTCAATTGCTTTTTGAAAATGACTGGAATCACTACAAACAGGAAAATACAGGTCAGTTCAACATGTGCACCGCAAGACAGCCATATCCGCTACATAACATTGTAATGAGAACATCATAATTGTGTGTTTGGGACATGGCTTTAAATGGTGAGACTTTTGTTTTTGATCAAAAATTAATAATTTAATCAGAAAATTAAATTATACAAAATTTGGATTTACATATCGGCTAATATATCGGTTATCGGCTTTCAAATATAAAGAATTATCGGTATCGGCTTCATATCGATGCATCCCTAACTTAAGACTTTTTATTAAATTTGCTACAACTTTAAGGACCCGCAGGGACTTTGCTTTAAGTAGCCCTCAAAGCGTATTCACTTTATAGCCCTTAATCCTGTAATTGTGGACAAATGTGGGCACAGAGGACTCAGGTGAGATCCTAATTTTTATTTATTATAAATGTTATATCATTGTCTTCGATAAAGTTTGTCTATCCATTTATGGTGTGTGTTTGTGGGGGGGTATTTGTGAATTTATTTACTTACAAAATGTTAACATATTTTCTATGTAAATTATTTCTATGTAAATTAATTACTATGTAGTTTCTATATCATTCCAATAAGTTCTTAGAGCTAAAACCTAAAGATGAAGTGACTTTGCGGTCACCTGGTGTCTTATTTTGGCTTATTTTAGAATGCTCTAAATTACAGTTTTTCCCATTCAATTCTATGGGTGCCCATTTTTGACCCAAATACAAGATTAAGGATTTTTTCACCCACTTAACATTGTAGAATTGAGTCAAATAAAATGGTGTGTTCAGGAGGCAAACTTAGGAAAAGTAGCCAAGTCTTGTACCGCTCAGATCAAGGGAAGTATTTTTTAAAAATAAATCAAAACTATTTTGCCCACATTTGTCCAGAATACGGTTTTAGGGTTAAAGAAAAATAAACCGATAGGCAGTAAGTGGCTTCATCACTGACCTGAGCTTCCATGAGGGGCTTTTTAAAGGGGAACGAATCGTGGTTGATGCACCACAGAACATCGCTGTCTTCGGTCTCAGACGAGGCCATCAGCAAAACACCTTTACTGTACAGGGCCTTGTGTACTTTAGCTGGTTTCTGGAGTGTGGAGGACGCAGAGAATCCGGGCGGCAGACGCACATGAACCAGTGAAAGGATGCTGGGCCGGGCCGGGACGTGTTTGGCGTTTGGCGGAGCAAAAGGGATGCTGCTAAAGTAAAGACGCACACCTACACAATACACAGAAACACAGATATACATACAGATAGATGCTTCATAAGTAGGGGTGTCAATATCGCAATACAAAAATGCAACAATATGTATCGTGGATAGTTCACCTAAAAGAAAAATTACTGTGTGAGATAAAATTCAAGTTTTCTGAGTTTGTGTCATTAAACTATGTATAATGTGGAATATAATGTATAATAATGCAATGGGGGGAATATGTTTTTGTCCTGATAATGCTAAATATATAGTTTCCAAAAAAGTGAAGTGTCCTTAAAAAGTGTCCTACATTATTTCAAATATATCTAGTCAGTGACCGAGTGCAAGAATATTCGTCTAAAATAATTCTGCATTTTCAGCTTCAGAATCATGAATATTGTTATTCTGGTGTCTCTATTGTCCTGTATTGGGTTTCAGCACCAAGTCCAAGTCTATTCATTTACACACATAATGTAACATCAAATTTAGCATTTTAATCAACAGTTTAGTCATTTATCGTATGCAATTATGTTGTGGAGTATCGCAATAATATGTGATATGCATCAAATCATGACATGAGGGAATCGTTACACCCCTATTCATTAATCATATGTATTACTAATGTTCATAGTGCTCATACCAGCATGAGTGACGGCCAAAAGTTGACAGTCTGACGACTCGGAGCGATCGATTACTGCGATCTGAACGATGGGTTTGAACACGGAGCGATCAATTGTCCTGCAAAAAAACAATTTAAAAAAAAATTATCAACTTAATTAATTTTAAAATGTATTAAATGATAATCGTATATTTATTAATAATAAAATTACATTTCATTTTAATATAAAATAACAGTATTAATAATAATTACTCAGTGACCAATATTAGTATTTTGGAATACATTTAAATTCTGATTAAAGATTTAGGTAACACTTTACAATAAAGGTTTCATTAGTTAACATGATGAACTATGAACAAACAATACGTCTACAGCATTTATTAATCTCAGGTAATGTTTATTTCAACATTTACTAGTACTTAAATATTATTAATGAAAATAAATACTGTAACAAATGTATTGCTCATTATTAGTTCATGTTAATTAATACATGAATAAGAACTTATTGCAAAGCTTTACCAACATTTATTTTTATATTAAAATAATGTTATTAATAATAATTATAGTTATAATGTAACTATTATCATTAGAGAAAAATTTAAATTTTTTAAATGAATTTCAAACGTATAAAAGATACTGATCAATTTATTCTTAATATTAAAATAATGGTATTAAAATGTATTATTAATATAATTAAATGTAATTAATATTAAGAAAAACTAAGAGTGCACATTATACTGGTGACCATATCAGTATTGACAAATATTTGCATTTTTTAAATTATTTATTACATGTTTTAAAAAGGATTCATTTATATAATGACATTATAAGCATTAATAATATCAATAATTATTATAAAATAGAAAATATATATATTTTTAAATAGAACAAAAAACTTAGTAATATATATATATATAAATATACACACACACACACACATATAAACAATTATATATCAAATATCTTATGAAATGTATAAATTATAACATTTTTTATACACAATAAAATTATTCAAAATTGAATAATTCAAATTGTAAACTATGTTAAACTAAATTATGGGCTATCTCTTCATCACCTGGCGATGTTCCCAGCCGCTGAGAATCGATAGAGCTCTGAGACATGGCAGCGACTCAACTCATTCCCTGCCCATCAACACCGAGGTCATACACCTGACAGACACCACAACACATCAGAACCACACTCATAACCATAAACACCACAGAACACGACTCGGTATCGAAGCACACACACCTGCAGGACACCCTTCTCCGAGCGAGTGTATAAAATGTTACGGGAATTGTCAACAGCAATTTGGACGACAGGATCTGCAACAAACAACAAGATTCAAATGAGAAACATGAGGTCAAAGCACAAAGCATTAGGGGTGTCAAAAAGCTCAATTTGAATATCCTTCTTAAACATTAGCAAAATTCAAACTATTTTCTAATTCTAAAGGCAATACTTAATGTTAGAGGACAAAATTGTCTCCATATTGGGAGGACAAAAGTACTGTATTGTTTCTGTATTGTTTTTGCCAGGTTTTCATCAGCAAGAAGCCTTTTCCTGAAATCTTTTAAATTAGAAACGCAGCCGCTGTATACTGGATAAGCCAATGAAAACACATCGCGTCAGTTACGCCATCATCATGTCTCACCAAAACAGAAAATGTAAATGCACGGTTTTTGCATTCGAACGTGCAGTTTTTTTTTTTGGAAATGCGACGAATACTCGAAAATTCAAGTCTTTATTTGACAGCCCTATAAAGCACCCAGTTGTGGTTCTCACCGTCCTCGGAGAAGGAGAACTGCAGGAGTGAGGGGATGAGGAAGGACAGGCTGCTCTTGGAGTGGTTGATCTTCCTGCAGCGCTGACTGAACCAGCCCGCCTCCGCCTGATACGCGATCTCGTACAGGCAGCCGTCTTTACCCGCCATGAAGATGCGGCCCACATCCGTGGAGGTGATGGCCAGCAGGTACGTGTTATCCGTGGGGATGGAATAGAGAGGATCCGGCAAAAGCTGCATCGCTCCTGACATGCTGTCATTCAAACCGGCTGGAATACACACACAGATAGGGCCGAGAGTAAAGCTTTACAGTCACATTTCTCACAATATCAATTTATTGGTAATAAAAGTTAAAAAAAAGTAAATTATGCAGTGTTTTATATTTACATTTGATTCAATTTCTGTAGTATTTCTTAGTAAAGGTTAAATAAAACTGAAAAATGTCTTTGTCCTGTTTTTTGTAATTTACTTTCGTTGTTCAATACATATCGTGATCTGTATCTTTAAATTAAGGATTTGTTCATAATCCTAGTGAACATGCAAATGTTGAACAAATCCAAACATGACACTCACCTGTCTGGACTTTTGGGAAGCTCAAGCCAAGGATCACAACATCCACCGGTGTGGCCAACACTAACAGGAAGTGGATGTGAGGCTGAAAAATACCTGGAACAACAAAGGTCAAACATCTTTAGATTCAATGAACACTTATGGCTCAAAAATCAGAAAGGATTTTTTCACAAAAGTGACAGCTCTAATTACGGTTATGTTTTCTGGAAATGACTAAAAAACGTTCTAATAATCAACCCACAATATTCTCAAATACTTCTGAAGGTGAGCACTAAATAGTGCACAACAGAAAAACCAACTAACCTGGCTTCGGTTTGACCAGTCCAACTGACAGTATAGTTTCACTGAGGCCGTCAAAATACGCCACATCACTCCCTGAACAAGACAAATCAATCCCAATGAACATCACGTATCTGAAATATCAAACTGATGTCTGACCCGTCGACACTCACCCATCCTCATAATTCCACATAAAAATGTCATTATCAATAGTGAGCCACGCCCTGGAGATTTCAGGGAAAACTCCCATCATGCAGTTGCACTGCATATCTGTTCAGTGTCAATTAAGGCAAACAACTTAAAAGTCAACATGAAACAAGTGTTGCACTGGTGTTTCTTCTCCGATGTGACGTATATCCGAGTGAAGCTGCTTCTGGAAGAAGAACAAATGTGGGCGGGGCTTGATTTTGTCTGTGTGGAATTGATTGGATGGTTGTGGTTTGCCACTGGCTGATCTCATGCAAGTGACATTATAAAGGAATTTTGCCTTTAATAACGTTATTTATTTTTAAAAAAAATTTTTTTAAAAACTTTAAAAAATAAAATTTTTCTGTGATAAAAACTGAAATAGAACAGTATATTTCTACTATCTCTTCTATGCAAAACAAAAAAGCTGTTAAAACTGGTTATTTGTTCTACTTTTAATGTGTTTATGTGAGTAAAAATCTTGTTTTTATTTATTTATTTTTTATTTTACTTTTGCTTCTTTGATTGTACTGTTGATTACTTTTAGGAATTTTTTTATTTATTTTACTTTTGCTACTTTGATTGTACTGTTGATTACTTTGAAAAAAAAACAAAACAAAAAACAACAACATTATTTTAGAATAGGAATCTTATATAGGAACAAGGCAAACAGCACTCCATTCCCATTATAAAGCTGGGAAGAGTCAGGATATTTTTTAATATAACCCTGATTGTATTCGTCTGAAAGAACATAAGGACGGCTTCAGGGTGAGTAAATCATGGGCTAATTAACTTTTTTTTGGTGAACCATCCCTTTAAAACAGCACAATAGGGTCACTTTAAAACAACAATGATGTACACGGCTAAATCATTTATGATAAATACTTTGAGTAATTGTCCAAGACAATTGAGAGGCACTTCATTGCAGAGATCATCATCATAAATAAGCGTTTGTATGGTAGGATACGACCGAACTGCTCCACGAAGCTCTGGGGGCAGAGGAACCCTGCGGATGGTGCTGAGCTCGGGAAGACTCGGCACACTGATCAGGCCCGGCCCCTGCAGAGGGTAATCCATGTCCGACACCCCCGAGATAGAGGGCATATCTGCCAAACAACACACACAAGCATGAACAGCAGTAGTGTTTGTTGGTCCCCGTAGGGAAAGTAGTTTGCAGAGAGTTCATTTGCATTTAAGTATCACAGTTGGCATGTACAAAACATAAATTAAAGGTGCAGTGTGTAATATTTAGGAGGATCTATTGACAGAAATGCAACATCATACACATAACTATGTTTTCAGTGGTGTATAAAGACCTTACTTAATGAACCGTTGTGTGTTTAGTAGCTTAGAATGAGCCACCTAGGGATGGGCAATGATTAATTGCGTCCAAAATAAAAGTTTATGTTTACATAATTATTTTGTATATATACATACACACATATTTAAAGGGGTCATGAGCTGGATTTTTACATTTTATTATATTGTTGTCTGAGGTCAACTTATGACGTTCGCTTGGTTTTTACATTAAAAAACATCAAAATGAATATTTTTTAAGATATAATTATTTAAGATAACCACACCAGCTGACCATCAATCAACACTAGAAAACTTTAAAAAAATCAAATCGCTTGGGGGATAAAAGATAGTGTGGACTTGTTTCTCACGCATCTAGGAACACAAAGGATGCCCCGTACCATTAAAAAAGATATTATCTTTATATATACTCACTATACTTGTTAACTTAATTCCCAACAGGTAGTGCATTAACTAGAGGCAGTTTGACAGGAGGAACAGTGACTCTTACTGTGTGACGGGACATTGAGGAGCTCTGACAGGTCTGGGAAACAGCGATCCTCCTGCAGATGCCTGTCAATCAAGCGGCCCGAGTTTTCCAGAGCCTCCTGAAGAACTGCAGCGGGACCGCTGGAGCCCAGACTGGACGGCATGATCACTGCGGAGACTACACCAACCACCTGGACACAGACGAACAATCACATTAGTGCTATTATACATGCATTTAGCATCACCAAATATATATAAATATATACAGTAAAAACATGTATTTATTTTTTATTTAAATAGATTTACATTTTTTTAATCAATTTATTGAATTAGTATGATCTTATTTTATATATTTTTTACACCGCTTTTATTTTTAATTGATCTAAATCAAGATAATTTATTTCAATCATTTTTGTTTATTTTGATCAAATGTTTAATTCATTTATTTTATTTATCCTAATCAATTTATTTTGTTAGTATAATCTTAATTTTACACAGCTTTTTTTATTTTTAATAAGGTCAAGATTTAATTTATTTATTTTAATCAATTTTATTTATTTTAATCAAATGTTTTATTTCAATAAAATTGTATCTTTATGTATTTATACACTTATTGTCTTATCTTTATTTATCTAAATCAAGTTAATGTATTAATAATTGTATGTTAATCAAATGTGTTATTTTATTTAAATAGAATTGTATTTATTTATTTTAACGTTAATCAATTTGTTTATTTAGTTAGTTACACATATACACAAAAACAAGGAGGTAGATGTCGGTATTCATTCCAAAAATATTTAACCCAAAATTAAGAATATGTTAATCTGTGGAGCTGCTTATGTTATGTTATATAGTGTATACAGAAAATAACGTAATAACCATATTCTGTCGTGTCATTATCACAAAATGTATTCATATACCCGGTAAATCACCAATGACTGTAATAACAGCCATATCCAAACATAAAACACATACAATGTGGTTTTATTCACCTGATTTGAAAGTAAAGACGTTTGATTATTTTTAATTTAACATGAGTAGCTTTAGCAGTACAGCTAATTCAAAATACACAGCGCCCGGAAGACATTCTCTGAACCGCTTTACTAGAGCTCTCATTAAACATAAAACACACAATACTCTTACCTCTGACTGAAAACTATATTCATAAAATATCAGCTGAAAGTGTAAGAAGAAAGTGAGTTTGTGAACTTCAATGACTCCCGCCAAGCGCGTGCGGCTGCAGCAGTGAG
Source organism: Hybognathus amarus (assembly GCA_030378365.1). NCBI lineage: Eukaryota > Metazoa > Chordata > Actinopteri > Cypriniformes > Leuciscidae > Hybognathus > Hybognathus amarus. The sequence goes on along the minus strand of JAQIUQ010005556.1, from coordinate 665,681 downwards.
TGTGTGAAGCGCGCTGAAACCACGCACACACACACACACTCCCACACACAACACTGCCGGATTTCAAAATAAAAGTCACCAGTTGGCGAGGAGATTATCTGGATTTATAATTACACATACAAGATGTTAATTATTGTTTAATTATTTAAGTTGTGGTTCATATGTATCTTAAAAAGGGCAGAGAGCATGTTCATTTACACATATACTATGTGTTATTAATTTTTTTTTAATAAATAAACTTTCAACAAAAGAAGCAGGTAGTTACATTAAAATGATAATAAAGGATGTCACCATTTTACAGTGACACAATTTATTGTAATAATATATAAAATATAATTTGATATTTATTGTATAATATAATAAATAAAAATATAGCATATAGCATAAAACCATAATAAATTAAAAAATTATAACATACTAAAACCTTGAGTCATATACAAAAGAAAACCATAATTAATTAATAAATGATAATATATACATATTATGTAATATAATATATAATAATTATATCAATTTTAAAATAAAACATTTAATCGTTATATAAATAAAACTGAAACTAAAACTATTCCCTAAAATACAATGCAATAGAATAAAAATAAAACATTATAAATAATACTACCCTATATCATAAAAAAATAAAACTTTGAGGCATTATATAAATAAAACCTTAATTAATAGTTTGATTCATTTTAGTTAATTTATACAGCTTCTCTTGAGAAAACAGTCATGTCATCGTCCAGCTCAGTTCTCATATAATGGTGTCAATGCAGGCAGATCAATAATATTGTTGAATATTAAATTAATCCTATAATCCTAATAATCATGATGAAATAAATAAAACATTTATGCTTATATTAGCCTATTCACATGTTGTGCCTCCCCTTCAATAAATCAGAACATGCAGGTGTGTGTGATGGTGATGTGTTATGAATGTTTCTCCCACATGTGTGATTAGCGTGCATCTCATGATTATATATTAAGTGGGCGTGGCCACGCCGTGTCTCTACTCGCGGATTGGCGCTCATGTGACCAATCACAGCAGGTTGTACCGACACCCAACATAAACATCATCCTAATGTACTAGAGATTATCAGAGCCTCTAAACCACAGCATCCCTGCAGAGATCGGATCGAGACAGACAGGTGATGATATCAGTCTTATGATAAATATATATATATATATAAGTATCGGTAGCGGTGTCGGTTATTATTGCGGCTCTCTCGCCACACCCTGCGCGCGCAGCTCTGACTCACGAGGACACACTGTTATCCTGCGCACATTCACATTCACTAACAGCACAGCATCTCGCCACACATCGCTTCAGACATGGGAGGTAAGAAGACATTGATCCTCATCTGTGGACATACAGCAGTTATAGAGGATGTTTGGATGAGAATCTGTGTGTTTGTTTGCAGAATCAGAGACGCGTCAGAGGCTGCTGCGCAACGTCAAGAAGGAGGTGGGAAATTTTCTGGATCATTGTTTATCAAATATGCCCGAGATGCCCAAATATAATCATCTCGTGCATCCTAAAATTTAAAAGGCTGCTATAAAGACCCAATTCTATTCTGTGAAACATTAATATTAAAAATGCGTACAATATTTAGTTTCTTTTACGTTACATTAGGCTACAATGCAAGTAATGTAGCTTGATGCAAGTCAAATCAAATTTTAATATAATGTAGGCCCATTGTGCATTTATTTAAACCAAATTTCATTAATTTATTCATTCGGTTTAATCTTATTTGTATTTATCATTTTTTTATTTAATCTAAATAAATTCATATTTTTATCTATTTTAATTAACGTGTTTTATAGTATAATCTTATTTATTTTTTTGCATATTTTTACAATACTTTTCTTTTATTGACCTACATCAAGTTTATTCATTGATTTATATATTTATTTGTTTATTTATTTTGACCAAATGTTTATTTTTTTATTTTTTATTTAAATAGAATTGTATTTAGTTAGTATAATCTTTTTTACATTTCTTATACTATGTAGCCTATATTTATCTGAATCAAGTTTTCAATTTTTTATTATTTTAATTAAATGTTTTTTTATTCAAATAGAATTTTATTTATTTATATTAAACAATTTATTTAGTTAGTATTGTTTTTTTTTTCATTTTTATACTAAATCAAGTATTAATTTATTAATTTGAATCACTGTCATTTATTTATTTTAATCATATATTATTCATTTAAATAGAATTTTATTCATTTACTTCAATCAATTTGTTTAATCATTTAGTTATTTTAATCTTATTTTTATATATTTATTTTTACATTTTTCCCATGGACCCCTGGCTCTCCCTCTTGACCCTTGGACCCCACTTTTTAAAAGCCTGCTTTAGATGATCAATACAGGCTGTCAATCACTCAATCTGACAAGGAATATTGGTGGTAAATGTGCAATAACAGCACAGCGCATTCATCATCTGCTCATTCAGATAGCACTATTGTGTACAGGCTATTTCTTTTTAAAAGAGCATCTAAACAAGGTCATTCTGGTTTGTCCTCTCAGAACCAGAATGAATCACATGTCATCAGCCATTTGCCTTATCTAAGGAGTCCAATATGATGAAGACGCTTCATATTAATTGATTTCCTTTTATAAGAAGTATTGTGATTGTACCAGATAATGGCACAGTATTTAAATGGCACATGTCCAGTAAACGTGTGTTACAAATGTCACGTCACATGCTTGTTTGTGCATTATTTGTTACAGTACTGAGCAACAACTCATTCATTTAAGTCAATTATATTCACATTTACAGTGCTTAATAAAGGGGTAGCTCACCCAAAATGAAAATTCTGTCATCATTTACTTCATCTTTCTTCAGCAAAACATAGATTTAAGAATATGGGGAACCAAACAATAGATGGATTTTCATAGTATCAAAAAAAAAAACTAAGTCATTGGGGTCCATCAACGATTTGGTTTCCCATAATCTTCAAAATATAATCTGAGTGTCAAAATATCAACTTGAGTGTGAGAAAATGACAGAATTTTAATTTTTGGGTGCACTGTCCCTTTAAGAGCGTAACTATGCTGTGATCAATAGAAAGTCAATTAGTGTGGTTTGTCCTCAATGTAATGTTATTGTCGTTTACAATAAAGCACCGTAATGGTACATTGATAGCAGCACATGATAATACTATAAATGTATTGGTACAATTATACGATAATGTATTGTTAATGATGATATAATTGAAATCCCTTCAAAAAGGAAAATACAGTTCAGCGCAAATCTGTTTATCGTTTACATATGATAACATTATAATTGTGTGTTCCAAATGGCTTTTAATGGTGAGACTTTTGGTTTTGTAATCAGACTCTCAAAAATAATATACAAATTTAGATTTATCGCCCAATATATTGGTTATCGGCTTTGAAATAAAGAATTAAACCGGCCAAAGTTTTCACATCATTGCATCCATAGTTAATACTGTGAAGCTTTGATTAATATACAATGGTACATGTGCAAAAACACACGATTTTAGAAAACTAGAATGGTAGTGCCATTGAACTTTAAGGAAATAATTGCATTTTTTTACTCCAACCATCAAGTTCTGCGCTAACCAATTCGACACTCTAAATAAACCAACTAATCAGTTTAACAGTTAATCAGTTTAATCAGTTAACCCATTTAGTGTATTAACCTAACCAAAAATTATACCTTAAATGCGAACTGTTTTGGCTAAAACGTGTCTGCCAAATGCATTAATGTAATGAAATTTAGGGATGCACCGATTTCGAAAATTTTGGCCAGATACCGATAATTCTTTATATTTGAAAGCCGATAACCGATATATCGGCCAATAAATCTAAATCCAACTTTTTACATAACTTTTGAATGCCAATCACAAAAATAAGTCTCATGTCCCAAGTATACAATTATAATATTGGTAACGCTTCCTTTTTACAGTACAGTACTTATAGTGTACTTACAGTGTACTTAACTAGAAAGTACTGGCTAATATAAGGTAAGTACATGGAACAGGGGTAGGTTTTAGGGTTAGTACTAGTTATTACCCAGTAATAGTAGTTACTAAAATAAGTACGTAGTATTTACATATTTGTAAAAGGAAGCGTTACCATAATATTCTCTTTATAATTTTAAGTAGCTGACATGACAGTCTTGTGCTACACATGTTGCTCTAAACTGTATTTTCATGTTTGAAGTGATTCCAATCATATTTTAATCCATTCAGAACCATCATGTTAAACAGTGCGCATCTGAAGAGTCTCAGCTGAAGAAAATAATAATTTATTAATCAGCTTAATATATCGGTATTGGTCAAATTTTCTTATTGGGTAGATAACGATAACATTAAAAATGAACATATATCGGCCGATACCATATTAACCTACAGTATATGGTGGCCCTAATGAAATTACTGGTGCATTTAATTCAGGAGTGAACATCATTGAGCCATATTGTAGGGCTCAAAAATCATGCTTCTGAACTTCTGATTTGAATGACCCGTCATGATTGTTCACGAATTTGAATGCACCACATGAATGTAATTTCAATAAGGCGTCAGAAAGTGAAAGCAGCTCTGATTCGAGTCACACACTCCCTTCTGTTTCTGTGGACGTGGCGTCACATATGTCCATCTACACAGTCATTATGATGGAGCGCAAGTCAGAAACAACCTATGAGTAAGAGAGCGTGTTTTATTCCCCGTCCTTCACGACTCATTACGAATCTTGAGAAGTACTCCTCACCCCCATTACCCATGATTCTTAGTGGTTAAACATCATCACAATGATGCCTGATGTTGGTTTGGACTTTCAGGTCAAGCAGATCATGGAGGAGGCCGTGACTCGCAAGTTCGTGCATGAAGACAGCAGTCACATATTTTCTTTCTGCGGTAAGATGATCTTCACTTCAAAACCCCTCAAACATTAAAAGTATCGGTAACATGTTACAATAAGGTTCATTAGTTAACATGAACTAAGAATGAACAATACGTCTACAGCATTTATTAATATTAGTTAATATTTCAACATTTACTAATACATTATTAAAATCAAAGGTTTTATGTTAACATACACTGTGTAACTTACATGAACAAACAATGAACAGTTGTAGTTTTATTAACTAACATTAACAAAGATTATTAAACACTGTAACAAATGTATTTCTTATTGTTAGTTCATGTTAGTTAATACATTGTTAACTAATTAACCTTATTGTAAAGTGTTACCAAAATATCAAAATGGCAACATGTGTGAGATTGTGCAAGCAGCAATCAATGCCGAACTCTTACATAATGTAAATTGCATCAATTTAAACTGTTTTAAAGAGGATCTATTGTGTTTTTTTGTTTTACACGTTCAACTGTCTTTAGTGTATATGTTGCTGTTTGAGCACAAAGTCTGTTTCTGAACTCCTGAAACGCCTACATTGTAGTCTTGAGTTTCTCCCGGGAATGAACACGTCACAATATTCCTCGTTTAAATAATTAATATGCAGAATAAAGGGGCGGGGCCTGGTTGAGTTAGTCCGCACATTTCCCAAACACACTTAAAACGCTCAACCAATCACAACACAGTGATCCAGCCGACCAATCAAAGCACAGTGTGCTTTTCAACGCAACAATGGAGAATATGAGGAGAATAATCAACATTCAAGCAGGAAAACCTGTTTTAGTAGAGTCTGAAAACAATATCAAGACTGGACCTCTAGGTTGAAAAATCGTCAATGCAAATGAATGAGAGAAAATGATTATTTTCTAATCCCGTTTGAATTTTGCAATGAATGTGAACGCATGTTGTCTGTGAATTTTTTATATAATGTTTTGTGTAAAGAATGCTACAATTTAGCGGGTAGAATTTTCATACGGTTAGACTTTGTGTGAGAGCACTTTGTGGACTACAACTCTTTCGACGTGTTTGATATACGTCACCCCCACTAGCACACGGATCCCGCTAAACATGCCTGTGACTTTGGTGCACTTCACCGCCTTCTTTCAGGGAGAGGACAAACTAGTTGAGCGTGGTGAAAACCGTGATTTGTGGAGGGAAAATGTGTTATGCGGCGACGTCACATATGGGACGTGTAGTCTTTCTCGTTATGTCTATTCCACAACTGCTAGCCAAAGAATCATACAATAAACTGTCAAACTCGTTACATGAGAAATTATATAAAAAATTCACAGACAACATATGTTACATTCATGGCACAATTCAAACGGGATCAGAAAATAATTATTTTCTCTCATTCACTTGCATTGACGCTTTTTCAACCTAGAGGTCCACTTGGAGTTTTACGGATGGGCGGGACTTACCAGCTCTATAAAGGCATAATAGGTCCAAAACATGTGACAAAAACATTTTCCATTTAAATGCATATTTTAGTCTCAACCTTATTTCACTGTTGTATCTGGTATGTCAGTATGGTGAGTGGGCTGGTGAAAGGACACTAATTACTCGGGTTATCACTGATGGCTCACATCATATCCGTTTGTTTCACTGCAGCTGTCAAACCACCTCCACCTAACCATCTGTTCACGATGCTGTCAGATTACTGCGTTCTGTAATCGAGCACATAAAACACTAAGGGCTCCATCACGCGGTGCAATGCAGTGTGTGTTTTGCTAGTTTCAGCCCCGACGCAATTTTCATTTTCACGTCTTGGCCCTCTATGTTTAAAGGGATACTCCACTTTTTTTGGAAATAGGCTCATTTTAGCACTACCTCAGAGTTAAAACAGTTGAGTTTACCGTTTTCGAACTCATTCAGCCGATTTTCTGATATTTAGAAGAATATCAGTAACCAGACAGTTTCTGGTCTCATTGACTTCCATAGTAGGAAAAAATCTATACTATGGGAGTCAATGAGACCAGAAAATGTCTGGTTACTGATATTCTTCTAAATATCAGAAAATCGGCTGAATTGATTCAAAAATGGTAAAACTCAACTGTTTTTTGTTGTTAAAGAGCATGTTACTGGCTGTTCAACAAGGAGCGTATACTTTCTCCTGTAAATGGTCAGATCCGTTTCCCTCGCTAGAGAAGCAGTTTCCCACTTGCAAATTTCGCCTTGTAGATAGCAAATCCGCCAAGGCGCAGAGCACAACTGGCTTTTAAAGTGAATGGGAGACTTAATTGCATGTAATGCCCAAAACACACTCATTACTCATTATATAATAGGGACGACCCTTTTAAGACCATGCACCTAGAAGCGCTGACCATTTTCCTGCCGTTAAACTAGCAAAAGTGTATTCGGACTCTTAGGGTGCTTTCACACCTGCCTTTAGTTTGGTTGAATCGCTAGAGTTTGTTTTCCCCCTTGGTGCGGTTCCGCTTGGGCCTGGTGTGAGTTCGGTGGTCTGGCTGCGCTTCAACGAACTCTGGAGCGCGTTCGTTTGTGGTGAGAACACAACTGCTGAAAAACTGCACATTTTTGGACTGAAACCAGTTGCCGGGAGTCATTGCCGCAGGGGATTTGCAAAGCATGAAGCTCTGTGTCGGATTCTGAACATACGTCTGTAAGCGAATTCTCCGCATGTCAGCTCGATTTTGCTCTCTTTGTTTACTTCCGGAGTTCTGTTGCGAATTTTACCGTGACGCTGACATGACATCATGACTTTTGCACAAACATTATCTAATTATCTTATACACATTTTCTGAGCTTTCCGCGTGTATGTGTGTATGTCTACGCCGTCAAACATTCAAGATAATTCTGCGTTTACGTACACGCGTGTTAAATGTCTGAGTCGAAACGAAGCAAAATGTACATCTACATTTTTTTTATCTACATCTGGGGAGCGATATTTTTTCCTATGATGGTAGGGGAAGACTCATAAAATCGTATTAACCCCAGTGACGGGTAGGTTTAGGGACGGGGTTGGGTAGGTCATATATTTATATATACAGTAATGTAACGTTAGAGCCAACGGCGTTCATAAACACGCTGAAAAGCGATTATGCATGTTGATAGCACGCCAAACATGGAAATACGAATTGGCATGTCAGACATACGCCATTTCATGTAGATCTGTCTGTGGACGTTAATCTGACCAGTCGAAGTGTAGTCTATGGAATTATCACATGACTGCATTTTGGTTTGTTTCATCAACTGATTCGGATCAGAGCAATCAGTGTGCGTGTGAAAAGGGAACCAAAACACCTGAAAATGATTCAAAGAATGAATCTTCGCTGCAAGTCCGGACCAAATGAACCGAACTACAGATGTGAAGGCACCCTTAGTGGGATTTTAGACCATGTGCTTCAATCCTTAAAATAGGGCCCATTGTGACTTAAACAGATTGAGTAGAGGTGTATCTGTGGTTTGTGCAGGTGTGGGTGGAAGGCGTGTGTTCTTCATGGGCTGAAGCTGCCGGCCCGCGGATTCCTGCGCAGTAACAAGCTGGCGGCTCTTTTCATGAAGGTGGGCAAGATGTTCCGCGCCAGCTGAGGAACTGTGCAGGAAGGTCCAGGAACTGGAGCAAATCATAGAGAACAAGTGAGTTTCTCTAAGCAATGTGGTATTTAAATGAAGAAAAAAATATAACAAAAATGTTAATTCTTAAGATTATACATTTTATTGTATTACATTCATTTTATAAATTTAATTTAATTTCAAAAATTATATTATTTAAGCTTTGGTCAAATTCTCAGATTTCAGGAATTATGGTGTTTTTTCTGTTACTTTTCTTTAGAAATGTGCTGTATAAATGAAACAAATAATAATAATAAAGATTATGTTAATTTTCACAACACAAGACAAAACCAGAACCAGATGAGTCAAGAGAACGTCCGAAACATCCCGCCGCCCAACCTGTCCCCCACTGGCCATCAAACACCTCTGGATCCGTACTGCGCTTACAGAGAAGATGCTGGACAAAATTCGTGCATTACATGGTGGAGAACAGCAGGTGAAGAATCAATTAATTACATATATCTGTTTCAAAAATGCTTCAATGGCTTTATTGCATGTTTAATTCAGCAAGTGCCATTCAATTCATCACCTTAAATGAATATGGCCATTTTGCATATGCAATCCAATTTTGTGTACACATTTTATAGCTTCAAATAATAAGACCAAAAAGTGTTTAAAAATTTGCCTTTATCAGGTGAAAGTCGAAAATTAGAACATGGTGCAAAAGTTCATTTATTTCAGTAATTCAACTTAAAAGGTGAAACCAATACACCCACCTAAAGGATTGAGGAACACCTTTAATTCGTCATTTAACACATTTAATTTCTCATTAATGCAATTATCTAATCAACCAATCACATGGCAGTTGCTTCAATGCATTTAGGGGTGTGGTCCTGGTCAAGACAATCTCCTGAACTCCAAACTGAATGTCAGAATGGGAAAGAAAGGTGATTTAAGCAATTTTGAGCGTGGCATGGTTGTTGTTGCCAGACGGGCCGGTTTTGAGTATTTCACAATCTGCTCAGTTAGTTACTGGGATTTTCACACACAACCATTTCTAGGGTTTACAAATAATGGTGTGAAAAAGGGAAAAACATCCAGTATGCGGCAGTCCTGTGGGCGAAAATGCCTTGTTAATGCTAGAGGTCAGAGGAGAATGGGCCGACTTATTCAAGCTGATAGAAGAGCAACTTTGACTGCAATAACCACTCGTTACAACCGAGGGTATGCAGCAAAGCATTTGTGAAGCCACAACACACACAACCTTTAGGCGGATGGGCTACAACAGCAGAAGACCCTACGGGTACCACTCATCTCCACTCCAAATAGGAAAATAGGCGACAATTTCCAAGAGCTCACCAAAATTGGACAGTTGAAGACTGGAAACATGTTTCCTGGTCTGATGAGTCTCGATTTCTGTTGAGACATTCAGATGGTAGAGTCAAGAATTTGGTCGTGAAACAGAATGAGAACATGGATCCATCATGCCTTGTTACCACTGTGCAGGCTGGTGGTGGTGGTGTAATGGTGTGGGGAATATTTTCTTGGCACATTTCAGGCCCCTTAGTGCCAATTGGGCATCGTTTAAATGCCACGGCCTACCTGAGCATTGTTTCTCACCATGTCCATCCCTTTATGGCCACCATGTCCCCATCCTCTGGTGGCTACTTCCAGCAAGATAATGGACCATGTCACAAAGCTTGAATCATGTCAAATTGGTTTCTTGAACATGACAATGAGTTCACTGTACTAAAATGGCCCCACACTCACCAGATCTCAACCCAATAGAGCATCTTTGGGATGTGGTGGGAACGGGAGTTCTGTGCCCTGGATGTGCATTCTCCACAAATCTCCATCAACTGCAAGATGCTATTCTATCAATATGGGCCAACATTTCTAAAGAATGCTTTCAGCACCTTGTTGAATCAATGCCATCGTATAATTAAGGCAGTTCTGAAGGTGAAAGGGGGTCAAACACAGTATTGGTATGGTTCCTAATAATCCCATAGGTGAGTGTATTATATAGACTCATTACATGCAAAGTGAGATATTTCAAGCCTTTATTTGTTATGAGTCCATATAATATATTAGTTTTACCTTTTAAGTTGAATTATTGAAATGAACTTTTGCACGATATTAAAATTTTTCGAGTTCTCCCTGTTCCCTCTTCTGTTACACTTCGCATCCATATTGCATGCATGCATACAGAACATTTACATACTAGGCTCAGTATGCAAAGTGCAGTATTATGTAATTCCTGATCCTGAATGTCATTTACTTTTACTTGTATTTCAGCAAGTTTTATGAAAGAGAAGCTCTTCTGAGAGATCCAGTTGATGGCCCAATCCTCGCATTTTTGCTTGGTATCATTTACATTACATTTATTCATTTAACTAACACTTTTATCCAAAGCGATCTACAATTGCTATATATGTCAGAGGTCACACACCTCTGGAGCAACTAGGGGTTAAGTGTCTTGCTCAGGGACACATTGGTGTCTCACAGTGGATTCTAACCTGGGTCTCTCACACCAAAGGCACGTCATCTCATCCGCCTGCCATCACCACCCTCTTTGATATTTTTCAATATATTAATTTGCAATGTTTTTATTGTTGGTTTAGTTAGTTTATGCTTTTCCTATGTTAACAAGCGAGACCTTGTAGAGGATATGCATTGAAGTCACTTTGAGTGGCAGAAGAGCTGCTGTGTTTCACAGGAAACTGTGAAAACACCTAATAAAACAAATGATTATCAGTTTAAACTAAAGGTTGGATCTCAATATAGTGTTCCTTGCAACTTACCATAGATCCAGGTGATCATGCATATTGACATGCAGCAGGAATTGTGTTTTCTGACATTTATATGTCGGCAGGGACATACAAAAAAGAAGAAATTTGTCTGTGAACGCTTTATAGAGTCTTAAATCCATGTGATCACATATATCAATGTTATCTACATCATCATATCATCCAGCACTAAAACTTGTTTAAATTTTTTATCAGTGTTTATTTAAAAACTTCCAGATTAAGCAGAATATATAATGGTAAATACAGGTGAAACTCGAAAAATTAGAACATCTTGCAAAAGTTCATTTATTTCAGTAAATCAACTTAAAAAGTGAAACTAATATAGACTCATTACATAAACTGTGAGCCATAATAATCAAAATTGTAACAAATAAAGGCTTGAAATATCTCATTTTGCATGTAATGAGTCTATATAATATATTAGTTTTCACCTTTTAAGTTAAATTACTGAAATTAACTTTTGCACGATATTCAAATTTTTCAAGTTTCACCTGTATTTAACTAATGAATTGTCAATACAATATATAACAATACAATATATATATATATTTAAAATTTTACCCCATAATTCAGCATATTGACTCTCAAACTGCAAATCCAGCTTTCTCATCAGGATCCAGATGTTTCTGTGAATCGCAGCGATTTGTTTGCTTCTCTGTTCTGTAGTTTTCAGCATCTGTACAAATATTTAAACAATGAAATAATTTAATAGAGATATAATGAGCTCGTTGAAGTAATGAATACTTGTTTGTTAACAAATGACTTTGACATTTATAGAAAATGTTATGATGCGTTGAGGTAAAGATACATGTGTGTGATGTGTGTGTTTCAAGTTCGGGCTGTGTGCTCTGGATTACACTAAAGCCAAGACGGCCAATCACTTCTGGACGGACCCGTCGCGGACGAACTGGTGCAGAGACACCGCATCCACAGCGGATACTGCCGTCAGGACTCTCCCACCAAACGCCCGCGCTCGTAATAAGACTGCACACACACACACATCTATCCTATCTGTCATTCATTCTATCTATCTGTCGTATATTCTATCTATCTGTCTATCTATCTATCTATCTATCTATCTATCTTGCTTTTCTTGTTTATTTGTTTGTTGCATAATTATGTAAAATTGCACTAAAAGAAAAAACTGAAATGCTATTAGAGAGTTATGCGCTGAAACGAACCTTGATCTCCATCTCTGTGCAGATTCAGAAGAGGCAGTCGAGCGGCAGCATGGAGGACAGGCCTTCTCTCTGGGCTCCGACTTACGTCCCAGTCTCTTCATCAAAACTCCAGAGCCACGCTGCTCTTCGGAAGAACAATGTCCTCGTGCAGCCGGTACGTCAGCTGTGAAATATTACTTTGACGTGCGTGACGATACTGTACTGAAATGGCGTTTTAAAGGTGCAGTGTGTAATATTTAGGAGGACCTGTTGACAGAAATGCAATACCATATACTATGTTTTCAGTGGTGTATAAAGACCTTACATAATGAACCTTTATGTGTTTATTAGCTTACAATGAGCGTCTGAATGCCCTGAATGGACAAACGCGTTTCGTCACTATGTTGTTCTTCGTGATAAGAAGCTGCGAAAGTCAGCAGATAAAACACTGACACCATGATGAACAAGTGAAATAACATTCGCAATTTATCTTGTAAAGAAACCTCATCGCTTAACTGGCTACTCTCTGCTTGTCTCAGACAATGACATCACTTCCTGTCGGCTACTGTAACTTTCGCGTTGGGTGCAATTCACAACCTCACCACTAGATGCTGATAAAAATTACACAGTGCACCTTTAAATAAATAACGGCAATAAATTGTCTCTGGTCTTTTAGACAGACGACACTGAATCTATCCCAGGATACCTCTCTACATCAGACGGCGGATTTGATGACACTGAAATGGACGCCGAATCAGCTGATGAACGGAAACGTGGCAGAGTTTGATTATGAGAAAAGGTGTGTTATGATTGCGACGTCGAATATGTGGCGGTGCAAATGATTTTTAAGTCAACACTGGTGTCTTTTTATTTCCTCCCATAGTGTGTATTGGGATTTTGCGATGTCCATTCGTCTAGAGGAGATCGTCTATTTGCACTGCCATCAGCATGGTGAATATAGCAATGCTGAGCATCTTTAACACTGTAAAGCCAATAACACTCAGAAAAACCTTTTTTTTATATAATCAGTTTATTAAGCCTTTAGACAAAGAAATTATACTTTTTTTATGACTATCATAATTGATCCATCAGGCTTTTATGGCTCATGGGAAAAACAGCACAATCTTATTCAGCGACTCAAAATGAGCAAAAAGCTAATTTTGATATTTTATGGTCAAAAAGTGATTCTGATGCTTGTAATGTAAATTAAAGAGATCTTTATAACTGTATAGCAGATACTCACATAAAATGCATATAGATATCAATATCTGCCAATAATGTCTTAGTGAGTTGACATTAAAATGCTTAGTTTGATGATCAAAGCTCTTTAGTTTTAAAACATAATGCAATGCATTACAAAGATTAAGAGATGAACAAATAAACCTTCCTCAAAAGCCTGATGATCATTTTTGATACTTGTGATTTCTCTAAAACTGATGCATGGATAATCACAAGTAGCTTTAGTCATCATCTTGAAATATTACTAACAATATCAGATATTCTTACATTTACTTTGTAAAAACCAGAAAACGAGCTGAAGATGAATGTTTGTACAATTATACTAAACTAATAAAGGTAAAGTCTAAGCTCTCAATACGAAAGGACCGTATTAAATTGTGTACGACAGGATTTTCAAAGTTCTGATCATGTCGATCATTTTGAAATGTGCCTATGAAATTTGATACATATCGTTAAAAGAATATTAAAGGTTTGTCCAAATCTGCTTGTGTTCAGTGGACAGTGGTGGTACTGTGGTTTTGGTCAGCCAAGACGGGATCCAAAGACCTCCGTTTCGATTCCCAAAAGGAGGCCACATTCTCCAGTTCCTCACGTGTCTGGAGACGGGCCTCCTCCCTCATGGCCAGTTAGATCCTCCTCTGTGGTCCCAAAGAGGAAAGGTTCGCCAAAAACTCATGCTTCAGTAGTTTGAATAAAATGGTAACACTTCGCTTGAAGGGTTGTGCACATGACTGGCATGCACACCTTCATAATCATGACATGTCATGAATATGGAGGTTTTATGCATGTATGACAACTGTCATTAAGTGTCATTTGCTCAATTATGGCATGCAAATATGTAATGCAAATATGACATTGTTTGAGATGTCTTTGACAACTTTACAAACCAGTACATCAAAACCTGTCAGTGTCTTGGTAATGACTACTTCGATATTACCAAGACAACATAAATGGTCACGGGATAAGCGAGGCCTGTGATTTTACTCCTGTGAAAAAACGCTCTTCCTCCTCGTTTCCGCCACAAAATAAAACATTTAAAAAGATAATTGTGACTTTTTATCTCACAATTGCGAGTTTACAAATTGTGTTAAATAGTCACAATTGCGCGATATAAAGTCGCAAATTGCTAGAAAGTCAGAATTGTTCGTTTTTTCCTCTGGCCATTCTGACTTTATAACATGCAATTGCATATTATAAAGTCATGATTTAGTAACATGCAATAAACATGCAATCCTGAGAGAAAAAGTGAGAATTTCAAGTATATTTCTTGCAATTGCGAGTTTATATCTCATAATTCTGACTTTACATCACGAAATTCCGACTTTATATCTCGTAATTCTGACTTAATATTTTGCAATTGTAAGAAAAAAAAGTCAGAATAATGAGATTTTTTTATTTTTCATTCTGTGGCATGGAAGCTTGTTTCCACCACTCAAAAAAAAAATTGCAACTTTTTCATCTCACAATTGCGAGACATGAAGTCAGAATTGTGAGAAATAGTCACAATTGCGAGTTATAAAATCAGAATTGCATGATATAAAGTCAGAATTGCGAGATATAGTCAGAATTGCAGATATAAAGTAGAAATTGCATGATAGTCAGAATTGCATGATATAAAGTCAGAATTGCGAGATATAAAGTAAGAATGGCGTGATAAAGTCAGAATTGAGTGATAGAAAGTTGCGTGAAAAAATTATTTCCTTTAAATCCTCATTTGTCTGGCTTATGCTACTCTGAGCAATGTCTGAACTTCGTATTTTAAGCACTTGCGTCGCCTCTTCGCAATGACTCACTTGGTTAAGTCTTCAGTTGTAAGTCACTTTGGATAAAAGCGTCTGCTAAACGAGTAAATGTACTTGAATTTACTAACTTATCTCCCGGTTATGATGTCAATAGGCTATTGCTTGGAAATGTTTTATTGTTATATTAGGTCTAACTGTATTATATATTATAAACCGAAGAATGTTCCTTACCGCACTTTCTTATTCATTCTCCATCTAATCATTCTTTTTGTTAAACTCTTCTGATGGTTTTCAGCTTTCTCTTTCTGCAAACTGTATAGTCGTGGTGTAGGTATATCGATATTGCATCCTACATTCGTCGCGAAAGATAGATAAAAAGGCGCACTCGGAAACAAAAACGTTGAAAAAATTATATACAACCCCGTCAAATTACAGACATGGCCGATTCGCACAGGATTAAGATCACGGAGAACCTCCGCAATTATTACAAATGACTAGAGATCACTAGGTAATACTAATCCAGTGCGAATAGTGCTTAAGAAACCTTTGTGTTCTTTCCCCAGGGAAAAGTGTTCCCAAAACTGCGTAAAAGAAGTCCACACGGATCATGCGAGTCATTCTCGGACAAAGATGAAGATGAGGCCACGGATTATGTGTTTCGGATTATATATCCAGGCAGTCAGGAGTTTGGTAAATTTACTTGATGATGTTGTTTCATTAAGGCTGTTCACAAGCAAGAGTATAGTTTAATATAAAAGTTAATTAAACTGAACTCGCACTTTCCTGCATTGCTTCAAATCTTACTAAAATAAAATGGTAAAAACAAATTCAGTTTTTGTTTGGCAATTTTCTTTTTAAAACATTTAGTACACACGTTTAATCTCGACTCAATAGCATTATAGCAGCATGTTTGCATTAAACTGCACAGAATATAAAAATCAAGCAATATAGGCATATACATTTTCCATGTGTTGTTTCTATTCTTAACCCACTAATTTGGTCATTTTTGATCGAAAAATTAGTTGTGTTTTTTTGAATTTTTGACTTTTTAAAAATCTTTTTACAGACTTTGGCACGTGCGATGGGAACACACACTATCGAATCAGACATGTTTCGAATTTATTAGATGGTCCTGAAGAAAACAGTCACACTTAGCGCAACGAATTTCACCTAGTGGAAGCGTTTGGTACTGCGCCTCACAAATCCCACTGAAAGATAATTTTTTGACATATCAACCTCAAATTTGGAACAACTCGTTTAGATTTACGGCTTTCATTTTCTCACAGTTTTACAGTAAAATGTGTTTTTGAAAATATACATTTCATATAAAATTATTATTTTTTTAATGCTTTTTTATAACTTTTTAAAGACGACAAGTGTCTTCTATAAAAGAGCTTAAACATCAGTCTGTTGCTCCAAAGCATTCACAATTTACGACAGTAAGTGATCGGTAATAAATTGATCATAACTATTTTATAAATATAATTTAGTACCATAAAATCCCCTAAAAATACAAACTATAATATAGTACATTCATTTAATTGAAATACCGCTTTGCAGGAACCTACAGAGGGTTATTAGAAATATATACTGATATATACATCATATATACTTTAAAAAATATACTGATAGTCTAAAACAAAACTGAAACTGAGTAAGAGGGTTTACAAAATGACAAAAAAAAGTCAAATTCAAGTACGTCCTTGTAAATATGATGCTAATTGATATTCCCAATATTAAAGTTGCCCCAGAACTGATCGACCAGAGTGTGAACATGTGGCAGCCCACTCCGAGGAAGTCGTCTTGTTCTTCATGTTCGCAGAACGGCTTGTCGGACGGTGGACTTCCCAACGGATGCAACCACGACAGGCTAGTCATGATTTGTTATGTTTGCAATATAAAATGACCTGCTATATTGTGACTCTGGACCACAAAACCAGTCACGAGTTGCACGGGTATATGTGTAGCAATAGCCACCAATACACTGTATGGGTAAAAAATAAATAAATAATTATATGCCAAAAATCATTAAGATTTTAAAGCTGCAGTCCGGCGTTTTTCCTCTTTGTCGCCATCTTTGTTCAAAATCTGCAACTGCTGTCATTCGCGGAATTATCCGCGAGTTTTGAACACTGGCTGGTTATGTATTTTGTATAATTTTTAACCCAAAAAAAGCTATGGACTGCAGCTTTAAGTAAAGATCATGTTCCATTAAGATATTTTGTAAATTTCCAACCGTAAATATGTAAAACATTTATTTTTGTGAGTGAATGTAGCATTATTGTGAACTTTAAAGGCAATTTTCTCAATGTTTAATTTTTTTTGCACCCTCAGATTCCAGATTTTCAAATAGTTGAATCTCTGACAAACCATACATCAATGGAAAGCATATTTATTCAGCTTTTAGATGCATGAATCTAAATTTTAAAAAAATTACCCATGTAACTGGTTTTGTGGTCCAGGGTCACATGCTTTTAGACTGACTCTGGATGTCTGTGTGAAACAGGGCGCCGCTGAAGCTTCTCTGTGAGACCATGAAGCACCAGATAATTTCCCGTGCTTTCTACGGCTGTATGTATTGATTGAGATTTTATGGTTTTGTAACGCACTTCTTTATGAACTTTCTCATGAGCTGTCGTCTATCTTCAAGGGTTGGCATACTGCCGTCACCTGTCCACCGTCCGCACGCACCTGTCGGCTCTGGTGAACTCCACTATTGTTGAGGCGGACATCCCTTATGATGCCAAAGGTGGTCTGTCTACAGAAGTGTGGAAGATGTTCCTACAGGACAGTGCTGTATGTAACCTTCACTATCTAGTGTACTTACTCCACAGCCTCATTAATAATCAGATGAAATCTTTTGTACAGTAGGGCTATTATAGTTAAGTAAAACCTTATATTCCTTAGTCTCCATTGTTGCGGCTCCTCTCTTCCCAGTCTGTCAGTAACGCTCTGTTTAGTTCCTGTCTCTATGAAGCCCCTCCTTCTGAAAGCACACTGTGCTCTGATTGGTCGGCTGGATCAGTGTGTTGTGATTGGTCTAGTGCTTCGAGTGTGTTTGGGAAATGTCCCGCCCCTTACCAGAACCGCCAGTTTAACACACTACTAACTAACTCAACCAGGCCCCGCCCCTTTATTCTGTGTATTAATTATTTAAATGAAGAATATTGTGACATGCAAAAACCAGGAACATGGAAAACAGTCGAACGCTCAGAAATCCAGTGTTAGACGTACAAGACTTCACAGGGAGTGAATGAGTGAACATGGTTTAAATCATAGGAAAAAAAATATTTGAAGTGTAATTTGATTGTTTATCAAATTACATTGTAACTTGATTGTAATTCCATTGTTCCATCGTGTTATAAAGTCAGTTAATTGGGTGATATAAACTTAAAACCATAAAAACATGTCAAATATGAACAAGAACTATAATGTTATCTCAATGCTGTCCAGGCTTATGAAGAGGAGGAACTTCTTCGGCTGGTGTATTATGGAGGAGTGGATCCCTCTCTACGCAAAGAAGGTCTGGCCGTTTCTCTTAGGCCACTATCACTTCACCATGAGCCTCGACGACGCAAAGAGGTGAGCAAACATGACTCTGATCGACAGAACGGACCAGAGCAGAAGCAGCAGAACTGTGCAATAGACGCTTTCAGCAGTGACAACATAAACAAACGGTACTGCGCATGTGCATAAAACTGGCCCAAACTTAACTTCCGGAAAACTTGCGCAGGCAATCCATAACAAGTAAATGACCATAGTAGCTGGTATTTCTTGCCAGTCAAAGAAAATAAATGTTACCTGGCCAAACTGAAATGTGACACTACCAGACCCGTTGAACAAAAATAGGAGACAAGATGTTTTTCTACCGACGTGTCTGATTTACCGTGTTAAAAAACTGGCGAGCGCGGACGAGGCTTTATTAGGTGAACATATCTCTCCTTATTAGCTTCTTACATGCTTGCTAACCTTTTTTTAAGGCGGGTCTCCACATGACAGCATGTTGGATGGATCTGTGCAGCGTTGTTATGATACATTCTGCTCCGCTGTTAATGTGTTTGTGAGAGAGAGAGAGAGAGAGAGAGAGAGAGAGGGAGCGTGCGAATATGCGCTGCACGCAACTCTGCAGTCAAATACAACTTTTCCCATCTTAAATTGTAAAAAACACGGAAATCAATATGTGGCAGTCAGCGCTGATAATGTGGTGAGCTGCCACTAATAAATGCATGGGAAACACTGCACCAGATACTCGGATAAACCTAGCTATTTTAATACCGCCGTCTCCCTCTTTGTTAGGAAACCTTAACATTTTTTTTTAAATTGCGTTTGCTCCCAAGGTCAGGTTGCATCCCACAGCTCAACACCTGTTCATCACCTTAACTTTCACTGCATTTGCAGTCAATACCGTATTATCCAATAAACAGTATAAACTAACAGAACGGAAGTTAACTTTGGGCCAGCTCATCACCATGGCAACGCGTCTGATGAAAGCATCTATAGGGCTGTCAAATTTCTTTGTTAAATATTAGCAAAATTCTAATTATTTTAAAATTCTAAATTCTTAATTTTAGAGAGAAAAAAAAGCACTGTATTGTCTCCTATGGACACAAGAGGGCCCAAGCGAGCACAATAGGCATATATAAACCAAATCCAGCATTGCATCTTTTATTGTTAAGTGCATTGACTTGAAACAATTGTTCTTAAATACAATATAATTTCCTTAATGTGCATGCAAGGAAAATTAGTTTACAATAGTGCATAAAACTGAAGCAACAGAAGCATAATGAACTACATGAACAAAAAAGCAAACTGGCATTCAGAAATGCACTTCTATTCACTACATCGACATTGTCAAAAACAAGCGAGTGCTGAGCGCTTTCTGCTGTGTTTCCAGCTGATGAACACACACACTCAGCTCTGACCGATCAAATGTGTCGTTGCACGATTTTTTCCTCCAACTGAGAGGGTTTATCAGCAAGAAGCCTTTTCCCAACACTTTTCAAATTAGCAATGCAGCCACGGCACTGTATATACTGGATAAGCGTAAAAAGAAAAAAAAACATGTCAGTTACGCCATAATCATGTCGGCGCCTCTTGACGCCAAAAATTCAAATGCATGGTTTTTGCATTCGAATGTGCAGTTTATTATATAAATTCGACAAATATTTATTATATTTATATAATTATAATCTTGAATCAGAATAACTTTCTCTTGCAGCATCTCTTCTCTGATGATGTGGGCGGGGCAACCTGTCACTCACATGAGATCAGCCAATAGCAAACCACAACCATCCAATCAAATTCCCTGCAGTGTTGTTTTTAAATCAAATTTTAATTGACAGCCCTATTATACTCTCTCTAGGTGGACGAGCAGATTCGAGCGTGTTACGAGCAGACCATGAGCGAGTGGTTGGGATGTGAAGCCATCGTGCGCCAGCGAGAGAAGGAACAACACGCCGTCGCTCTGGCCAAATGCGCGTCAGGCGCTAACGTGGACTGTGGATTGCGCCAGGACTCCACCATCAGCACGGACGTAAATGTTTACGCTTGAGTCACCTACGCATATCAGATGCACAGTGATGTTTGCATGCAGATTTATTGTGTTTCTCTCTCCAGTCGTCTCAGAGCAGCGGCTCCGATAAACAGAGTCACGCAGGATCACACAGCGACTCCAACAGCAGCACTCGGGTGAGACGGCATCGCATTGAACACCATGAAATACTAGGGGTGTAACAATATATCATGTCACAATATATCGCAATACAAAAATGCTACAATATGTATCACAGATACTGGATAGTGACTATCTGTATTGTACAGAGCCTCTAAAGGGATGTAGTGGTGGGAAAAAGATTCAGGATGGGAGAATTTTTTCCCCCAAATCTTTTGCATTCCCCCAAAAAACTTTGCATTCCCTCAGCTTCCTAGGCTATTCAAACTTCCCGGATCAATATTCTAAACGTTGTTAAAACACAAATGACACCTATTTACAATCATAGTAAACCTAGACGAGCTACAACCCAATTCCCCTCAAAACAAGCTTTATAATATAAATTTGTTATAGTAAAAATAATCGGCTATCGCTATCCGTCTATATCATTCTGAATAATCGGCTGTCAGTATCAGTCTATATCATTCTGAATAATCGGCTGTCGTTATCAGTCTATATCATTCTGAATAATCGGCTATCGGTATCGGTCGATATCATTATATATAATCAGCTATCGTTCAGATATAATTCTGAATAATCGGCTATGATGTGGTCAATATACATTCTGAATAATCTGCTATCGGTATCAGTCGATATCATTCTGAATAATCTGCTATCGGTATCGGTTCATACAGGGCTCCAGACTAACTTTTTTCACCTCCGTCCTGAAACCGTCCTGAAAAATATTTTGAACCGTCCTAAAGTGAATGTCAACCGTCCTAAAATAAAAATGTTGTTTCTTATTATCATCTTAGTTGTTAGTCACATAATAAAAACAACATTAAAGTGTTTATGATATATATTATTATATTTATTTAGCTTCATTCAAAGTAGTTATGTGTAAATAGATAAAACACAGATTTAATAAAAATATATTCATCTATTAACCTGTTAATATGAACGATTTTAAAATTTGAACATGCAATACAGATACAGATTTAACTACTGTGACTTAAATATCTTAAAATTAAATAAAAACACTTTTCCTAGAGTAGAACAGTCTTCTTTTCAATGAAAGATATTTGCATTTTTTTAACTACTTGTTATTTGTATGAATTAAATAGCCTATAATGAATCCTTATTAAAGCTATTAATGAGCAGTGAATGCTTTTCTCTTTTTCTTTTGTTGCTTGAATATTAAGGACCCAGACCGCATTACTGTCACTTTCAGACATCGCATCATGTCCAATGACATGCGGATACAAATGCACTGATGCACATATACATGTTTAAGACATAACCGGCATAGTTTACTTGAATGCTCTCCAAAAATGGACATTTAGACGTAATGTTGTGAGTATTATTTTGTCCATTCAGACACGAAAGAGAGCTCAATTCAGTACTCCGTGAGGGACGCGCGCTGTAGTTGTCTATGGTTGCAAGCGTTGGGTCGCGTGTATGTGCACGAAAACCGCACCGAATATAGCTTTTTTGTGTCGTCACTGTTAATCAGACTTTTAAGTGAGTTTTACTCATTCTCCCAGACATTTAACATTTTTTTACGTTTTACGAGACATGCAGTGCATGCCAACTCGCGTGCGGCTGGGTAGATCAGCACGTTACAGTAGGCTACAAATGTGCGCATTTACCTCAAACACAGGACATCAGTTCTGACTGGATCTCTACCCAAATCGTCACTATCTAACATTTTTGTCCAGTTTTTATTAATTGAATATCTGTTGTTCAACCAGCGCAACACATTTGCGATGTCATGAAGCCATTTGATGTACCGCATAACGAGTCTCCGAGTAGCCGGCCAGTGATAGTAACTATAGCAACATCATGAGAAGACGCGCTCCGTTGTAGTCAGCGCTTGGTCGGTTAATTTTGGCATTTTCTAAGTAAATTGGCCTAATAGGCTAGTAATAAATGAACACGCATACATAAAGTCTTTCGTCCTGTAGGCGTCCTGGAGAATATTTCTGTCCGTCCTAAACACATTTTCTATCGTCCCAGGACGATAGGACGCCGTTAGTCTCGAGCCCTGGGTCCATATCATTCTGAATAATCTGCTATCGGTAGATATCATTCTGAATAATGGGCAGTCGGTCCATATCATTCTGAATAATCGGCTATCGGTATCAGTCTATATCATTCTGAATAATTGGCTATCAATATCGGCCGATATCATTATATATAATCAACTATCGGTCGATATCATTCTGAATAATCAGCTATCAATATCGGTCGATATCATTATATATAATCAACTATCGGTCGATATCAGTTCGGAATAATCGGCTGTCGGTCAATATCATTCTGAATAATCGGCTATCGATATCGGTCGATATCATTCTGAATAATCGGCTATTGGTAGATATTCTGAATAATTGGCTATTGGTATCGATTGAAATCATTATATATAAATCAGCTATTGGTCTATATCATTCTGAATAACCGGCTATCGGTATCAGTTTATATCATTCTGAATAATCGACTATCGTATCTGGTCGTTATCATTATATATTAATCAGCTTTTGGTCTATATCATTCTGAATAATCGGCTATCGATATCGGTTGATATAATTATATATATAATCAGCTATCGGTCAATATCATTCTGAATAATCGGCATCGGTCAATATCATTCTGAATGATCAGCTATCGGTATACGGTGGATATTCTGAATAATTGGCTATCGGTATCAGTCTATATCATTCTGAATAATCAGCTATCGGTATCAGTCGATATCATTCTGAATAATCAGCTATCGGTATCAGTCAATATCATTCGGAATAATCAGGTATTGGTATCAGTCTATATCATTCTGAATAATCGGCTATCGGTATCGGTCGATATCATTCCGAATAATAGGGCTGTAGCGATTTGGGCTAAAATCATAATCACGATTAATCGAACAAGTCACCTCGATTACGATTATTGAACGATTTTTTTTTCTTTCTCATATGTCACTGGCAAGGCTTATTCTGTAAATATGTATGTATTTTTTTTAGTGCATAATCTTTGAGATTCTAAAATAAGGAAACACACAGATAGCTTTTAATGCTTATTAAATATTTTAAAATAATAAAAAATGTTGAAAATAGTTATTTTTGTAAATAAAATAAATTATTGTAAATATTGCCATCTAAAAAGTAAAATATAACTTGTATAAAACTGAAAAACTAATCCTTTTCATATTGTATGGCATCTGTAAATGCCTGCTTTGTGGAGTGGAGGCACTTGTTGCTGGGCGTTTGTCTGTCTCTCTCTCTCTCTCTTTTGCGTGTTTCTTTGGTAAAAGCAGCTCCTGTTGCTGAGTTGACTCAGTATTCTCAGGAATCAGAGAGTGCGTTCACACACAAGTTACCCGCAAAGACACTTGACATGTCTCAGCAGCGTCTATAGTTTGCTTATGAGTTGCGATTTCTTTTTAGAAAACCACGCTTGCGCATTTGTTTTCTCTGATTCGATAATAAACTCAGCGCATTACGTACCGTTTCACGCTGGCGGAACGATCCAGGCTTAACGGCATCATTAGGCTGCAACGCGACATTGATTACATTACGGCTTTTGTTCACACAGCCGCGCTCCGTGACTGAACCATGGACTGAACACAGCAATTGTTACTCTGTCCCCAACCTGGCGGCACCAATCCCGGGCCATGTTTGCGCTCACACAGGTGTTTGTTCTGGCAATTTCCCGGGATCAACGCGCTGTGTGAAAGGGGCTCATGTTGTTTCAATGTCGCTGACTGGACGGGGTGGAGTGACGTGACTACTATGTTTAAGGGGAAAGTACGTTAACACACAGTGGGCGGATATATTAATAGTATTCAAAAACCGAAATAAGCCGACATGGTAAAATCACGTGGTTGTAGGCTCATGAATTTCGGTTTCGTATTATTTTCGGTTAATGACCGTCAAGCCCTACCGAATAATCAGCTGTCAGTATCAGTCTATATTATTCTGAATAATCGGCTGTCTGTATCGGTCGATATCAGTTCTGAATAATCGGCTATCGGTACTGGTCGATATCATTCTGAATAATCAGCTATCGGTATCAGTCTATATCATTCTGAATAATCGGCTATTGGTATCAGTCAATATCATTCTGAATAATCGGCTATCGGTATCAGTCTATATCATTCTGAATAATCGGCTATTAGTATGAGTCGATATCATTCTGAATAATCGGCTATCGGTATCGGTCAATATCATTCTGAATAATCAGCTATTGGTATAAGTCTATATCATTCTGAATAATCGGCTATCGGTATCGGTCAATATCATTCTGAATAATCAGGTATTGGTATCAGTCTATATCATTCTGAATAATCGGCTATCGGTATCGGTCGATATCATTCTGAATAATCGGCTATTGGTATCAGTCGATATCATTCTGAATAATCAGCTGTCGGTATTAGTCGATATCATTCTGAATAATCGGCTGTTGGTATCAGTCGATATCATTCTGAATAATCGGCTGTTGGTATCAGTCGATATCATTCTGGAATAATCGGCTATTGGTATCTAGTCAATATCATTCTGAATAATCAGGTATTGGTATCAGTCTATATCATTCTGAATAATCGGCTATCGGTATCAGTCAATATCATTCTGAATAATCAGGTATTGGTATCAGTCTATATCATTCTGAATAATCGGCTATCGGTATCAGTCAATATCATTCTGAATAATCAGGTATTGGTATCAGTCTATATCATTCTGAATAATCGGCTATCGGTATTGGTCAATATCATTCTGAATAATCAGCTATTGGTATCAGTCTATATCATTCTGAATAATCGGCTGTCGGTATCAGTCGATATCATTCTGAATAATCGGCTGTTGGTATCTAGTCGATATCATTCTGAATAATCAGCTGTCGGTATCAGTCGATATCATTCTGAATAATCGGCTATCGGTATCAGTCGATATCATTCTGAATAATCAGCTGTCGTATAGTCAATCATTCGGAATAATCAGCTATCGGTATCAGTCAATATCATTCGGAATAATCAGGTATTGGTATCAGTCTATATCATTCTGAATAATCGGCTATCGGTATCGGCTCTATCATTCCGGAATAATCAGCTGTCGGTATCGGTCGATATCATATACAATCAGCTATCGGCCTATATCATTTTGAATAATCGGCTATCGGTATCAGTCAATATCATTCTGAATAATCTGCTATCGGTAGATATCATTATATATAATCAGCTATCGGTCTGTATCATTCTGAATAATCGGCTATCGGTATCAGTCAATATCATTCTGAAGTAATCTGCTAGGTAGATATCATTATATATAATCAGCTATCGGCCTATATCATTCTGAATAATCGGCTATCGGTATCAGTCAATATCATTCTGAATAATCTGCTATCGGTAGATATCATTATATATAATCAGCTATCGGTCTGTATCATTCTGAATAATCGGCTATTGGTATCAGTCGATATCATTCTGAATAATTGGCTGTATCAGTCATATCATTCTGAATAATCGGCTATCGGTATCAGTCTATATCATTCTGAATAATCGGCTATCGATATCGGTCGATATACATTCTGAATAATCGCCTATCGGTATTAGGTTCAGATATGCAGTTCTGAATTCGTTTCAGGGCCACATGACGTCACTGTAGCTTTGTACCATCAGTCTTTACGAACAACGGTCTCAGTAATGCCTGCAATATGTTGTGCATATACCAAAGAGAAGGATTATTCATTCTGAATAATCGGCTCTGAATCGATATCATTCTGTATAATCGGCTATCAGTCTCGGCACAGAAATTTAATATCGCTGAATTTCTGTGTTATTGTTCTGTCTTTCTGCTGTGCTGGTTTTAGGTTTTCTGATATTGCTTGTCTTTTATGACCATCCTCAGGTGTTTGGGTCTGTCGATGAGGATTAGACCCGAATTGAATATAAGCCCAAACCAAAAGACGAGAAGCCACAGCCCAAAATCCCAAACGGCACTCTCCCGAATTGCACTAGTTCTCCAGACTCCGGTCACCCGTCATCTCGTAACTTCTCCGTGACTTCAGCGCTCTCACAGACGGCTCTCCGAGCACAGAGGAGGCGTCCACACCAAGAGCTCAAAACCACAACTCAAGACCCGTCATCACAACATCAGACTGACCTGGAGAAGGCGCCCAATGAGGATACTCCAGAAAACAGCTTGACTACTCAGGATACGGTCAAAGATGCTGTAGTTTCACAAACAGAGAGTGTTCGTTCAGAAAGCGAGTCAGTAAAGCCTCTTGAAAGCCAGACTTCTGAAACATCTGGGACTGAAATGCATCAGGAAGTCGATTCAGTGAAAGATAAAGACACACGACTAAAGAGAACACAGAAGTTACAATTACAACCCAGTGCAAGAAAATCTGAAGAAAATGAAAAATGTGAACTTGGTTCTTTAAAAGATCCTATTGAAGAAATGACAAAATCAGAGTCAAAGGAGGTTGAGATTGAAGTCGATTCAGTAAAAGATAAAGACACAACTAAAGAGAAACACAGAAGATAAAATGCAACGAGTCAAGAAAATCTGAAGAAAATGAAAAATGTGAACTTGGTTCTTTCAAAATAATCTTATTGAAGAAATGACAAAATCCTCAGAGTCAAAGGAGGTTGAGATTGAACTCAGATTCAGTGAAAGATGAAGGACACGACTAAAGAAAACACAGAAGATAAAATGCAAACGAGTGCAAGAAAATCTGAAGAAAATGAAAAATGTGAACTTGGTTCTTTCAAAAGACCCTGTTGAAGAAATGACAAAATCCTCAGAGTCAGAAGGAGGTTGAGATTGAAGGATGTCTAACGTCTGAAGATGAAAACTCAAAATCAAAGACTGATAAAGACACAGATTTAAAAGTAAACGAAGGCCAGGATGACACAAAACCAACAGATCAAGAAATGAATCAAACTGGAGAATGTCGCAGAATGTGACCGAACGTGAAGCTGAAACCATCAACACACCACAAACAATTAACTGGGACTCTGATCACACTATTAACAGATTATTAATCAAAACAAATCACAGAATCAGAGTCAGAAAGCTGCGGTCCCATCACTTCCCAATCAAAACAATCCCCAGACATGTCTGACGACTCGCCTTCGGCTCTCAGAAATGGAGGAGATCGGCTTTCATCGCGTGGTTTACATGTCCTCAGAGACGCACGTGTCCCCGGACTCCTCTGACACTGGCTCGTCCGATGGGAACGCCTGCGCTGGAGCTCTGTGCATGGAGCCGGGCGTCAACACCACACCTGAGGGAACCGACTCGGCACTCTCCGCAAGGAACCCGAGATCGACAACTTATTCCCCAAGCCAGACTCTCTCGCGGTCACGGGGACAAGATCGACATCGCGTCTCCAGTGTCGTCATGGGACAACATACTCGGTACGTCACTGCTAAAACATTCCCAGTTCAAACTTTACAGGGGCCTACCATGGGGCCACCGGTTTAGGTGGCTAGCCAGGTATGTTTCAGTTTCAGTCAGCGCCCAACCCTGGGGTTTTAGGCACCATGAAAGTGGTTTGGCTTTTAGCAGTGTTCATCGCCATAGTAACTTGCGCTCCGCGCTAACCTAGGTCCGGGACAGGGTATGCTCCAGGTAAGAGGTTGCCAAAACTTGGACCAATCAGCTGTGAGCAAAGTGACACATCTTACTCCACCTGTTTCTACTTCCAAACTAAAAGTCACTACACAGCTAATTATTTTTAAAGACAAAATCTTCTGGCTTTTAGTAATACTTATTTAGAATAATTTATATGATTTAGAAATTTTTATGAAATTATTATACCCTTAAACGATCTCACATGTACAATTTCAGTTCATCAATTATTATTACTTAGATTAAAAGAATAAGTATATAAAGACATAAATACGCTTTAGAATAAATAAATGAAGCTATAAAACGACTACATGTGAGCTTAAAATGTTCAATTTTCTCTATACCTTTATCAACTCTATAAACTAACTTCACAACTTTTACTTGTACCTGATATAACAAGACCTTTTCTTTTAGTTGTCCTCTTTCATAGACAGCTATTTCCTTCTTGCTGTGCAAATTTGTTTAAATTCTTAATATTGTAATACTTTTATTTAATAAGTGAATTCCGCTGCTTCTCTTGCAGGAAATGCATTTCAATGAGCTTTTGAATGAGTTTCACTCTCTCAGCATTTGATTGGCTGTTTGCGACTGATTTCACACCTAAACTCCTAATCTCAGGATCAAAGCCTGAGTTGACAGAGAAAGTTGATGATCAGCATTATGGTAGCAACAAAGCCTGGTTGGATTGGTTTGGTTTTGTCAACTCAATACTAAACCTGCAACCCTGAGTTTGTTCAACTACCATCATGGTCCAGGCCCAGGAATCGAATCGGGGGTGGGGGGATGCTTGGTCTTCCCTAAAACATTATTTTAGTTTAGTTTATAATAGGAGCTGGGCGATATGACGATATTATCGTATATTCGACGATGTACGCAAGTATCGTCGATATTCTGATATTAGAAGTCTGTTTCCAGACGATAATCGTCAATAAAAAAAATAAAAAAGACAAACATATTTCACATAGCCCTATAGTTATACACATATTTATTTACATGCAATAGCATGATTTAAATATTTTCTGTAGGCTAGTAGGGTTCAGGAATAGAAAATCGATTCTTCTTTGATAGCATTCTTTAAGCACAAGACGAGAGAACACTTCTGCATGAGCGCCGTTTACTGAGCAGCACACAGCCGCTTCTTTCGTGCACGGACAAATGTGCATACAATAACTCACAAATATACTTCTTTGTTAATTTATAGAATGAAATAATAAACATGATTAAACATCAGAAGAATTGTTTCAACCATGGAAAGACATTCATTACACATCTTTTTTCAAGTTCGAAATATCCCCGACCTGTAAACAGAGTCGGTAAGCAGGCCTGTGTCTATTGAATCCGTGCATTGACAGCCTGTACTCGAGTGCCAATATTTGAAGTTGATAAAAGAACAAAGGATAAAGAAAATCTCTCGCTGAACTTTTACAGTAGGCCTATGCCTAAACTTAATATTGTGTGCCTGTTGTTCGGCGCTGACTGCTCCAACTGCAACACGAGTCTGTGTTGGACTCAGCATGCGACTTTGAGATGCGTTACCTGTCAGAAGATCATTTTATCACTTTCGTAATTCTGCTAAACATTTTTTCCTGGAGTTCTCGATTTTTATATTTTCGTTCTACAGACGAAAAAAAATAATGCCTGTTAATTCAGAATAGCAGACATCTCCAATATTTATTTTGGTTTAGTATAAAAGTTCATCAGAAAAGTAACTTTACCCGTTTCTGAATATTAATTTAAATGTTGCACATAATAAACAGGCCTTCTAAAAATAAAAACATGACCATTGTAATTAAAATTAAAATTTCGTTATATTGCAAACGGATGAAGAAATTGCGTTGCTTTGAATATCTCATGCACGCGTTCAGGAGTTTGTAATGTTGGGAGGTCGGTTACAGATATCGAGCGTTATACTTTGCTTTAGATTAAAACATGAACAAAAACACATAAATAAAATACCCAAATATATAGCCTAATTATTAGTAACTTATGTTTCTAAATAAATAAAGCAATAATTTTTATTGAGCGGCTTAAGTTTTTGCTCATGCAGAACAAAACAATTGGTTTTAAAACCTAATTTTAGACAAAATAAATAACGAAATATATTAAAGTTTGAATACAAGTTTTAAAAAAGCGCACGTTATAATTAGGAAATTAACTTAGGCTATCATTAAATCAGTCGATAACGCTAAAGAAAAGAAAAGAAAGAGACCGGACCTTAAAACAAATAAGCACCTGTCACCTTGACATCAAACACGCATTCACTGTTCTTACAATCATCAAATTCGGTTCTGTTCTGTTCTCTATTCAATATTGTAAGCTATATTATATATTGAATTATACATTATATATATGAATTATATTATATATCATTTCTCCTCGCAAAACGAAATTCGTTTCAACAGGCGATGTGATACAGAACAGTGTGGAAATTTTTAGCTAACCACACAAAGCTAATGATTTATGCTCGTTCAAGCTCAAACTGAGCGAAGTAAAACCTTTAACGTGCCAATCATTAAATTAAACTAGCTGAATTCCTGGCTATCATTAGATAAAAGTGCAGCCAGACTCAACGGGGCTGTTTACACCTGCCACTTCATGCGTTTTCTCAGATGGATAGCTGATTTATCTGAACTCTGATTTATCAAAACGATTCCATTACACCTGGTCACATAAATGTGTTTCTGCAAAATCGCATATAGCCTAAATCCGATCTTCAATTCCCCTGTGCAATATACAGATTTGCAATGAAGTGGCACTGCCATCGAACAACAGATGCGCTGCATTTTATTGATCATCATCATCAGCAATAAGAGAGAGCGCCAACTGCCTGGTGGTCAGATCTCATTTCGTTTCTTTACTTTTAATGATTCTGCGACTTACTTTCACTTTCATTTGCGACTGCGGCGCGTTGGCTTAGACGCTCAGCTGCTTATATGAGGTGATTTGTGTGCAGTCGCGCCGTCATATCTGACTAAAATAACATGACATATGGCCTAGAACACCGTGGCGGGCGTGTTGGGGGGCGGGGCTTGGGTAGACGATATTATCGGATATCGCGATATTTTTAAGGCGATCGA
The DNA here is from genome assembly GCA_030378365.1 of Hybognathus amarus. Taxonomy (NCBI): domain Eukaryota; kingdom Metazoa; phylum Chordata; class Actinopteri; order Cypriniformes; family Leuciscidae; genus Hybognathus; species Hybognathus amarus. The sequence goes on along the minus strand of JAQIUQ010005556.1, from coordinate 633,987 downwards.
TCGATAAAATATTTTGACATATCGCCCAGCCCTAGTTTATAACATCCATTGTTTTTTTTTTTGCTTACTGTGTTTGTCTTTGTATATTTGTTTGCTGTGTTTTTGTGTATGTTTACTGTGGTTTTTGGCTTTGCATTTTTCTATTTGTTCACTGTGCTTTTGTCTGTAATTGTGTTTGTTGACTTTTTAATATCTGTTTACTTTTTTGCATGTTTGTGTTTGTTTATAGTGTTTTTTGTTTGCATGTTTGTTTGTTTACTGTGTTTTTGCCTTTGTGTTTGTCTTTGTATGTTTGTTTACACTGTATTTTTGTCTTTTTATGTTTGTGTTTGTTTACTGTTTTTTAGCTTAAGCGTTTTCTTATTGTTCACTGTTTTTGTCTTTGTAATTTTTTGTTTGTTGACCGTTTTTGGCTTTTTAAATATTTATACTTTTTTGCATGTTTGTTTTGTATGTTCACTGTTTTTGTCTTTGTCTTTTTGTGTTTGATTATGGTGGGTTTGGTGGTTTTTTTTTTTTTTGCTTTGTATGTTTTGTTTGACTGTTTTTTGGCTTTGTTTTTTAATATTTGTTTTTTGCATGTTTGCGTTTTGTATGTTCACTGTTTTTGTTTATGTTTTTTTGCTTTATATGTTTGTTTACTGTGCTTTTGTCTTTGTGATTTTGTGTTTGTTGACTGTTTTTCAGCTTTGTTTTTTTATACTTTGTGTACTTTTTTGCATGTTTGTTTACTGTTTCTGTTTACTGTGTTTTTTTGGCTTTGCATTTTTCTATTTGTTCACTCTGTTTTTGTCTGTATTTGTGTTTGTTGACTGTCTTTGTCTTTAATATTTGTTTCGTGTTTTGCATGTTTGTTTACTGTGTTTTTGGCCTATGTATTTTGTGTTTTTTTTACTGTTCTTTTGCTTTCTTTTTATGTTTGGCAAACTCAAAAACAGCATCTTGAAAGAGCTCATTTGTCTTATATAATATATTTCAGTCTTCCTGAAGCCATAAGATGCTTTGTGCAAAAATTAACATAAATTTGGGTCTGTTCCAACACAATTTAAAACTTCTTTGTGCTACAATAAAGGAAGGAAGTAATTTTTGGTTTAACTGTTCCACTATTAATGTTCGATCTTCAAAGACATTTATCTTCTCGTTTCTTTAACAGCAGGAGCTGGTAGACCTGTACACACTCAATCTACATCGCATTTATAAGAACTGTTCAGCGATGTGACAGAAACTATTGGTATTTTACCCCCATAAAACCTGGAGAAAAACTGCGTAACATTATGTGCAGGTAAAATATAAAGCTGATTGATGTTTTATTTTTTATATTTTAAATGTATACCATTCAAATGTTTGCAATCAAAGTCAACTGAAATAAGTCTCCTCTGCTCACTAAAGCTGCATTTATTAAAAAAATAAATAAAAACAGCTTTTTTCTATGTGAATATATTGTAAAATGTAATTTATTCCTGTGATCAAAGCTGAATTTTCAGCATCGTTATGCCAGTCTTCAGTGTCACATGATCCTTCAGAAATCACTCTAATATGATGATCTGATGATCAATAAACATTTATGATTATTATCAATGTTGAAATTGTGCTGCTTCAGATTAATGTGGAAACCATGATAAAAAATGTTCAGGATTCTCTGATGAATAGGAACTTACAAAATGTATATATTTTAACATTGTAAAAAAAATGCCTGTCACTTTATCAATTTATTGCATCCTTATTTCTAAATAAATTTGTAATTACTTGGGTTTGAATGGTAAGAAATAAATTTGCAGCATTATACTTATTTACCAATGTTGTCATGTTTTTGTGTCCTAAGTTATGTGTGGCAGCACCTTGACATTGGATACGTCCAGGGAATGTGTGACTTACTAGCGCCCCTGCTGGTCATCCTGGATGATGGTACAATAACCCTAAGTCTTACCCTATTTACTCCAGTGACCCATATGTTCTGTTTAATTATAAAAATGAATATTTTTCCCTCTGAAATCTGATTTGACATATATAACTTGTTAGAAAACGAATTTATCGCGATTTATTAATTTAATTATTTTTTGAACAATGGTGTATTTTATTATATTGCTGTTGCCTGTGTCTAATAAAAGCATTGGATGTTTTTTAGGCACCATGATTCATGTTGTGCCTAAAAAAACCCCACTTAAAACATTGTGATTTAAGTCCCACGATGGTTGAAATCCGGCGTTTAATGTTGTTTGTGTCTATGTGGTGTTTTTAAAATGCTTTAAGACACACACATGTGTAAGTTGATAAGTGGACAGCATTGCTGAGTATTTCCTCCTTAAAACTGCAGTGAACCAAAAACAGTCTCAAAAACACGCTTTAAAATCGCTGGTGTTTCTGACGTCACAAACGGCCTTGTAACCAATCAGATCAACGTGTGAACGTCAACCAGTGGATCTCTGAGTGAGTGAGTGGAGGCGGGGCTCATTTGCATATTCATAGAACCGCAAATACTAAATGAGGCAAGGGTGTCAAGATTACATTCAAGATATTTTAAAGCATTACGAAAAAATTAAAGGACAAACATTTAAATATGTAAAATTATTGACTACAGGGGGACTTTAACTAACGCAATGTGACCCTTATATTACCCATGAAAAATATTTCTGAATCATCTGGTTTAAATTTAGAGGCCATGGCTTTCAGCTGCTTCACTGAGCTCATGAAACGAATGAACCAGAACTTCCCTCATGGAGGAGCCATGGACACACACTTCGCCAACATGCGTTCCCTCATCCAGGTTTCACCCACAATCTCACAAACTTATTAAACACGTTTCTGATAGTGTTTTAGTGAGTGTGTGTGTGTGTGTGTGTGTGTGTGTGTGTTTCGGTTTCATGATTCTGTCAAACCTCTTCAGATCCTGGACTCGGAGCTCTTCGAGCTGATGCAGCAGAACGGAGACTACACACACTTCTACTTCTGCTACCGCTGGTTCCTCCTGGACTTCAAGAGAGGTGAGCGCAGACACCACACTGCCAAAACATCTGGAAAACAAATGAACACTAAGAATTTTTTTTTAAACCTAATAAATGTTTTTTTTTTTTAAATCGATAGCTTTCAATTTTAATGACGGAACCATTGTAATTAATGTTCAAAATGGGGGGTCATTTTAATCCAGACATTTAATGGCGTATTTGATCATTATAGGTGTTCGCAATCATTTAGTTGTTGCTAGTTTGAGTTGAGAAATACACATTTCAGCATTATCCCTAATCTGTGTGTGCATTTTGCTGTAGAACCAAGCAAGTTCACTCATCAAACTAGTTGTTTATTATATCGCAATCACAATATTGACCTCAATAATCGCAATATGAAATTTTTCCCAAATCGTACAGCCCTATGCTTAATAAATAAATGTTAAATCCTAAATAAATATACTAAAATACCCATTTAAAGTTCGAGACACTACAGGAAAAAATACAAATCTTTGGGATATTTTGTGTCCATAAGTTTCAGACTAGTGGAAAGCAAACATACAAAATACACTTGAGTTTTTATTATATTGCATTTTATTAATTTGCGTCTAGATATCAATAATCATACATGTATTTAAAGAGTTTTTTCTCCACTTCAGTATTCGCATACGCACACCAAACTTTAAAGAATTATTCCTGTATATATTCTGAAGGTTTTTACTGAGGGGTTTGTTCATAAATCATTTGCCTGATGTTATTACTAAAAACATGGTAATAATGTTGTTTTTTCTTAACTTTAATGTTGTTTTTTCTTAACTTTTTTTGTTAAACTCAACTTTACAGATTTATTCCTGTATATATTCTGAAGGTTTTTACTGAGGGATTTGTTCATAAATCATTTGCCTGATATTATTACTAAAAACATGGTAATAATGTTGTTTTTTCTTCAGCACCGCTTAAACTCAACTTTACAGATTTATTCCAATTTAATTCTGAAGGTTTTAACTGGGGGTTTGTTCATAAATAATTTGTCTGATTTTATACAATATTTTATTAATAAAAACCAGGTTAAAAAAAACTTCTGCCATATCTTAAATTTTTTTAAATAAATAATAAGTAAATACGTTTTTTCTCCACTTCAGTAGCATTTGCACACACACACACACAAAAAACTTTTTTAACTTAAACAACTTAAAAAGGAATAAGTTTTATTCCTATAGTATCAAGTCTATATTCTGATTGTTTTGACTGAGGGTTTGGTCATATATAATTTGCCTGATTTTATTTATTTATACTTAATTCATAAAAACGTGGTGAATTTTTTTTTTTTCTGGCTGTTGATAGTATTTTCTGATTTGCACATTTGTAATTCATTTTGGTGCCACTAGTGCTTCAAAACTTCCCATTTAAAGAAGACTGATGCACTTAAAGTGAGTGAATCTTTTTTTTACCTCTTTTTTAAGAAATGGTGTATGATGACGTGTTCTCTGTGTGGGAGACCATCTGGGCTCGCCCGTCTACGCCTCCTCCGAGCACTTTGTGCTTTTCATCGCGCTGGCGTTGGTTGAACTGTATCCGAGACATTATCCTGGAGAACAACATGGAGTTTCACAGACATCATTAAGTTCTTTAACGGTGAGCTGACTATTAAACATCGATCACAGGGTTTCTGCAGGTTTCACAAAGTCAAATTTAAGACTTTTTAAGACCTTTTTAAGACCATTATGAATGAAATTTAAGACCTATATCACGAGTAAAAAAATACGTCAAAAGGTAAATGCGTAACGAGTCTCAAAATTATTCGCAAAGTAATTGATTTTATTCAAACTGAACAATCAGCGAAAATCAGTACAAACGGTCCCGTGATTTTGGAAATTTGTTCGGTTTCTGTTTTTATAAAATCCCCTATTCCAAAGCGCGCAAGTAGGCCATTTTATCTTTCCCGCACCTGAAGGAAACATCGTTTGAAACAATGTAGGACTGGTGTCTTGTCACCGTGTGGAGAACACAGAGGACCTCCGCTATTAGTGTTGGCTCTGATCAAAAAGCAAAATCCAAATCAGCAAATCTGATCCAAAATTCAGATATTTCAAGCCAAGTATCGCTAAACTTCCACATCCCCATAGCTGAATAAAATCCATTTTATGCCTGTCTGTGGTATCTGAGATACCCGCCAATAACACAAAACCTCCAAACTGATAGGCTGTTGCATGTTGGTCTATTTTGTAGTCGTAAAACAGCGAATTAAGAACTACAACCACGTAATATAAATTAAAAAACCCATTTCAAAGCGCTGCAGGAGCATTTCAATGAGACGTTTACATGGACGTAGGAAAATTAAGACCTGTTTAAAAGATTTAAGACTTAGAACACAATACTTCAGCAAATTTAAGACTTTTTAAGGCCTTAAATTGTGATTTTGAAATTTTAGACTTTTTAAGACCCTGCGGAAACCCTGGATAAAACGCAGTGATGCAAAATCCCACAATAGCGGTGTTCTTCCACCTATTTTTTTTGTGCAAATTTTGGGTTAAAACTGCAGGATGGAAATGCCAAGATGCGTATAACTTCTAAAAATGCGTATAAAAAATGTATTGAATAATTTTTTGGATCCAAAGGAAGATATGCACATAAACTACGATTGAAATGCATTTATACTGACAGTGCAACAGACACGAGTGTGTCATGTCAGTGCAAAGAATTAGGTCACGATTTTATATACGGCAAATAGCCTACTAGCTTTGATGTAGTCACAGGTAGTTAAACATATGGAATTGAAACTTCTCCAATCTTTATTGCAATATTCCAATTTTGTGTGTATGTTAAACTCCCGACTTTGGATTGGAACATATCTAACGCCATGCTGCTTGACCATTATGTCTTCATATAGAAATGGCTGAACATCATGATGTCCCGAAGCTGCTGGTCATGGCCCGAGACCTGGTGCACAAGGTCCCAGATTCTGATTGAGAACAAGTGAACAACTTCCTTCTCATTCTGCCTACCATCATCCATCTAAAGGGCTCTGAGTCTGTTTTTGGCCATTATGAGAAAACCAAACCCTCAGCTACAGTAAATGCCAAACCAGTGTTTTCATCTGCCCTGATTTCATCAATATAAAGAGTATAAATATTGAAATGGGAAGGTGTGGCGGGATATATCAGTGTTTAAATACTCAATAGCCCATATGAATGGAAAAAATTTAGTGTAAGCTGAAAAACGTTTTAATGGCCTATACATAAAGTTTATATGACATAGTTTATGTAGACATAAACTACAATTTATTTTGATTTTATGGGGTCTGTAAAAGTAAATATGACTTGAATATATCAGAGATTAAGAGAGATATTATTTAAAAATAAAAAAAATAGATGTCAGGATACTTGGAGAATAGTTTTATACAAACTTATAAACAAAACAAATGGCTATTTAAATATATAAAGATGATTATGAATGGCAGTGATGTGTGACTCGATGACTCAGATTTTCCAAAAGCACAAAGTATTAAAAATTATGCTGTATATTTATTTATTTTTTAAATGTGTGAAAATTAGACACTCATTATTGCAGAGATGTTTGACGTACTTCACAACACGATATTTGCACGGAAAAATGGACGGCACCTTCTGTCAGGTTTATGGGGATGAACGTGAATTATTGTAAAAATCAGCTCATATTTGACCTCTAAATAAAAAGAAAAAAAAGATTCAATTAAATTTGCATCTACTCTTTAGGAGCATTAGGATTATTGTATATGTGCAAAAAATATATAGTAAATCATTATTGTAATACATTGTTATTTAAATTAGCACAAAGGCTGTACGATGCTTACTATCTTGATGTATAATCTAAATCATAATTCTTTAGTCACATTACAGTAATAAAAAATAAATTATTCAGGATGCACCAATATGAAAATTTTGGCCGATAGCGATAATTCTTTATTATTATGAAAGCTCGATAACCGATATTTTTGCCGATAAATCTAAAGTTTTTATATCAGCCTGATTTACCAAAATAAAAGTCTCACCATTAAATCCATGTCCCAATCACACAATTATGATGTTCTCATTATAATTTTATGTAGGCAATATGATAGACTTGCGCTGCACATGTTGCACCGAACTATATTTTCCTTTTTGAAGTGATTCCAATCATATTTTAATCCATTCAAAACCATCATGTTGAACAGCGCGCATCTGAAGAGTCTCCGCTGAAGGAAATATATTATCAGCCAAATTTTCTTATCGGAAAGAAATTATAACATTAAAAATGAACATATATCGTCAGATACTGATATGGTAGCCGATATATTGTGCATCCCTAAAATTATACAATAAACACAAAGAAAAAACGAATAAATTAAAAATGCATTCTTTCAAGAGCATTACGATTTTTGCCTATTTACGAAACTATAGTAAATCATTATTGTAATATTTTTTTTTCATTTTGAGTGAGCCAAAAATGCTGATCTAAATCATAAATGTATATTGCAGTAATTTATTTTGACAGTAAAATGGTCTTAAAAATAGGCTGAATTTGTTTTATGCAAAAAATATATTTTTCTTTTGATTTTGGGGTAAAATGTGACAAACGTTCACTAATTTAGCATCAGGTTTTTCCCTAAGCGTCTTTGTCACTCAGGATAATCAGTTGTGCTGCTACACAATGACGAGCCTCACTCAGTGAACCAACTTTACTGTAAAAACAACCGATATTTTCATTTATATTGATCTTTTTGCCTTAAGTTTCTCTGTTCAGGGATGTGAGTGGTGGGCGCTTGTCATGAAGTTCATGTTTATCTGAGAACACTATATGCCATATAGATGCGATGTGTGTGTGTGTCAGTGCGCGTGTGTGTGTGTACAGATGTGCTCTACTACCAGCAGCCAAACTTTTTGTATGGTGTCCCCAAACTTTTAGCACTTGTTAGATTTGATGTGATTGTAGTAACCTGCTAAAACACGTGTAATCCAGAGCGAATTGGATGAAGTGCCAGTGTCAACACTAATTCCCCTCCATCATATGCTCTCTTTATCATCCATCTCTGTATGCATTACCGTTTAATGCCCTGTAACACTAGCTTACATTGAATGATGCTGTATGTAGCTCACTATATAACAATATCTACAAATGTTGGACGTATGAATTGTAAAACTTAAACTGATCAATGTATTTGGCTTACAGCCTCAGTGACACGAACTACAGACAACATTAGACACAAAAAGATTTGTTGAAATTGTAATGGAAACCTATATATTTTTATTGTAATCTGTGAAACTATATCGTATATTGTCTAGAACGGCGTGCTGCATATGATATAATCTGTATTATAATATTTAATAAATGTATGTGTTGACTGTTTTTCCTGATGGATTATTCTTAACACAGGTGGGAAAATATAAACATACACAAGTGCCTTTAGACAATATCAGAAACACTTACAATATACAACATTTAATAACCAACCTATAATAAAATGATGAGCATGATTAAATTAAATACTAACGTAATACATCACAAAAAAAAAACACTTTCCTATTTATTTACCATTTTAATTTACTTATTTTTCAGAAGAATAAAATGGTTCTACTTTTCAGTAAATATTAACCCTTAACCAATTTCCCACTTTTATTAAATATTTTATCGAAGATTTTGTTTATTTATTTTTCTGAAGAATTAAATCGTTTTACCTCAGTAAATATTTACCTTCAGCACTTTCCTATTTTTATTAACTAAATTCTGTTTAATTTTTTATTTTTCAGAAGAGTTAAATTTTTACATTTCTTTAGTAAACACTGACCGTTAGCACTTTCCTATTTTAATTAACTATATTCCATTTTACTTAATGTTTTCATTAAATTCATTAAATGGTTCTACTTCCAGTAAATATTTACCTTTAGCACTTTCCCATTTTAAATTACCAATTTTTAATAACAATTTTTTATTTCATTTATTTACTATTTTTCTGAAGAATGAAATTGTTCCACAGTCTTCAGTAAATATGGACCTTCAGCACTTTCCTATGTTATTGACTATTTTGAAGTTTTAAAAGATGAAAAGTTGAAGTTTTAAAAGAATATATATATATATATATATATATATATATATATATATATATATATATATATATATATATATATATATATATATATATATATATATATATATATATTATTTTTTCAAACATTAAATCAACTGTCTTTTTTTTGTTCATCAAACTGTTTTAAATTTTGGTGTAGTTTCAAATTCATTACATGATCGCAAATCAACATTTTAATGAATGGTATAACAGTCTGCTTATTTTTTGTCTCGTAGATGAAGTTCTGCCTCCTTACCCCTTACCAAAAGCAATAAAGGAAAGTTTAGAATTACCAAATGTGGCTTTGTGAACATGATATTTCCCTAAAATGATCAGATTAATTGGGTATATTTCTTTCTGTGTGTTTTTTTTTTACTTTTAGACTAAACAGCACACAAAATCAGCGATAGGACTACTTGTATCGGGACAGATCTTTCCAGAAACTGATGGTGTAGGGACATTGCCAGACAGGTGTACCATTGTTTCTGGACATACTCCACATAAGGAACAGTTACTGTTAACACATGTCAAGCTTGTTAAATCAACCGAGTCTCGTTTTGTCCTTGAAGACTTTTATTACGCGGCGGGTGGAATGAGGTCATCGGCGCGCGACACGCGAGACCACGTGGTATCGTTCGGCAAAGTCAAGGGAGATTGCGGAATAAACAGCAAGATATCCTCTGACAGACGACATTGAACCCGTGAACTGTGTCGTCTGACTGGGATAAGAAGATGAACAGTGTCGGCGAGGGCTGCACGGAGCTCAAGCGCGAGTATGATCAGTGTTTTAACCGCTGGTTTGCCGAGAAATTCCTAAAAGGAGACCGCAGCGCAGATCCATGCAGCGAGCTGTTCCACAAATACCACACGTGTGTTCAGGTACATATACGTGCATGTGAGCAGTTATATATGTGATTGTGAATCAGCCCTCGGAGGTGAGAAAACACTTGCGACTGTGTCTCAAAACCGAGTGAGCTTCCTGAAAATCAGCTGTCAATCACTGATGCTCTGGGGTGTGTGTGTGTTTACAGAAAGCCATCAAGGAGAAGGACATCCCTATAGAAGGTGTGGAGTTCATGGGCCCAAACAGAGAGAAACCAGACAGCTGATGGCCTGATGTCCTCATGAACGTGTTTTATCTCTTTGCTTTACATGAAGGAGGACAGATCGAGTTGCATCAGACACAAAGACTGCATCGCTGACTCTGATGACTCTGACACATTTTTTTTTTTTTGAGACTGTACATTAGTTGTTCAATTATTAAATAGGGATTATTTGAGCTGTCGAGGCTTTTTAAACATGCAAGGAAATGCATGTGTGCATTAAAATGAAACCAGTTGTGTTTGGTCTGCAGACTGTCTTTAATGTGCCTCAGAAAATGGTTGTTAATGTGGAACAATGCATGTGCATTATTTTGTTATTTTAAACTCAAGCCAACAATTATTTCACTTCTGTCTTTAATGCCATTTTTAGGAGGGGGAGTGTAATGGTATTTAAATAATTAAAGTATATACATGGACTTCATGCATCATGTGAGAAACAAAGCGTTGATTCAAGAAAAAATACTCACTGTTTCAAAGCTTTTGAAACTGTAAATGCGACGAAAAACATGAATGGAAGCACGTATTACAAACTAATTGCAATTTTTAATCAACGTGTAATTATTAATATCGTTAAATATACAAAGTCTGTATAGTGTGTTGTTTTATTAGCAACTGTAGTCTTGTTTTTGTTTTATGGAGAGCTTGGTTCAGGCCAATAAGAGACTTATTAAATGTCTACAAATGTATATAACCGATTAGATGAGAATCCATAAACCATGTTCATAGTTCGAAACTAAGCATCCTTTCCTGGAATCACGTGACTCCGTTTGATCGATATGCTTTCAGCTCAAAAAATGATTCGCAAATGTTTTTCAAAGCTTCAGAAAGAAACGCGTCTATCAAAATGTAAAGAATAAACTATATTGCACGGGTTCAGATAGATCAATAACCGTTAAACATGTCAAAACATCGTTTACTGGAATCATGTGACTTTGATAGTTTGATCTGGTTTGATTGAAATCTGAATCCAACACTGATTCGAAACATGTGATTCGCAAAGATTTCAAAGCTTCACAACAAAAACTACAGTTAAAATAACACGTTTTTATCAGTTTGAACGATTAACAAATAATACATATATCTTAACATGTAACGTTACACCCATTCACTCTGATTCGTACGTGGTAAATTGTTTTTGTATTAAATTCAACTTATATTTTACATTCAACACAAAATTCGAATAGAAAGTATAGTAGTTTGCATCACTGGAAATAAATGTTGATCTTTTATTACTTATTTATATAGTGAAAAAGCTATTTAAATCTTACCTCGCACTCTTTCACCGTCGAAGCAGAGCTGAAATTCGCGCGCTTTCTATGAAGTGAGGGGGGAACTTAAGCCCCGCCTTCTTTGATTTGATTGGTCATCCATCATTTTTTACATTAATGAGCTCAGTATTTATTTATTGAACTTTTATTCATCAAGTATTGATTGTATATGATGAACTGAGGTTAACATTCATATATATTCAAAGATATTAAAGAAAATATCGATACATATAAGGGAGGAAGAACACAAAATAAATAAAAAAGGGTATACGTGTATGCTCAAAATAAAAAAAATTCTTTGGAAATTAACGTTTCTTCTCAGTGTAACTTCTAACACTGTCATAAATCCGTGATGTACAGAATCCAACACATTGTGTTATTTATTGAAACCTAATTAAATCTGTGGCGTCACATTAGTACACAAATGAAAAAGATCTGTTGGGACTAATTAAACAAGTCTGATTGTGTTACTTAATTAGCCTGTAATGGGCTTCACTTGTGATCATTTGGTACTAACCTGTGAAATTAAAATTATTAAAGTTTTGGCTCAGATAAAACAGAACGTTTTACGGTTTAAATTAGCAATTTCTCAAACAACATCAATATCTGAAATATCGAGAGCTCAACATAACTAATAAAATATTAACTGCTATAGACAATAGCAGACCCTTAACAGACAACAAAAGTAACATTTGATGAATCTTAATTAATGCTCATTTTAACATTTACTGACAATGCCTGTTAACATTGATGCATCATTTTAGTTGATTAAAGTATTACTGATAATTCACAGACTACCAATTTCCAGATTTTTCATGATCTGTTATTGTTTCCGTTATTCCTGCAAAACGGCGGTGTGTAAAAATGACTCGCGATACATTGTGGGAGTAAATTTGACTTGATGTTTTAATTGAAAAAAAAAAATTTATGCATACAGTCATCACATGATACAAAACAAACAGAAAAAAAAAAAAAAATCACATGGGGGAAAATCCAAAAAGAAACATTTTAAAAATTCCAGCCTTTTATTCAAATCATAAAAAATATTTATGTTTATGAAAAAGACCAGATTAATCACACACAGCACGTCTTTAATGTCGCCTCATGTCAATCACAAAGAACAAAATGGGTTATTCATCACAACCGCATCTGTTCGGAAAACACACACGCATTATCATCCACATGAGGATTTACATATTCGCATGAACTGAACGGTGAATAAGGCCATTCGGGTTCCTAAAATGGAATGTAAATTACAAAATTGAGAAAGGAAAAGGGGGCGTGACGGCCGAGAAAGGAGCTGGCGCTCATCGATAGTGGCCGTGGCGGCGGGCTGTGATGCTGGAGGGGGGCGGCGGAGGGCGGGCTATGGCGGGTCATGTGACGCGGTGGCGATTCGATACCGGGGGCGGAGACCCTCTGCTCTGGTACGGGGGCGAGTAGCGTCCGCGAGACCTGGACCGGGAACGCGAGCGACCCCAGCTTGTGCCTCGCTCCTCCATGACTCTGATGTAGGCCGTCTCTCCCTGAACAACAAACAAGAGCAACTTTAAATCAGGGGTGATTATCGCTAACCTTTAACCTTGTTTATATGCAGGTGTTGGGGGTTACGCATTACAAGTAACTCAACTTTTTGTGATCAACTCTTTATTGTCTTTAGAAATAAAAAAAAATAAAAAAACATCCAAACAGACAGGGAAGGGAGAAAAAGACATTATCAAAAATGAACAATATGAAAGAAATGGCAGCATCAGCTGAAAGGTTTGCCTGAGCGGCGCACCTTACACACGTAAATTTGCATTTCCTTCAGCCTTATTATTACTGCCGCTTTACATTTGCCCAAAAATAAAACTTTTTGTTATTAAAAAAAGCCCAGTCCAAGTGAGAGACGCAAAAATGATGTGACATTACTTTTCTTAAAAAGTAACCAAGTAATGCAATTAGTTACTTTATACTGGAGTAATGCATTACTTTTCAAATAAACTTTCCCCGGCACTGGTGTTTTTAATCTGCTTTAACACACACAATGTGTGCGTTCATAAGTGGACAGCATTGCTGAGTATTTCCTCTTTAAAACCAAAGACAGTCTCAAAACACACTTTGAAATCGCTGGTGTTTCTGACGTCACAAATGACCTTGTAACCAATCAGATCAACAATGTGATCGTCAACCAGTGGAGTGAGTGGTGAGTGGAGGCGGGGCTCATTTGCATATTCATAGAACGCGTATACTAAATGAGGAAAGGGTGTCGAGTTACAGTCAAAGGTAATTTCAGGGAGGTATCCCGAAGAGATAAAAGCCCGCCCGAAATAGCCGCGTTTCCATTACCCTTCGAATTGTGCAAATTTAAATTGTGAATTGAAAATACGCACAATTGAAACATGTCGAAAAAAGTTGTTACCTTTGCATGAGGGGATTTCTCAGGCAATTCGAAAGAGGAATATTTTGCAAAACTGCAATGGAAACAGTTTTTGCGCATTTACAGTCGCCTGACGTAGATGACGTGGTGTGTTTGGACAGAATACGAGACACAAGTTCTTTAATAAAGTCATAAAAGGCAAAAGAATTACAGGAATACTGGATTCAAAACCCTTAAAAGAAACGCCACAATCACAACCTGAAAGCAGAAATGAGGAGAAACACAGAGAAACTCCTCATATGAGCCGCTCACGGTATCTTTCCTCTCCATTAATGCTGGATAACACACACACGTCTCCTTCCATTAACCCTTTAGGCGTTATTTTTTTTTTCCTAAAAGTTCAATTTTGACAGCTTAATTTCAAAAGACTAGCCTATATCTTAAAAGTGATAAAAGATAGAGACTTTCTGTAAATTAGAGAAATATTAAGGATGACCCAAAGTTTATATAGGGATTAAATTTTTCCATCTAATTTGCATATTATTACGTCGTATGGCGGCAGCAATCTTGGATTATAGAATTTTCATGAAAAGTCACATGTTTAAATGATAAAATGCAGCACTTCTTTACCCCCAAAATGTCCATCACCTTCTGTATGCTATATTGAACAACACTGAATGCTCAGGTATACAGTAAGTAAGTCAACCATCGAGTCAAACGGTCATCGGTTCACATCCCTACTATGGATGTGTGGTTTCCTCACCTGGTGTGATCTGAACTCTGTGCTGTCCAGACGGCAGCAGCCGCACTCCATGTCCTCACGTCTCAGGAACTCGACCACGCCCTCGCCGTCACGCTGCACGTCAGCGAAACACACGTCTCCAGCCTCACGCATGTGGTCTTTGAGGTCCTGCCAGCTGCCAGTGGGAGGAAGACCTGCAGGGAAAGGGTTTTATTATGTTCATCATCAACACTTTGAGAGTGCTGTAAACATTTGTGTAATATGCATGTAAACAAATTAACACCCATTTGCAAAAAACAAAATAAAGTCAAGCATTCACAACCCATTATGATTATCAGAAAATAAACAATATCACATTTCTATGGTTCTCAGAAGCACAAGTCGTCATAGTTGGGTGAACTTATAGTGTTTATGTTTAGGAGTGGATGGCTGACTCATGTTTTTGATATTCTTTATGTTCTGTGTGGTGGTCAGTTCACAGCAGTGACAGAAATCATCTTTTTTAAACAACTGAAATCAACAAAATTCATCTTTGCAATGAAGAGCAAATGCAAATGCATTTACACTGTTTAATGCAGCTCAGAGGGACACGAATGCATTTAACCTGCACTTGCACATGCAGAATTAAAGTTGCGAGTAATTAGACATAAAACGCTGAATATTTTTATTTGGAAATTATTTTAAAAAAATTAAAAAGATTATTTTAAAATTAAAACCACCACTAGGAGACATCGATTCATTGTAAATGAGTCATCGACATTCAACCGTTCATTAAAATGGCTGACTCATTCCAAAACGACTCTTAATGAATGAGTCATTGAAAGTGATTCGTTCATTCAGTAAGGAAACACCTGTGTTGCTCAGAGATGCAAAACTGTCCTGTGGTTTTGTTTGGAACTATTTTTGTTGGCGAATTGAGGAAGAACAGGAAATACTGCGTCTAAAATGAGTCACTTTATATTAACAACTTTTGCATAAAATCAATATTACATTTGAAATCATGCTGAGACTACACTCTTTGGGTCTCATTCATGAAATATTCGTAAATATACGAGTAAATATGAGAGTGATTTGCGCGTAAAGAGACCTTCCCGAAAACTGTTCTCCTGATTCACAAATACTTCGTAAAAATCAGATGTGAGAGTGAAACGTGTGTGTTAGTGAATTCCAACCAGTCGTAAATGGGATGCGTGTGCACGTTCATTCTCAATTACCATAAATCCCGCCCATTATATCCGACTGACATCCATATATAGCCATATAATAACATGAATGTGAACGAAAAAGAAAGATTTCTCGGATGCAGAAATTGAAGTTTTATTATCAGAAGTTCATTCAAAACGCCAATTTTGTTTTCAAACGTATATTGTGGCGTATGAGGTCCTAAAAAGGAAGCTTGGCAGCATATTACAGATGCAGTTAATGGAGTTTCATCTGTTAATCGAACAGTCCCAGAAGTGAGAAGAAAATGGTTCGACATTAAGCTTGACAGCAAAAAACAAATGAGTTAAAAAATCGTATTTAAACTGGAGAAGGACCACCATCGATCACCAGATCTGCTATTACTTATGAAAGCTTGTTTCCGCCATATAATGAAAAATAAAAAAGATAATTGCGACTTTTTATCTCACAATTCTGACTTTTTTTCTCACAATTGCGAGATAAAAAGTCACAATTGCGTGATATAAAATCAGAAATGCATGATATAAAGTCAGAATTTTGAGATTTAAACTATTCTAAGGGGAAAAAAGTATTTTTTCCCCTTAGAATTGGCCCGATAAGTCGCAATTGCGCAATTGTCAATTTCAACATATAAACTCGCAATTATGTGTTATAAAGTCAGAATTGCGAGATGCAAACTCGCAATTGTGAGAAAAAAAAGTCAGATTTGTGAGATAAAAAGTCGCACTTGTTTTTTTCTCAGAATTGCGACTTTATATCACGCAATTCTGACTTTATATCTCGCAATTCTGACATTATAACACGCAATTGTGTGAAGAGTCGCAATTATTTTTTATTTTTTTTATTCAGTGGCGTTAGCTTCCATAAATTACAGGCTCTCATGATAGAAGTAAAAAGAAAAACCTTTATATTACATATACATTTTTTTTCAAAATGCTGTTTAAATATGTACCCGATTCAGGTCGGTGAATTAAAATGCAGCCTTATTAATGAGCAAAACGTCTCAGTCTCAAAACACGCTTTGAAATCGCTGGTGTTTCTCGACGTCACAAACCACCTTGTGATCGTCAACCAGTGGATCTCTGAGTGAGTGGAGGCGGGGATCATTTACATATTCATAGAACCACGTACACTAAATGAGGTGAGGTGTCAGAGTTACATTCAAGATATTTTAAGGCATGAAGATTTTTTTGTCCAGAGAAAAAACATTTAAATATGTAATTTTGGTAATCAAAGATGATTTAAGGGGTCAAATTTTTGACTACTGGGAAAAGACACACAGAGGTATCTTGAATATTGAAGGCTTTATAAATGCATTTTACTAGAGTAAATCATGCACACTAAATGCACAAGTCTATCCTAGTACATAAAGTAGTCTGTTTTTGTAAAGTGAAGGACATACTTGGTTAATGTCAGATCGCACATCATTAAAAACAACAACCACAATATTATTATTGTTAATGATATTAATCACACACCCCTAATGTCATGTTGATTTAAGTGAAGGTGCCACAATCTCAAATCTGTTAACTCACCGGTTACAATCACACGAAACTCAGATCTACGTGTCGGGGGCCCAAACCGTTCCCGTGGCCCTCCTCCTCCTCTTCCACCTTCTCCTCCTCCTGAAGGTCCACTAAATTTGGATCCGGAAAGAACGAGGGTATTCCACACGCAGCTTACAGTCTCCAAAAGCATATCCATTCCTTCCAAAGACCGCATCCTCGGCATCCCTAGAGGAAGAGAGGAAAGTGCTCCTAATTTTCGGTTCTACACTTGAAA
The DNA here is from genome assembly GCA_030378365.1 of Hybognathus amarus. Classification (NCBI taxonomy): domain Eukaryota; kingdom Metazoa; phylum Chordata; class Actinopteri; order Cypriniformes; family Leuciscidae; genus Hybognathus; species Hybognathus amarus. The sequence goes on along the minus strand of JAQIUQ010005556.1, from coordinate 616,527 downwards.
AAGCCTCGTCCACGAGCTCTCTCGAGGCCGTGCGACTCACCGTGGATCCTCAAATCGCACAAAGGCAAACGGGATGGTGCCTCTGTTGTTCTTCAGCTCAATATCCCGAATTTTTCCGTATTTGTAGAAGAGAATCCTCAATGTCCCTCTCCTGAACTTCCATGGGAAGGTTTCCCACGTACGATCCGTCCATCCGACATGGCTTAAACCTCGCTGGACCTGCAGCCTTCGAGGAAAGAGAGCGTTTTTTTCCGGGTCAGGGCGTTTAAAACATCCAAACTCTAGTCCGTTCTTCTAAAAGCCACTATTTACAACTCTAAACTCTGGTGGAAGCAGTGCATGTCGAGCTCAAGTAACCCAGCAGAGGACCTTCTCCAGGACCACAGTCTGAAAACTTAAAAACACAGGATTATCAGTCAACATCAACATACATGAGGGTCAGATGAGGAACAAGGGACTGAATGATGCTTCCAATCGACCACAAAATATTTGAATAACGTCTGTGAAGCACATGTGTGCATGATTTAAATGGCGATTTACATCTTGTAGAGAAAAATATCATCTCATTTGACATTGAACACGTATTTAACTACCATACATTAAGGCCAAGATCTAGAAAAGCTACTTTTAATATTTTAAATGTCATTCAACACAAACATTGTAAAACATTTTGTAGTGAGTAGGGCATTATGAGTGACTGTGGTATTATCTTATGGCCTTCGTAAGAGAAAAACTATACAAATATGTGAAAAAATATTGAACATACTCCTTTATTAATCATAAAGGAGTCAAATGCAAATGACTGGAGGAGCCATGACAGCTGCGAACAGTGCTAACATCTCTCATCTCTTATAATGTTGTTTAATTCCCCACGCAATTTAAAATATAAACCTAGATTCGCTAATGTATACACGTATATAATAACCACTTAAATTCTGCATAATATTGTCATATTTAAGTATTGTTTCAGTTACAATACAACACAATGACATTAGCATACTAGCTGCTAGCTCCTTTGTTGAGACCAACTGCTCAGAGCAAAATGACAAAACACAAGAGAATAACGAGGTCTGCCTTTTTCATCAAGCGCGAATGTGTTGAAAGATTAAATATAAGGGGAATTTATAGTTTGACTTACCTTAATAAATTGAAGCTCGTATTAAAAAAACGAGGATAAACAGGCGCACGCGCTTCCCCTCCCGGATCAGGAAGTGAGAGAATCTAAAATGCGCCCCTTCAGGCGGAAACACCCAAGTGCAGGAAACCGCCGAAACCTGTGAACGCGCAGCGACACACTGACAAAATACGAGCACATCCGTGTATCAGGGAGAAATATAAAGTTATTATATAGTTGAAATAATAATGTAAAATAGTTTTATAAATTTCATAAAGGTAACATAAAATAACCTAACAATTTGTTATAGTTAAAATTAAATTAAAAGTAATGATAATTTAAATAAAATAAAATAGTATATTAAAAAAATGTCATTATAGCTAAAAGGAAAGAAAAGCCAATACTAAAATAATGTTATTACAGTTAAAATAAAATGTTATTATAGGTATATAACTAAAATAGAAATGTAATGTCATCAAAATGTCAAATGTCATTGGTAAAATAAAATAAAGATATTATAGTTAAAATAAAATAAACTGTTATTATAGTTAAAATAAATACAAAAGAGTAAAATGTCAGATGTCATAATAAAAAATAAAAATATAATTATATTGTTCGCTAAAATAAAATTATATTGTCGCTAAAATAAAATGTTATTATTAAAATAAAACATAAATAAATAAAATGCATTATAGCTCAAATAACTAAAATAAAATGTTATTATAGTATAAATAAAATACAAAAAAGGCCTATAATGTTATTATAGTTAAAAGTTATTTGAAGTATTTCATTAACAATGTTTTGCAAAAAAAAAATGCATAAAGAAACATAGGCCTAATACTTATAATGTCAATTTAAATTAAATTGTCCATGATAATTGACAATTCCATTGTCATCAGGGTTATTATAGTTAACAAAAAAATCAACATTTCTCATTTTAATTTTTGTTCTAACATGTAGGCCTAAATAACAAAAACTAAAATATGTATACATAATTATTGATTATTTTGGATGTTTCATCACAAGTCAACAATTTAGCGTGACACAACATGAGCGGGTGTTTGACCACATGTTTGATTCATCTTTTCAGGGCTTTTCTCATGTGAGCTTCCACCGCTCTCTAGTGTTTCATTCATAAACATCGAACCAATCTAGCAGAACAAAGAACTGAGAGGTTGTTCTCCGCTCTAGCAGAACCGGTTCATGAGCGCTATAGATGTCCATCCTTTACATTATGTCATCTCTGTGTTTGGCCGTGATTTCTGGGATGATTTAAGTGGTAAAGCAATGCTTCAACAAGGACTGAATCAGGTATAAGCAGCACTCAAATCTTTTATGACATCATATGGAATGATGACATCATATTAAGAATCATTTCGAAATCAAAGCCTTTGAAGATGCATGAAGTGTTGAATGTGTTGTGACGTGTTCTTAATTAACTGCATGACTGACATGCCTTTCCGAAACTATCCTTCAGGAAGAATGTGCATTTACAAGTGTTTTTCATTTACAGATTTTACTGACGTTTTGTCATTCTGTATAGGCCTACTCTTAGAGTGAGCCTGTAATTAGGTTTAACCACTTATTAAGGCATTTCATCCATATGATATAGGGAGTAAATGTTGATTTTAAGGTGTGTTGGAATGAGATTAAAGGCTAAAGGAACTTTGAAACATGAGTTGTACTTGTAAACACTGGCACACGCCTGTTTGATGTGTAAACACAGAGTAAGAAACACTTTCTGTACAAATATCTGTGCATACAAATCCAAACAAAAAAATATATATTCTACCAAATGTAACTAGACAGGTAAACAGAGTGTCTCTTCGTTTGCAAATACCAAACACAATCAAAACATGTCTAATAACACATATTTACAAGGAGCAAAGATCTGATATCATAGTTGCATAAACATCGGAAACCGTCTTAAAAACTAGTCTGACCAACTAGCAATCAGTGAGGACTGAACAGTCTTGTTTTTCGGTTCTAGTAAGACTCAGTTTTATGCAGTTGCCCACATGTATAGATAAAGAGATCTCATATGATTTCCTTTTAAGGATCCAAGAGAGTTTGGAAGGATGATGAAGCGAGGAACACAAAAGTTGTTTTTTGGAGCTATTGTGATTTGCATTATGGGACTCTACTGTTTTATTGCTCCAGCCTCTCTGGACACACACAGGTAAGCACACTTTGTTGTTTCTTTTTACATTTAGCATATATATATATATATATATATATATATATATATATATATATATATATATATATATATTTTAAACAGTTGTGTATGTGATGTAAAAAAAACCAAGCAAATAAAAATCTTAACTATTTTTGCAAGTTTATTTTAAAAATAACAACCTAAGCAATGCCGAAAACCAAAGTGACACTTTTCTGAGAGAATGAAATAAAATAAACACTTGGAAGAACGAGCTGCATAAGTCTACACACCCCTAAACTAATATACGTTGAAGCACACTTTGATTTTGAGTCTTAACGGCAGTTCTGATTTATTTGATTTTATTTGCATCACAAAAAGCAGCTGTTTTAACAGGAGTGTGTGACTAGAGTTGTTCACTGTAAGGCATGAGCCAGCAAGAAATCAGATTATGAAATCAGCAAATTGAGATGAAATCATCAAATTAGAGATAGCAATTAGCAATAAGAAGCGAATATAGTGATTGGATCACCCATATTATTATGGTGGTTATTATAAGGTAAAAATCTGATTTTGATAATTGGTATATTAACATTTTTCATGCGGTTAAAAGTTGTAAAATATATAGTACTGTAAAATTGGAAACTTATTGCTAATTTAGGATATTTTTTACATTTTATTACGTCATACACTTACGGTAAAAAATCGGCAGCTCTGGTTGCCATTTACTGTAAAAATACAATATAGCAACATTTGAATCAGATTATCTTAACTGATTAAACTTAACTGATATAACATTTATTTACCAACCTACTACTAATATCTGTTCTGTGCATTTATAATACACTGACAACCACCAAAAACACATGGTGAATCACAGCTCAACACAAGCAGCTTTTGCACAAGCTGAGAAAGTCGAATGCTAATATTTAAAATACACAGTGTCATTCACACACCATCATGGTAACACACAACACTAAAGTTATGCGATAAACATTCATTTAACAACACACTGTAAAAAATATTGTTGGTTTAACTTAAAAAAAGTAAGTAACCTGGTTTATTTTAAGTTGATTTAACTGGAAAAAGTGAGTTAATACAATGGAGATCATCAGAAACTCTAAATAATAAGTTATCTCAACTAAATAATTAAATAATTAAATTTAACTTAATTATTTAAGTTGATTTGACAAAAGAAAAAATGTTGTGATAACTAATCTTGAAAATATTTTTTTACAGTGACAAAAACGTAATGTACACTGATTAGAACAAACTATAGGGCATAGTTAGTTCACATGTTTGTGTCAGGGAATTCATGGAATGTCAATTAACAGGTTCCACTGTAATTATGACGAGTTCTGTTTCACTTCTGTCAATTTAACTGTATTTTACTTTTTTAAAGTAATAATGTAAAAAGAAAGTTACAGTTTACAGTAAAAACTGCAATTGAAAGTTAGATTACAGTTATTAACCATATGTCATCAGGGAAACTTACTGTTAACCAATAAACAGGATTTACCGCATTTTTACAGTTATTCATTGTAAATTGAAAAAAAATGTATCATAAATTCCGTCTCAATTACTGGGACTGGGAAATTATTATAATGCGGATTACAAGTTGAGTGTCACAAACTGCTTTGAGGATCCAAATGCAGTTTTATTTAATCCACAACTGTAGACGAAAACAGGCAAAGGTCATAAACACTGGGTAATCAGTCCAAACAATAAACACAACAAGACGGGAACATGGGCGAAAGAGTAATGCCACGAAACAGGCAAGAAATCCAAAAACCAAGAGAAATAAAACCAGGGAGAATGCTTGGAACTGCAGTGTGACACTACACAAGACTTTGCAAATAATGAATGAGAAAACCTTATATGGGGTGAGCTAAACAAGGTAATGAGACACAGGTCAATAGACAGTGAAAGAAATGGACACAGTGACCTCAGATTCAACGGAGAAAAGTCAATAAGAAGCATCTCTTCCTGACAGCGGGGCGACTGCAGACTCACACTGAGCTTGATGACGGAGATGTGACGTCATAACCAAGCGACTCTCTGTCGCACTAAAAAGCGCTAAAAAAAATCGCCAAAAACGGGCTTCACTCGTCTCAATGGAGTTCTAAATACCCTTTTTGTACTTAGACTTCATTTATTTTCTTGTTGTATTAAGTGCTGCTCCCTCTGGCTAAATTTTCTCTGTATTCTCTATTAGAAAAATGAAGTTATGCAGCCATGTTTGTTTGTAAATCTTGAAATTGCAATAAAAAAAAAGTCTCAATGGAGTTCTGTCCACTTTGAAATGGCTTGGTCCAAGACGAATCCGACGAGGCGCCATCTTGTGGCGACGCCATTACTGAGCCGTTACCCTGACCCTCTTATACTGTCAATGGCTGTTACTGGTGTAATTAAACCTCCGTGATTTTACTGTCTATGGTGATTACGCTCCCTCGATGACAGCAACATCCAGGCAGAATGACTTGTTGGGTTGATGATGTTAGACAGTGGTCTCCAGTCACAGATGAAGGTACAAACGATCTTACAGATTATTTATGAAAATAGCTTGACAAGCTAGCTAGGCTAACATTTGCTAACATTTGGCAACAAATAAATAAATGATGACATCAAATAATCGAATTCATGTTTTTCATTTGTGTCCATTATTTATCTCATTTTCACATTGCAAAAGGCAAGGGTAAGGTACAGCTAGCTAGAAAGTATGTATAATATCGACCAATTAGTGTTTTTAAACCAAGAGGTCAATATAACAGCAGGAGAACAATGATGTCACATAACTTTACATTTAGCTCAGGAAACCCATTTAATGACTATATCATGTTAAATGAATAGAAAAAAATAGCTAGGGAGGAGATTTTGCTGAGCACTATATTACATATTTATTATAATTTTTTACTTATGTCATTAAATAATTGTTATTATAACAAAAACTGCATTATATTTAATTTAATTTGTTATTTTAAACCTTTAATAATACCAGCAGAAGCGTATGGCACCAGACAGGGGCAGTCGACCTGGGGTATTAGCTCACAATGTTTTCTTTTCCAAATTGTAATTTTACTGCCGTGACAATTTATAATGGAACATGTTCCCTCTCGACATTATAAAAGTTGTAACGTTAGTGACAGTCGTAAATCGTGGGCTGTTTATTCCAGTGGAAGTTGCAAATAAAACAATAGGAGGCAATGGCGCAATGCTACCCAGCAACAGCTCAGTAATGGCGCCCACTTACTTCCGTTCAGTTTCGCCGGATTCGTCTATACTGTCTATTGCTGCGTCCGAAATCTCCAATTACTCACTATATAGTGGACTATATAGTGAGCTCGCCATTTTGTAGTGCTGTCCGAATGTATAGTGATGATTATTATACCCTATTTAGTCCACTCAATGTATCCCAGAATGCATTTTGAAAAGTAGTGTACAACCAATGGTCACTAACCTAAGCCCTACATACCATCATGCATTGCACTGATCGTAAAAATAAGTTATTATCACGTGTGGAGTAGCGCATTATAACAAAAACGGCCAGAAATCACTTTTAGTTTTTACATTTTGGAGAAATAAGCTCAACATAATGTAATATATTTATTAAAAAAATTTTTTTTAGCCCAGAGCAGGGTCGGCACCAGCTGACAGGTGATGTAATCAACGGCGCCGAGAGACGATCGAGTAGTGTCCGAAAGTGGTTTCTATTATGCTGGTGAGCTCACTATATAGTGCTCTACTCTCTAACCCCAATATAGGGGCTAGGGAATAGTGCTTTGAGTGGAGATTTCGGACACAGCGCATAAGTGAGTTATGGGAGATGTAGTTTGTGTGTGAGAATGACAATAGTCTGATGTGGAGTGCCCTCTGGTGGCCCTCAGGGGCACTCCAGCTGGTGACCGTCACAGTGAGGCATGTTTTTTCAAGAACTTTTGACCATTCGGCCTGCTTTTTTGTTTGTTTTTTACAATTTTTGTTGTAAAAACAATTTAACAATTTTTAAACATTTTTTTAAAAAATTTTTTGGTACAATAAATTTAAAAAAGTAAATTTTACTCAAACAGATACATATACATAATAAATCCAGATAAATTTAGTAGTGGTCTCTTAAAGGAGTAGTTCACGTTAAAAACAACTTTTGCTGATAATTTACTCACCCCATGTCATCCAAGATGTCCATGTCTTTCTTTCTTTAGTCGAAAAGAAATGAAGGTTTTTGATGAAAACATTCCGGGATTTTCTCCATATAATGGACTTCAATGGGAACCAAACGGTTCAAGGTCCAAAAGACAGTTTCAGTGCAGCTTCAAAGGGCTTTAAACGACACCAGACGATGAATAAGGGTCTAAGGGTCAAGCGAAATGATCGCTCATTTAAAAAAATATATACGTTTTATAAGCTCAAATGCTCGCCTTGCTCTGTTCTGTGATGTGCATTCGTGACTCTCCTGATGGAACTCGTTCATCAAAATGAACAAACCTTTTTTCGAGTCATGACTCGAAGTGTCCTAGATAAGACCCTTATTCATCGTCTGCTGTCGTTTAAAGCCCTTTGAACAGTTTGCACTGAAACTGTCATTTGGACCTTGAACCATTTGGTTCCCATTGAAGTCCATTATATGGAGAAAATTCTGGAATGTTTTCATCAAAAACCTTCATTTCTTTATGACTGAAGAAAGAAAGACATGGACATCTTGGATGACATGGGGGTGAGTAAATTATCAGCAAAAGTTTTTTAAAAAGTGAACAACTCCTTTAATTTTTTCCCCAAAGCTGTATTTCATTCCATTTAATAAATTACATTTAAAGGACCATTTTCGCTTCTACTCTTCTACTTCGCTTTTAGAGTTCATCTAAATTGCCCTAAGACAAAACCGGGTATTGTCCAAAATTCATGTATAACTTTAATGAAAGGTTTTGATCCCCTTCAAATGTTGATTACTGTATATTAATTCAGTGTTTATCCTCATTTTTTTGTATATTTTTCAGTGTACTTCTGGCCCAATGTGCACCAAACATTAAAATGTGGAACAATTCACAAAGCATCAGAGAAGAAGTGGCCTGTGTGCCTAAAGTGAACCTGATGTTCCTGAAGACCCATAGGACGGGCAGCAGCACTTTAATGAACATTCTCCTCCGCTATGGAGAAAAGCATCAGCTGAAGTTCGCTCTCCCAGACAGCCGTAATGACTTCTCCTACCCATCCAGCTTCTTTCGGACTCAAGTGAAGAGCTACCAGCCGGGCACGTGCTATAATATTGTGTGCAATCACATGCGATTCAATGCGCCCGAGGTGAAGAAGCTACTCCCGGCGGACACAGTCTTCTTCACCATCATACGAGATCCTGCAGAGCTTTTTGAGTCAACGTTTCACTACTTCAAAGCTTACATACCCCAAACATGGAGAATACCTGGAGAAAACCAATTGAAAGAGTTCCTCGCCCATCCAAACCGCTACTTCAACCCAAAGGGAATCAACGCATTTTACCTCAAGAACCTACAGTTTTTTGACTTTGGCTTCAGAGAACGATTTGGATGCTGGAGATCCAAGAGTTCAACAAGGGATTGAGTACGTCGAAAAGCATTTTCAGAATGTTTTAATATCGGAGCACTTTGAGGAGTCGCTCATTCTGCTAAAAGAAGCTCTATGTTGGCAAATGGATGACTTGTTGTTTTTTAGGATTAATGCTCGAAACGCCGAAATCTGTAGATCTCATTAGCCCGGAGATGAAGACTCAAGCTCGGCAATGGAGCAGCGCCGACTGGCAGCTTTATCTGACATTTTAACGCCACTTTCTGGGCCCGTGTGGAGGTGTACGGCCGGAGCCGAATGGAGGAGCATGTGAAGGAGCTACGCAGGAGAAACGCAGAGATGGAGGCCATTTGCATTGATGGAGGGCGAGCCGTGGAGGCGAAGGACATCACAGACAGACACATGAAACCCTGGCAGCCGATTGGAAAAGCTTCCATATTAGGATTCAACCTGAGGACCGATATTGACCAGCAGTACCAAGAGCTCTGCCGGAAAATGCTGACACCTGAGATCCAGTATTTGACTGATTTAGGAGTCAATCTATGGATCACTAGATTATGGGGCTGGTTTAAGGATAGTATTATTCAGTTTGGGATGAGTTCATGAATTCATATAGTTTATTATGTCATTTTTAATTCTCACTGTTTCATATTTAGTATCTATAAGTGTTAATTTGTTGGTCGTTTCATTTTTAAATTATTATTATTATTATTAATACTAAAAAAATATTAAGTAATATAATTATAGCCTAATAATACATAATACAATAGATGTGAAACTGCGCTTTTAATTCTTTCAAATAAATAATTAAATATTTCATAAATTATTCTTGAACTGACCAAGTTATTTAAATGGTGAAGGTTACATTAAAAACAGACAATTTAATATTAGATATTACATTTTTTATGTTAAATCCACAATTGTTAGTCTATACAGTAATTCACCTATAACCCGCGCGAAAAAAAATCAACCCGCGGCAAGAATTTAAAAGTAGCGAATTTGAGCCGATTGTTTTCATTTGTCACGCGTCACCTAGCAACGAGGCGCGTGTTTGTGTCCTGCACCATCAACGGTTTTCTCCTCATGAAGCTCACTCACAAGTCGAGATCTTTTTGATTAACTAAATATACCTAAACTGAGAAGTGTTATTATTTTAATGCCATTTCATTAAATTATTATTGCTTTATAGCACAGTAGTTTCACATTATTACTGCAGCACAATATTATTATTAGTTTTTACAAATTCAACACACACCTCATTTTATATAAGCCTCAACTAGTATTACGGATTTACATCTAAATTCATGATTCCATCGAGACTTATACAGTGTACTGTTTTAATAAACCAATGCAAACAATAAGCTGTAGTCTCCTTCTTTTTCACATTGAGAACTAAAAGATTTTATGGACCTATTTTGGGACATAACATTTTAATGCCATCTTATAATATTATTTTATTTATAATTTATAATTATTTTATTGTTTCACAATTTTAATAAAGAGTTTTATTTATAAAATCAAGTTAACTATCTGTTTCAAAACAAGAGTGACGCTCAACGGTCTTTTCAGGCGTTGGCCAATCGAACTCAAGCACATGTTCATTGCTGGTCTTTCATTGGACAGCAGCGCCAGAGCAGCGCGTCCTCCAAATGGGCGGGGCTTATCGGCTCGTCACAATTTCCTTCTTATTTTGTCTAAATAATAATGCTCATATTTTAGCGTCCCACTGTTTATTTTAATTCAACAACCACTAGCAATGTTAAACAATATTATTATTTTGATCTAAATGATGGCTTGATAATCACTGCAGCTGTAGAGACGCGTGGTCAGGTATCTGTTACTTTTCAACGCGATGGTCATAATGGATCAATCACATCCGTGCCTGATAAAGATTTTTACATCGTATTTTACTGAACTTTCACGAGCGGATTTAATTTTTCTTTCGAGGCGTATATCAAATAAACATGTCGATTTAAAAGATTATCCTCCATAGAGATCAAAAGCCCTCAACAATACAAAAAACTCATAAAGGTTTGAAGAATGCATCTCAATGAAAGATTCGGCATTCTGGGCCACCAAGCGCCCACACTATGGCAAGCGGTTTTGACATTCAATTTCCAGGATATGCATTCTTGATTTCAAAATTCAATTGTCACCTGATAATTCTTGATATCAGGAATGACTTTTCCACTGTAAAAAAAAGAATTCTTGATTTTAATAGGCTGCCATTCAAATTCCATTGTTGAGATCAAGAATTGATTTCTTCCTAGTTGAAATTCCAATTTCAGAAAAATGCTTTAATCCGTTAACATGGGTGGTGGAGAAATATGCCGCTGCTTACGCTCTGTTTACGAATGTTTTGATACTTTTTGATGTGATCGACCCAAGTTCGAATCCACCTTTTGCCAAACTTGTTCTTTTCCCTTTTCCCATTTCATATCAGATTGGAAAGGCATTTATTTTCAATAAATATGAAGAAAATATGTGAAAAGTGGAATTAAATAGGCCTAATGGTTATTTAATAATAAAGTGTTACTGTTTATTACTTAGGGTTAGGTGGAGGGAGGACTTTATTGTCCCAATAATACAGCATTTATATAATAAATATAATACCATACACTCATTATGTTATTATTGCATACTGTTTTATAAATACTGAGGTGCAAATAGTACCTGACTATTAACACTTATTGCAAAGAAAATACTGCTATTTTTACAGAGTGTAAATAGCATCTATCGCTAAAGAAAATATGCTATTTTCAGTTGGTGTAAATGGCATCTATTAAGCACTGACATAATTTAATATTGAATATTTTCTGATATTATTAGGTTGTGGTATTTTTATAGCATGTTAAATTTATCCTTTTTTGAGGGTGACAAAAACACGTTGTTTTGTATGTCTTTTTAAATGGATAGTTCACTTTGAAATTAATTTTTGATAAGTTTTAGCTTACCTCAAAGGCATCCAAGATGTAGGTGTCTTTGTTTACCACAGTATTTTCAATTTTGACATTTTTCTGTCAAACCGGTGTTGTCTGTCAGTCATATAATAAATGCAGTTTTAGGTGGTCCACCTCAAAGAGCATGCACAGAGAAGTCAAAATTAAACATGATTTAATGACTCAGTAAATGTAAGTACACATTGATGGCCAAGGATTAGGTTAAAACTACAAACACAAGTAAAAAGTGTTAAAAAACTACAGACACGGAAGGAGGACAAGATGATTGACAGGGCAGTTTGCGGTGACAGGATGCACGCAGCACGCGACAGAGCGGTCCGTTAAAGATGACGTGATAGTATGTCTCAAAGCTTGCCTACTCTTTTGCTACACACTACTTTTTCTTCACAAAAAGAGTACAAACTTTTAGGGCGTAAGCGAATTGGCACGCAGCATGTGTGTTCTCAACATTAGCCTTTCTTGCCGTTCCCTGGGCGGGGTTTATGTCAATTTTAGGGATTTTGATGTCACTAACCCGGGATAAAGCTTGTGTAGACCCTACCAGCCGTTTGTTGTGGTCATTAAAAAACAATTTCTTGCATTGTAACTTTGCCGTTTTTCCATCCTCCTCCTCTTGCCTTTAATATGTAAATTATGTATACTATATTGTATTATGTAGGCTACTACTAAAGTTCGTTGGATGAATAAAAAAGAAAGAACTTATTTCCTGGGAACGAATAAAAGTCAAACGGCTTGCCATACATACACCAAGCTCCTTTGTGTCTCATCAGACAACTTTAACCGGCCAATCAATTGAGCCGCACGCACGCGCAGGGGGCGGAGCCTCCCAGACCCCGCCCATCGCCGGGTAATCAACGGTCCGTCTGAACCGAACTGCAGTGCAGAGCCGGAATGGGGGGGCTTGGCCCCGGTCCAGCACGGTCAAAATTAGCTCTCTGTTGAATTACATGCAGTCAGCCATTGGAAGCGACTGAGTTCCAGTCCTGCAGCCTTGTATGGGGTGTCAGATCCCCGCAAGGCTGCTGCTCGGGTTTGCCTTCATCCACTGACGTCTTTTCCAGCAGTAACTTTACAGTGAAAGGACAAGAACAAAGGCTTTATCTGTAAGTAAACCTTCACACATTCGCCAAAAGTTCAAAAACGAAGACTAGTCTGGTCTTCTTTAACGCTAGTTAGTTATTCTTCTAGGACTGAATATAATGTATGAAATTGTGTTCATCTTACTCCAAAACATGCTTCGACTGTATCCAGCTCTCAAAAGGCAGGACAGATGGGAATAAAATCGAACAAACGGGAATAACGAAAGTGCCGTTGATATCGCATCGCCTCCTTTGTTCTGTCTGCCGTTGGTTGAATAGGAAAGTCTAAACTTGATTTACTAGATTAATAAACGACAGAAAAAGACCAGCAGCAGCTCCATAACTGAATGTACTAATGTTATTCGTACCCAGACACGGACTGACTGTATTCCTCCAGTCTGCCACCTACACACAAACTCAGCTTTAAAGCATTAAGAGGTATTGCTGCTGATTATTAGAAACGTTTAAATGTTTAATTTTGTGTGGGTTTAAACCTGTTTTCAGTATCATCAGCACTTCCATGGGAAAAACCCCACAGCAATGCAGCCTCTCGATGCCAAACTCGTTTCTTAGTTCATGTCAGGACAAGGGTGTCTTGTTATTTTCCACCATTTTCACCTCATTCAGCAGAGCTATACCAGAATGCCTTGTGCTCAAAGGAGGAATACCACAGATCTGTGACGGTCTAGGGAGCTCCAAAGCTGTTGCATGCACAGCACTGTCCTAAATTTAGACTCAAAGATGAAGTCATGCATACGGGCATTGTCGGTAGACGTGTCTCCTTTGCTGTTATGCCTATTCCAGCATCATGCAAATCATCATAGTCTGTTCTCAAATGCTTATACAGACATCAAGTGCCATTTCAGTCATATGATCCCAAACCCACTTTTTCTTATTGCTTTGCATGGGATTGATATGCATGCAATTTTATAATTTTTTTGTGCAATTATGCAATTGCTTATTATTGCATAGTGAATATATATGATAAAAAGCCCAGTGTAGACTAGGGTATCGTTGGCGTGAGCTGGAATCGTGTCAGCAGGGGCGTTTTTCCACAATCAGTCTGTTCTGCAGCAGGCAGATGGGTTCATTGGGTTCATGCACGCTCAGTATGGCGGGCTGAGGCGGGGAAAATGTGACCTCGTTTGACTGGATTTGGAAACGCTCCAAGCTGCAGTCAGGGAAGTGGAATGGGAAGGCAGTGTCTGGCCCCACGATTGCAACCGTATGCATTTGCTTTATAAAATTAAAGCATATTCTGCATTGTTTGTTGCATTGGTCGTAATGTTTAAAATGCTTCTGTGGTGCATGTTACCAGCTCACACTGTGTATCTCAAACAGATTTTGTCATCGTCTGAACTGAAGTCTGTCTGACTCAGCAGGAATGTGGGAGGATGAATGTTTCTTCAGAGCAGAGATTATGACCTTAAATTTACGAGACATTATGCATCATGCATCTGATATTTTGGTAATAGAGTGCAGCAGTCGCTTATAATAAAAAATAGCATTTTCTTCGCAGGAAAATTTGCAATGCAAACCTTTAAAGCCAGACCTACTGTACTGAGAACTAGGGTGTTTATATGCTTTTGTTGAAGACAAACAGCCCACATTATTCCTTGAATAACCTTATGTAAATAATTGTGTTTAACTGTGGAATTCTTAGTGGAAAACGAAATTCTTAAAAGAAATGTCTACAAAGTAGACGTATATATACAATTAAATATATTTTTGAACTGGCAAAATATAATTAAATAGCCTACATATATTTTGCCTGTTTAAAAATAATAATTTGATTGTCCTTTGGATTGCTTCATAGGATTGTAGTTCAAGTCATTTACAGTCTTGTCTTTTTGTCCAATTCTCTAATTTTCAAATCAGTGTTTGTTTATATCAATTGCCGGTTGACATAATGTGATGATGTTAATTAGTCTAATAACAAATTATTTGCACATCAAATTTGGCTGAGAAATGAATCCCAAAAAGAAAATTAAAAGTTATTATTGTGCTAAATGAGAAAAGCATCAAATTAACATGATTTAAAAGTAGCTTAAGAAAGATATATATTTTAGAAATATTTTATAATTAAACATTTATTTATTACACAAACTTAAAAGGCTACAACTTCTTTTCTGAAGCTGCTGCTGAATTGGTATTTAGATGCATGTACATACCAAAACAGTTTGGTTACATTCCTCAAAATGTCTTCTTTTATGTCTCACTAAAGTATAAAAGTTTTATATATAATAAAAAAAACATATATTTTTTTAATGAAATGATAGTTTAAATAAGAAATGAAAACTGCTAGTAGGGTGCTGTTAATGAGTAAATCACTGAATCATGTATCTGATTATTTTTAAAAGGCTGATTCATTCAGGAATTAAATAAATGGCTTTCTTTATGAACGAGTCACTGAATTATTGGTTTACTCAATTGATTCGCTCAAAACGCTGATTCATTCAGAAATAAAGCACTGCTGTGTGTTGTTCTGAGACACATAACACTTCTGTTCAGGCTTCATAAGTAAAATTGAGCAAAAACACAACAATGTGCCTAAAATATAACAATATTAACTTATTAATAATTGAACTGTTGTATAAAATCTATCACATTTACACTTGTGCTAGTCAGGACAAACATAGCATTAGTGTGATATTGCACTTGTTACTTATGTGATATTGATTAACTATATCATTTAATATAAGTGAGACAAACTCATAGAGGCATTTTTGCCTTAATATCTTGATTTTAGAATCTAAATTGATTTTATAGGCATCATAAAAATGAGTTGTGAGTTGTAGCTCTGCTGCTTCATGTTCGTCACCAATCAACTGTATGAAATTAAATAAATGTTATTTTTCCATAAGTAATTAATTAAATTAACATGTTAAATCGACAGCCATATATACCCACACACAGTAGTCAACATTTGTAGTGGATCAAAACCTTTCATCAAAGTTAAACATAGATTTTGAACAATACCCGTTCTTGTCTTTGGATAACTTGGAACTTTTTTGATCCACTTCAAATGTTGACTCCATTTTTTTGTGTCCATATGGTTTAATTTAAAGGGTTAAAATTTCAAAATAAAATGGCAAATTACTTGCATACATTCTCTTTTTTAGTGGACCAAGTCTAAAATTTCTGGTTTTAATTCATTTTGAGAGAATATTTGGGAGATGATTACAAAAATGTCTATGTGGTGTAACCGTCAAAACTTCTGATCCAAATAATTTATCTTGTTTAAAAAAAGTGAAATTCTCAATAAAACACCTTATCAGCTAGTTTGGTATAATCTTACGTTAGAACTATTTATCAGTAAATAAAAGTAAATGGAAAACACCATTGTTCTAAATATTATAATTCATTTTGGGAATCATGTGAGTCAAGTAAAAGTGTCAAAGTGGTGTAACCATCATTCAAGGAGTTATTTTGTTAATGTTGTGTAAGAAGACCATGTGACAGGAAATTATATCACAGAGACAGACCCCTGGTGAAACTAACTTCTGCATGCAAATTAGAGCTAGACCCATATATCGGCATGCCGATATTATCGGCCGATATTAGGCATTTTCAAATCATTGGTATTGGCAGTTATAATTGCCGATAAATGAATATTTCAAAAATAAAAACGGACGAAAACACTCTTGAGTGTTGGAATTGTATAGTTTGTCCACCAGAGGGCACTCTACACCTGTCTCTGTTGGCAACACTCGTTGAGTTGGTCACGATACATTGCTTGAATAACAATTAAAAGAACATCCCCATCAGTTCTCTTAACTCAAATAAGCATGACAGAATTTGTGACTATCATGTCCAGTTTTGCTGCTGTTAAATAAACCGTAGAGTGAAGCGGAATTAGCTAGTAATAGTTACGTTACGTTGTTACAGTGTAGTTGACTGACTGTCCTTTTAACTTTTGACAATGTGACTGAAGTATTTCTTTAATAGCACGTGACAGTTATAGCAATGAGACGCATCATCTCTCCTTGGCCTGTTATATTGAAAATGTTTGTTTTACACTTTGCAGTATGTATCGATTGCTAAATTATGGCTCATCATAGACTAGTTAACCACAAAGCTAGCTAATGCCACGATCATCAGTCTGTTCTGTTGTGACAATAAAAGAAAAAAGTTTCTTTTTAAAATGCATGATCATAATATTTTAGTTAAAACTCATAAATAACTTACAAATAACTAATGTTAGGGAAATCTGTTAATGTTCTGTTGCACGTCTCAAAAAAAAGAAAGAAATATCGGCCGATATATATGGATTTTAAAACCAAAATATATTTGTATCGGTATTGGCCTTCAAAAACCTTTATCGGTCGGGCTCTAATGCAAATGTTATTAACTCATTTTAAAATGTGAGATAATTTGACAGTTTTAGGGTATGGTCAGGTATTGTTAAAGGGTTAGTTCACTCAAAAATGAAAATTCTGTCAGTATTTACTCACCCTCATGTTGTTCCAACCCCATAAGACCTTCGTTCATCTTCAGAACATGAATTAAGATATTTAAGATATTAAGATCACTCCTGCATACAGTCCATAGGCTTCTTCAGGGAATGACTCTTGCTGGCCTCAAAAAGTCATTTAGCATTAAGCTTTGTATTAGTAGGAAACCTGTAGTATTTTCGAATCACCGTGCTTTCCACGTTTCCATGTTTCGTCCAGAGGCTAAAGACTACAGTCAGTAGTAGGGTCTGTCCCGCCCATAGAGGGAGGATTTCACTCACAGAATGAACACATAGTGTCGGCCATCTTTGGAAGCTAAGCTAGCAGGCTCTTGTTCTGTGGGGAAAGTTGAGTAGTCGGGGTTACCCGTCCTCGCCCTCGTCCTGCTCGCCACAGTAAACATGATAAATGGTGACCGTAGAACGCAAAAGCCGAATCCAGGACATTTTGGGCGATCTTGAAACACTTTTTCGGGCAGACTCATCACGGAGACTCCCTAGTAGCCTAGACCTGTTGTTTAACGACTGCGCTCTGTTACCAGTAGACGTGGCCTACTAGGGCAGCGAAGCAAGTGCATTCTGGGAGTTGTTGTCTTTCATCCACATAAGCCAAAAATACACTTCTGGCTTTTCTCAGTCTAGAAAGCTCCAAATTTAAAAATAATTTCACATTTCTTCTACATAAATTACCCATTTTAAATACACATTCATCTTTCCAGAGGTGAAGTATCCCTTTAAGTTTATGTCAAATGGTATGACCCCGGAAATACATTGATAATTTATGATTATTATAAAAATCATTATTAACTTTAAAAATTACATTTTAAATATTAGCACCAAAGCTACATGATTACATGACAATGCCTTGATTTTAAACTGAAATGTCAAATGGTGTAATCAGTTACACCTATTAACTCCTATTACAAGCCTTTCTGTTCAGGGGCCAATTAAGTCAAATATCACTAGTTTCACTAGTGTGTGTATATATATATATATATATAACACACACACACATCAATTATTTGCTTTTTCTCTCTCCTGCAGGTTCCTTCTTCAAAATGACACCAACAGAAGCAATGGGGGATCCCGTCAGGTAGGTCCCCAGTGATCGCAGTGTTTTGATGACATCACAGTGTCCCGAGCGGTGATTTCCATCTATTGTTGGTTCTCTTCCTCAGAGCGAACAGCCTTGTTCCCGAGCCTGGCGGTGTGGAGAGGAACCGGCACGAAAGATCGACATTCCTGTCTGATGTAGGATAGACAACAGGGCCCTCCGGGGAGAGATTGTATCCTCATGTATATTATTTTTTATTTCCTAAATCATGTATATCCTTATTTTCTATGGTTATGGCGTGCGATACAGATGAATTATGACGTTGGGGCTTTCCCCCATCTATGTGATTAATAAAAATTGTAGAAAAACCTGGGACTCTAAGCCTTGATGATATGCTCTTCGGAAGGGGCGGCAGTAAAGACACACAGCACCTCAAGACAGACTGGAGCTTCACTGAAGACCCACACGTGTGTGTTTGTTCCCGGGGTCCGGGACCCTGGCGCGGCGGCAGCAGCATGTCTTCCACTTGTCCACTTCTACTTTGCACGGCTGGAGTCTTTCATATCTCTGTGAACAATAAACCCACCAAGAAATTTTAACAGTGTTCTGTAACAACATGCGACAATACTGTAACGTGACGAACACTAGCGCTCGACCAATATGTGTTTAAGCCTGATACCAATGTCAGGGTTCCCAGTCAATTCAAATTGTGAAAAAGTTATTTACCTTAATGCAATGGGAACCCTGCAGTATCTATAATAAAATTGAGTAATAGCAAATGAGACAATTGCCAAATGTATATTATTTTGTAGCATTTTTACTGATTTTATAATTGAAAATAATTATAGCACTTCTGTGAACCGGCCGATGGCCATTTTGACATTATCAAAAATAAAAGTAAGTCTCACTTCTCACAGAAGCACTGTGATGTCCCTCCTCACATCTCATCCCTACGTCTTCATTACTAAAACAAGTAAACGTCGGTCAATACTCACACCTTACAGTATTTACTAAGGCTAAGAGTCCCCACTTCTCATGCAGTTACTAAAAAGCTACAGAGTTCATATTTTTGGTTTCATTTTTGTAGTATTTGCTTGTTAATTTTTTGCTTTTTAACTTTTTTTGTTGCTTTGCCAGTATATTAAAGTGTAATCATGTACGTTGTGATATAGAAGTAGCTGTAGAGATGCATTGTTTCCTTGTGGTAAGTGACTGAGATGCTGCCACGGATTTGAGACACTGATGAATGGTGCTATTTTGGACTTTAATCTGCTCCTTGTGAAGGAAGCTCAGATGGGTTTTATTTTATATGTTCATGTTCAGAAGAGGTGTTGGTTCTTTGTTGTCTGGTTGTCATTAACTTCGGATCGGATCGACTTTATTCTCCCCCTTGTTGTTTCCAGTGTGGCTTTCTCATTGGACAGAAAAACAGATTTGTTAAAGAGTTGGTGTTTTGTTACCTTTCTTTTGAAAAATTCTAAAACTTCAGACAATCGGAGCAATCACAAAACTGCAATTATTAACACTCTATTGTAAAGGTTTAAATCAAGGAATAGTTACAGTTCCTGGCACTAGTCACTTCTGGCAATAGCAAACTCAGTCTAGACCTCATACTTAAAGCACAGGGTATCTTACGGAGCGAATCTCATGTTTTTGTTAAACAGTGAATTCCTTAAACACATCAAGGATGCATTCAAATAGAGGATGTTGTTGCTGTTGTAGTTTTCTGTGCTCAGTCCCAGGAAAATTTTGGCCGATAACTTTTTATATTTGAAAGCGGATAACCGATATATCGGCCAATAAATCAAAATCAAATTTTTACGTAATATTTGAGAGCCTGATTACAAAAACAAAAGTCTCGCCATTTAAAGCCATGTCTCAAACACACAATTATGATGTTCTCATTATAATTCTATGTAGCCGATATGACAGACTTGCACTGCACATGTTGTATTTTCCTTTTCAAACAATTTAACACTATCATGTTGAACAGTGCGCATCTGAAGGAAATTATACATTATTTATCGGCTTTGATATATCGGACAAATTTTCTTATCGGGCTGATACCGATAACATTAAAAATGGCTGATACAGATATGCATCTCTCTATATACACACACACACACACCAGGGCAGCTGAGGTCAGATTTATCCTACACCAGCTGGAAATGTCTAATAAGTACTAACACACTCATTCGTTTTAGCACAGGCTCCATCAATGTATTTTCTAAGGCAAAAAATGTAGCATCAAAACCAACTTTCTCATTGACATTTTTAGCAAACGCTCTTGGAAATGAATTTCATGGGTTAAAGAACCAAAAGCTTTATATTTATTCTTTTAAGTAGCACTCGGTATTTGCAGTTTTGTCTTTGCTTCCAGTTCACATACTTCTAACAATCCTAATTCAAAGACCAACTGGAAAGCCCACCTTAGTTTCTTAGTCTTCCATATATTTTTCCACTAAACTGGGGACCTTCCCAGCTTGCTCTAGTCTTTCCTTAGTGCTTACGGTGTATCGACCGCATGCTCTTCCTTTTGTTTCTGATCTGAATAACTCTCCTCACAGTTTCTTCTCATAGATTAGGTATGCTAACTGTGTTGTAAATAGCCAGTGGATAGCGTTGAATTATTCTGTAATAATTGTGTATGATTGGTGTACAAAACATGAAGTCTAGCCTCGTCATCTTTTTAAAGATGAACTGGTGTTTCATGTAATTTTGCAACTTAACCTGTAGTTGAATAAATATGCAAGCTCTCTCTATTGGTGTTGTTTATTGGCCTAGAAATTGAAATATTACATTATAAACACTGATGTTGAAAGTCAGTTAAGATTTGTTTTATTCAGTTAAAATGCATTAAATTGATCAAATTTATAATGTTCTAAAAATGTCTACTTCAAGTAAACGCTGTTATTTTGAACTTTCTATTCATGAAATAATCCTGAAAATAAAAATGGATCTTGGTTTCCAGAAAAATATGAAGCAGCACAACTTTTTTCAACATTGATAATAATCAGAAATGTTTCTTGAGCATCAGCTCATCATATTAGAATGATTTCTGAAGGATCATGTGACGCTGAAAATTCAGCTTTGATCAGGAATAAATTACAGTTTAAAATAGACTCACCTTGCTAGTGTCTGTCTACATATATTGTCCTGATATCATTGGGCAGTTGCTACAGATTAGTTTGCACATCCATGACGGTTATATTTGAAAAACTGCTCTGTGTTCAATCAATTTTGAAAGATAATCTTATGTTTTATTTCTTTTTATATATCACAAATGTCTGAATTTATAATACTACACTGTAAAAATAAAATATGCTTTATCTAATCAATAAAATTGTTGCAACAGATTACAAGCAATATTATTAATTAAATTGAACAAATTATAATTAAGTAATAGCTAATCAAATTATTCCTTAAAAGTTAACTATTTAAAATGAGTAAAGTTTACACCAAAAAAATATCTGAATAACAGACAGACGTCAAAGATTAATTATTTTATATTATCTTTATTTTATATTGCCAACATTGAAAACATCTGAATGTTAACCGATTAAAGAAATCGTAATTTTAAAACAAACCTAAAACGATCACCATAATGGTGACTAAACATACTTTTTTGGGTAAGTTTTACTCATTTTAAATGGTTAACTTTTAAGGAATTAATTTGATTAATTGTTACTCAATTCTATTCTTAAATGTAATTAATAATATTGCTTGTAATCTGTTGCCACACTTTTTTTATTAGATAAAGCACATTAATTTTTACAGTGTAATGGCTTGGAAAGTATTCTACACGTTTAATAAATTGTCCAGCTGCCTTTGCTTGCACAAGCAAGCACACCCAGGTTGGAGAGAACAGTTTTACAAATTCTACGAAACTTGAAAATTCTACGAAATTCTAACGGGTGTAATATAAGTAAGTGAATTGGGACGCAGCATCAGATTTAGATTTGCATTAAAGAGCAGTCAAAGCTGCAGCATGGAGTTTTTCCTCTTTGTCGCCATCTCTGTTCGAAATCTGCAATTGCAGTCATTTGCAGAATTATCAACTTTACGTGAGTTGTACTTTCAACACCCTCGACGGTTTGAGAGACTGTGAGGCTGTCAGTCGCCGCCGTGTGGATACTGGCGTTTACGATCACAGATTCTCTCTTTTTGGAAGTTTGACCAACATAATAATTTTTACCGGAAAATGTAATCTGAACTAGAAAATGTAATCTGTAATCATGCAAAACTCTGCAAATTATACTTTGTTCTCCAATTTTTAATGTTAACAACGTCAGCATTGCGCAACTACATGTAATGTCCTTCCAATATTATCCACCAGTACCAACTGGAATTAAAAACATTATTACAAGCTTCCGTTTTGAAATCTGAGCTACGGCAAGCAGAGAGTGTTGAACACTGCCTGGTTATGTACTTGCTCAAATATGTATTTCGGATCATTTTTAACCCCAAAAGCTACTACGGACTGCAGCTTTAAACAGGTGTACCGAATAAAGTGGCCGGTGTGTAAATCACAATAGAACACAATTTTTTAAAACTCTAATCATTTTTGATCAAATAAATCTAGTCTTTGATGACATTAAGATAATTCTTTCAAAAACATGAACAATTCTACTGACCCCGAACTTTTGAATGGTGTACGAGTGAACTTTTTCAGTGTTCTCTAGACGTTTCAGGACCTCACAATAGTTATCTCGCTCTTTTCAGAGTGCATGTTTCCCAGTCAGGTAATTAAGAAAACTAATATGATGTAATTTACTTCTTACACACCCATTTTCAGCGTTTGTTCACCTTATTCAGATGCCAATGCTGTCATTTAATATAGGCCTTTATAATGGAAAGTCTCGCTCTATGATTATGTCTGTTGAGTCGAACTCTGTGGTTTTATTCTGAGGGGACAAGGAATCTTTTCAGTCCTAATCACATGGAAAGTGTCTTCAAGCGCAGATTCACAGCTGGAATTTGTAAAGCCGAGGCACAGATCCTTGTATAAGCTGACCATTTAGACATCTGAGAGTCTTTCACAGATGGCACTGAAACGTCTCTGTAATGGACAACTGCTCTGGTCAAGCACATGTGAGATATGTGACCATTCTGACAAAGATTTGTACAGCTGAACATCCCTGGATGGAGTTTTAAAATCCTTCGCTTCTCCATCTGTTGGTTTTAATGATCTCTTCGCACAAAAAGGCCTTTCATTAACTACGCATCGTCGGTCATGTGCACACTATGATCATATAACCCTGGTGCTTTTAACCACATTTTGGCAGAATTAGAAGGTGTCCAGTTCTACGGATATGGGCTGTTGGATTAAACAAGATCTCCTTAAATCTGTTTCTGACTGAAAGGATACTAGAACAAAATCCTTCACCCATTTATTTTAAAGATTACATTTGTAAAGCATCCCCAAAACAAGTATTTGGACCGTCAAGTCGCTCTTTAAAAGCGTCTACATTGCATTGAAAAATGTAAACTATAAAATAGTTGGATTACATTGTACTTTATTGTACATGAGTGGGAGGAGTGAGTGAATGAGTGGGAGGAGTAGAGTGAGAATGAGTGGGAGGAGTGAGTGAATGAGTGGGAGGAGTGAGTGAATGAGTGGGAGGAGTGAGTGAATGAGTGGGAGGAGTGAGTGAATGAGTGGGAGGAGTGAGTGAATGAGTGGGAGGAGTGAGTGAATGAGTGGGAGGAGTGAGTGAATGAGTGGGAGGAGTGAGTGAATGAGTGGGAGGAGTGAGTGAATGAGTGGGAGGAGTGAGTGAATGAGTGGGAGGAGTGAGTGAATGAGTGGGAGGAGTGAGTGAATGAGTGGGAGGAGTGATTGAATGAGTGGGAGGAGTGAGTTGAATGAGTGGGAGGAGTGATTGAATGAGTGGGAGGAGTGAGTGAATGAGTGGGAGGAGTGATTGAATGAGTGGGAGGGGTGAGTGAATGAGTGGGAGGAGTGAGTGAATGAGTGGGAGGAGTGATTGAATGAGTGGGAGGAGTGAGTGAATGAGTGGGAGGAGTGAGTGAATGAGTGAGAGGAGTGAGTGAATGAGTGGGAGGAGTGAGTGAATGAGTGGGAGGAGTGAGTGAATGAGTGGGAGGAGTGAGTGAATGAGTGGGAGGAGTGAGTGAATGAGTGGGAGGAGTGAGTGAATGAGTGGGAGGAGTGAGTGAATGAGTGGGAGGAGTGATTGAATGAGTTGGAGTGAGTGAGTTGAATGAGTGGGAGGAGTGATTGAATGAGTGGGAGGAGTGAGTGAATGAGTGGGAGGAGTGATTGAATGAGTGGGAGGAGTCATTGAATGAGTGGGAGGAGTGAGTGAATGAGTGGGAGGAGTGAGTTGAATGAGTGGGAGGAGTGAGTGAATGAGTGGGAGGAGTGATTGAATGAGTTGGAGTGGGAGTTTGAATGAGTGGGAGGAGTGAGTGAATGAGTGGGAGGAGTGGGAGTGTGAATGAGTGGGAGGGGTCATTGAATGAGTGGGAGGAGTGAGTGAATGAGTGGGAGGAGTGATTGAATGAGTGGGAGGAGTGAGTGAATGAGTGGGAGGAGTGATTGAATGAGTGGGAGGAGTGAGTGAATGAGTGGGAGGAGTGAGTGAATGAGTGGGAGGAGTGAGTGAATGAGTGGGAGGAGTGAGTGAATGAGTGGGAGGAGTGAGTGAATGAGTGGGAGGAGTGAGTGAATGAGTGGGAGGAGTGAGTGAATGAGTGGGAGGAGTGAGTGAATGAGTGGGAGGAGTGAGTGAATGAGTGGGAGGAGTGAGTGAATGAGTGGGAGGAGTGAGTGAATGAGTGGGAGGAGTGAGTGAATGAGTGGGAGGAGTGAGTGAATGAGTGGGAGGAGTGAGTGAATGAGTGGGAGGAGTGAGTGAATGAGTGGGAGGAGTGAGTGAATGAGTGGGAGGAGTGAGTGAATGAGTGGGAGGAGTGAGTGAATGAGTGGGAGGAGTGAGTGAATGAGTGGGAGGAGTGAGTGAATGAGTGGGAGGAGTGAGTGAATGAGTGGGAGGAGTGAGTGAATGAGTGGGAGGAGTGAGTGAATGAGTGGGAGGAGTGAGTGAATGAGTGGGAGGAGTGAGTGAATGAGTGGGAGGAGTGAGTGAATGAGTGGGAGGAGTGAGTGAATGAGTGGGAGGAGTGAGTGAATGAGTGGGAGGAGTGAGTGAATGAGTGGGAGGAGTGAGTGAATGAGTGGGAGGAGTGAGTGAATGAGTGGGAGGAGTGAGTGAATGAGTGGGAGGAGTGAGTGAATGAGTGGGAGGAGTGAGTGAATGAGTGGGAGGAGTGAGTGAATGAGTGGGAGGAGTGAGTGAATGAGTGGGAGGAGTGAGTGAATGAGTGGGAGGAGTGAGTGAATGAGTGGGAGGAGTGAGTGAATGAGTGGGAGGAGTGAGTGAATGAGTGGGAGGAGTGAGTGAATGAGTGGGAGGAGTGAGTGAATGAGTGGGAGGAGTGAGTGAATGAGTGGGAGGAGTGAGTGAATGAGTGGGAGGAGTGAGTGAATGAGTGGGAGGAGTGAGTGAATGAGGGAGGAGTGAGTGAATGAGTGGGAGGAGTGAGTGAATGAGTGGGAGGAGTGAGTGAATGAGTGGGAGGAGTGAGTGAATGAGTGGGAGGAGTGAGTGAATGAGTGGGAGGAGTGAGTGAATGAGTGGGAGGAGTGAGTGAATGAGTGGGAGGAGTGAGTGAATGAGTGGGAGGAGTGAGTGAATGAGTGGGAGGAGTGAGTGAATGAGTGGGAGGAGTGAGTGAATGAGTGGGAGGAGTGAGTGAATGAGTGGGAGGAGTGAGTGAATGAGTGGGAGGAGTGAGTGAATGAGTGGGAGGAGTGAGTGAATGAGTGGGAGGAGTGAGTGAATGAGTGGGAGGAGTGAGTGAATGAGTGGGAGGAGTGAGTGAATGAGTGGGAGGAGTGATTGAATGAGTGGGAGGAGTGAGTGAATGAGTGGGAGGAGTGAGTGAATGAGTGGGAGGAGTGAGTGAATGAGTGGGAGGAGTGAGTGAATGAGTGGGAGGAGTGATTGAATGAGTGGGAGGAGTGAGTGAATGAGTGGGAGGAGTGAGTGAATGAGTGGGAGGGAGTGAGTGAATGAGTGGGAGGAGTGAGTGAATGAGTGGGAGGAGTGAGTGAATGAGTGGGAGGAGTGAGTGAATGAGTGGGAGGAGTGAGTGGGAGGAGTGAGTGAATGAGTGGGAGGAGTGATTGAATGAGTGGGAGGAGTGAGTGAATGAGTGGGAGGAGTGAGTGAATGAGTGGGAGGAGTGATTGAATGAGTGGGAGGAGTGATTGAAGCTGGAGGAATCCTGATCCACAGATAGCAAATCTCTGCCTGATTTTTTATTTAGTAGCAAAATGGCACTATATTATCGCTCAACTCCTTATAAAGTTGGATATCCAACTTTATCTGCATACATACTTACGTAAAGCAATATACATTGCTACATCTCAACTGCTTGATTGTTTGTATTGCTAGCAAAAAGTTAACTATATTATTGCCCTAATCTGCTAAATGCAACTAATAAGGCATGAGGATTTTTGATATATTATAATGATTAAAATCATGGTTTTCTGTACAGCTGCTTTGCAACAACGTGCATTGTGAAAAGTACTATAGAAACAAAAATGACTTGACTTGCATTGTGCAACAAAATATCAAAACAAAACATCATCTGTGGTTCCTCTGCCAGGACAAGTTTTTGACTTTTGCTCTGAGATTTTATTTGATGAAATGCATACATTTCTTTGTGTGCAAATACTCATTTAGTTCAGTTATTGTTGTGTGTTATGTGTTACCATCCAATAGTCTGAAGGAACTTGCACAGGATTTTACTACAAGGGTGCTGAGTTTCTCTTTGTGTTCTACAGTAATAGTTTACCTAATGAATTGGTTTGGGAATGCAAACAAGATTATCTGAGTTTAGCGCCCTATAAAACTTCCTGTTTTCCAGGCGTTGCAGGACAACAGTCTTGTGCAACGAGCTTCATGTAAACAGGATCCTGTACTTCCCTGCAAACAGCACTGTTATCCAATTATTACAGATGACTGTCATTGCTCTTCTGGACAGTGGCAGATCTGGTTTGTTGTTTGGCTCTAATCATAAATACACCCAGGAGAATGTACATTAACCTCAAAATGCATTTGGACACTACAAATGTCTGCATTACGTGCTGGATGATAAACCAGGTGAACAAATACACTTACATTGAAGGAGAGACACGAGCCAATTATAAAAGTTTCATAGAAAACAGTCCTACATTTGATCTAAGATCAACGCAAATGTGCACAAAAAAACTCTTACATTATAGGCCATTTTACAGCCCATAGATTGCCTGAAATAATATAAACATGCATGCTAAATAATTAAAAGATTTAAATTTAATGTTGTGTTTAAATATGATTATTGCTGCTTAGACTCATAAACACCTTGCAGTCCTGTGATCTGCCACAAGGTAAAGTGTGGCACTTTTCCACATCAAAGAATGCTTTTATAAATCTGATCGCTGCCATTGGATGTTCAGCGTACACACCAATCTAAAATCAAATGTGCGCAGCGTACACATGATTTATAAACGAGGCTTAATGGTGGTGATTTGAGATATTAAGAAACAATTACCCAACCGCTACTCAGAACACTTAACATCCTGGCAAACGAACCCCAACAAAATCCCAAATGAAATAAAGTGTGTGCTTGTAAATTTGTTCTTTAAAAAAATACCACTTGGTTTGATATTTTCGTATCTATGGTATCTATTTTTTATCTACTGTATTGAGTTCCCGGTTTGATTGATAAATATGCAACGATTTTTGAAATGTTGTCTTTAAATATGCAAATTGGGCATAGTCTAATTAAATATGCAGTAATTTGCATATATTTCCAAAAAATTTTGGATTTCTCTTTTTATCACTCAGAAAATACGGTCAACTACTTTTTTGTGAATTAATGAAAATGTATCTAATCAGGCAAATGATATATGAACAAACCTATCAGTAAAATCCTTCACAATATAGATTGGAATAAATCTGTAATGTTTGGTGTACGTAGTGTTACTGAAGTGAAAAAAAAAAAAACGTTCACTATGTTTTTTTATGAATAAAGTGTATAAAAATGTAGGCAAATGTTGTATAAATAAACCCATCAGTAAAATCCTTCAGAATATAGATAGGAATAAATCTGTAAAGATTGGCGTATGTAAGTGTTACTGAAGTGAAGAATAAATATATATATTTAAAGACATCCCAAAAAAAAAACTTTCACTATGTTTTTATGAATAAAGTGTATAGAAATGTAGGCAAATGATATATAAACAAACCCCTCAGTAAAATCCTTCAGAATATAGATAGGGATAAATCTGTAAATGTTGGTGTGTAAGCTGCTGCTGAAGTGGAGCAAAAAACTTTTTAAAACATGTTTTGTTTTTCTACTCAATCTACAGATGCAAATCAGACATATAAACACTTAAACATTTATTTTAGATGTTTTCTTTCCACAAGTCTCAAACAAAACATTGTGTAAAACAAAACAGCCCCAAATCTCAGAATTGACCAGTGGATGAAAAAAACAGAAATGTTTTTGCCTGCAGCATCTTGCTTTAAATACTTGTCGGTCAACTATGCATGGAAAAACAAACAAACAAAAATAACAGATTTACAGAAATGATAGGTTTCCCTGAAAAATAATGGCTTTGCTTTTTATGAAATGAGCAAGACCTGTTGTGGAGTAACAGTCACAAACTCACAGTGATTGTATATTAGCTTTCTTTGTCTCTTCCTTTGTTTCTTTGTCCTGAAATCCCTCAACAGAGGTTAGTGAGTGCATCTGGCACACTGTTCTGGCCGTTTGCCACGACTCACACAAATCTGTTGCAGCTGAGCTGTAAATTCCCCAGCGAGAGCCGGGCTGTGTCCCAAATCGCCTCCTATACCCTTAATCGGGAATTGTTTGAGGGTACACCCATTTTTATTGGTGTTTGAAACCATTGAGTGCACTCATTCAATCCCATAATGCACTGCAATGAGTGTACAACTGATTTACTCTTAATGGCAAGAGAATACCCATAATGCATTGTGAGGGTCATGCCAGAAGATGGTGCCCGCAGCTGAATCATCCACTGGTCCAATGTGGGTACAGCGTAATACCATACAGGTAGAAATTCCTTTTTAATTGAATATTAAATTGTTTAATTAAGGTTTATACATCATTTCCACAACAGATATCAAGATAAATCTTTTCATTACTACTGGAGCTGCCAGATTGTTATATTTAAAAGTGAATAGTATTAAATGATGATTAAATGATTTATTGATCGGTCTGCATTGACACCAACTGAACTGAGCTGGCTGACCTATATATATATATATATATATATATATATATATATATATATATAGGTCAGCCAGCTCAGTTCATAATTAAGTTAATAATTAAGCTACTTTTATATATATATATATATAAAAGAAGCTTAATTATTAACTTTTTTACAACAAAAATGAACCATCACTGGACTTATTGAAGTTGGACTGTGACACTATATTCTTCTAGAAACAAACTTTGCTACATTATTTTCCTATTATATTTGTAAAGCTGCTTTGAAACACTATGTAGTGTAAAAAGTGCTATATTAATAAAGGTGACTTGACTTTAAACAGCATTATGCACAACCTTTCTCACGACTCAGTGTCTGAATTCACTCGCTCGTTTTCATTCACTCCTTTAAGGACTATATTATTAGTGTAGTAATGTACAGAGAAGTACAGTCCACGTTCAGAAAGTAAAAGTATAACTAAAAGTATAAAAGTAATTTACTTAATATATATATATATATATAAAGCAATACATACTGACACAGTTGCAATCAAAACCCATTCAAGAGAGTTCAAATGCAGCATTTAACAGATGTGATTTTAACCCTGAGTTTAAAAGTAGGAAGTGATTAGGCTGATCTAATAGTCCATAGTTTTGGACCCGCTTGAGAAAACGCTCTGTCCCCCCATGTTTATATTCTGTCCTATGAGGAATAAGGGAATAGATTTGGAAACACAGGAGATGCTCAGCTGAAGCTGAAGGAGTGGAAGCGGATCACACCTGATCACACACACATTACACCTGATCACACACACATTAGACACACCTTCACCCATATCTTGGGGAAACATCATCATCAACTATGGCTATTTATGGTGAACGTGATTTCGCCAAGTACCTCATGTTCCTGGATCAACATCTTTGTTGATCCTGGAACAACTTTGTAGATTTGAGGGACAAGTTTACAGTCAAGTTTAGGCTTAGAATCAGGGTGAAGTACTTAAACATCAGTGTTATTCACTTATTTTAGGGAAAGTTATGGGTAGGGTTAGGGGTAGGGATTGGGTAGGACTACATTCTGGGACAGGAATGTTGTTCCAGGATCAACAAAATTGATCCAAGAACTTATTTGGCAAAAACACAGTGACCTGCTATCTATACCAGACCAGACATGCTCCTCCTAGAGACAGAATATTATAAACCAACATAGCAAATCTAAGCTGCATGATTGTTTATATTGTCGCAAAAATATAATTATCGCACAGCTAAATGAAGTTGGATATACACCACTCACAATTGATTCATTTCTGTAAATGTAATTTATAATCTACTATCAAGAGCTCTATTATCAGAGCAACCAATTTTTTTGTGGTAGCTTACTTATTATAACCCACATGCAAAGTTGATTACTCCTACTAATTAACTTAATTCCTTGTTTATGAAGTATTTTTTTATTATTAACTTCACTTAAAATATTCTTCTGTTGAAAATGCTTATTTCCTACTAATAAATATTGTTTTCATTTCATCAGATGATTATATGTAATGTTTTTAAACATTAGAAAGCCAGGTGTTTCCTAAGATCAAACAGAACAGATTTTTACACAGAGAAAACTAGCTTGGTCCATAATTCATGAAGGTCCAGACATTAAAGCTCTTGAGTGCACTTGCTCTTATAAAATGTACTATAGTTCTTCTCAATTGTGGTTGGCTATTTGTTAAAGCTGTAACTACAGGTAAGACCATTGAATACTTTAATGCTTAGCTAAAGTACTGTACATGTTAAAAAAAATTTAAAAAAAAAAGGCTAATAGCTCAAACCAATATTTAATGCCAGTATTTTTATTTATTTGGTGAGAAGCTGTTTAATAGCAAATAGTTGGAATAGACTGTCTGGGTTTATTTTGCAATAATGACAGGCTATATCTGTGTTGTCCCTCGCAAAGTATAGCACACACAGTCACACACAGAGGCTTTTCTGAATTTTCACAAGTCAGAATGATAATTAGCCTAGATATATTGATAATTAGACATATTTGCAATTATTAGTGGACTAGTAAGAAATCTGCTTCGAGATATCTCTGAATAAATACACGTCAATAGTGTTTGGAGAAAACGGAGCTTTTCGAAACTTTGATTCAATTGAACCAATTGATTTTCAAAATGATTCACTCGCCCGAAACACCACACACTGGTGACGCCTGCTGGTCAAAAGTGTGAAACTCAGCCAAAACATGGATTTAAAAACTCCTATGAATGTAGCTTATGATATGTGTTATTTTTATTAATTTATGGACAGCTTGGTTATTTAGAGCAATAAGAGACTATCGACTAAAACTTTTCCATTTTATTCTACAAATGAGATGCGTCATTAAAATGCCTTCAAATTTATATAAAAAAACCTTACATATTCACAGAGATTACGCATCCTACTGTTCAATAAAAAAATGGGACCGTAACATAAGATAGAAAGTAACTTACTTATACAATGTCGTGTTTCTTTAGAAATAAATGAAATAAATAATGGAGAAATAAAATCTTAAAAAAATAATAAAAAAATAAACGGTTATCACTTAACGAATCTCATTTACTGAAATCACGTGACTTTGCCAGTTTGATTCGCGCTCCGAATCACTGACCCGAAACAAATGATTCACAAATGCTGCGTCCGAATCTTCGCATTACTCACTATATAGTGGACTATATAGTGAGCTCGCCATTTTGTAGTGCTGTCCGAATGTATAGTGATGATTATTATACCCTATATAGTCCACTCAATGTATCCCAGAATGCATTTTGAAAAGTAGTGAACAACCGATGGTCACTAACCTAAGCCCTACATACCATCATGCATTGTGCTGATCGTAAAAATAAGTTATAATCACGTGTGGATATCGCATTAAAAAAACGGCCAAAATCACTTTAGTTTTTAAATTTTGAGAAAAGCTCAATATAATGTAATTATTTATTTTTAAAAATATATTTTTAGCCCATAGCGGCTGGCACCAGTGAAATGATGTAATCAACGGCGCCGAGAGACGATCGAGTAGTGTCCAATGTGGTTCATATGCTGGTGAGCTCACTATATAGTGCTCGGCTCTCTACCCCCAACATAGGGGTTAGGGAGTAGTGTTGAGTGGAATTTGAAAAAGTTTTCAAAGCTTCATGAATCAAGTCAGAATCAAGACCAACCGAGTCAAAAACAGAAAGATTAATTTTCTAAAATTTTTAGAAAGCTTACTTTAGAACGATTAGATTTACAAATTTAAGTTGATAATAAGTTTAACTGGTACGTGTAGCCTCATAATGACGTCGATAAATAGGTTGAAAATGGATTATGCCTTCTGGCTCGTGCCTGTCAGGTAATAGGCCACAAGGTGGGAGTGTTGTTTCATATAGAGAAAGAGATCCATGGTGGTAAAATATCATTTTAATTATTTGAACCTATGTTTGAACACACCTATTGGAGATTCAATCAACAGCCCTAATATGTCTTTGAAGAGATGTCTGTCAAATGAGGAAATGTGCCAGAAACATCATCTGTCAGAGTCTCAGAGAACGTGTGTTGTGTTTGTACAACACCAAGAGGCCAAGATAACATTTGCAGTGCATTTTTAAAATGCGTCGTTTAGTGTCTGATAGGCAACACTAAATGATTGTTGCACTCTTCTCGCTGGTCACTAAACAGCAGAAGGCAGAACCGTGTAGGTTTAGTTAATGTCATGTACCTCAGTACTCCAGAGGAATGAGGGGAAAGCGGGAATAAACCCAAAAGACAGGTTTTCATGATTAATCGAGGCCTTTCCTCCTGTGCGCCGGAGCTGAAACACCCAAGATTCACTGGATACAGAACTTTACCCTTTGTTTGCAACAGCATCATAACTAATATGCTTTTACCCTCTCATACATAATCACTCGCCTGTCTGAGGTCGACAGTGATGAAAAATCCAACATGGCATGGAATAACGACTGTACTTTTATTCAGAAAGAATGCATTAAATTGATCAAAAGTGACAGTAAAGACATGTTACAGTGGGTTTCTATTAGTAACTGTTTTCAGCACTGATAATAATCATAAATGTTTCTAAAATCATCATATTAGAGTGATTTCTGAAGGGTCATGTGACACTGAAGACTGGAGTAATGATGATAAAAATTCAGATTTGATCACAGGAATAAATTACACTATACTATATATTCACATAGAAATAGCTGTTTTAAATTGTTATAAAATTTCACTATTTTAACTATTCACATTAAAATTTCCTACTGACTCCAAACTTTTGAATGTTAGTGTATATTTGTTATATATTTAAAAGGAAATATGGGGTTTAAACTTTTTTTTCACAGTCTATGGTTTAAACCCTTTCCAAAGTTTTAGGATTTATAAAGTTTTATCTATATTTACAAAATTTACTGACATTTATCGGACAGAAACATACAAATTTAACTTTATACAGATACTTTATACATTGTTTTTTTTTTGGCCTCTTGAAGATCAATACGGCAATACATACCTCAATACTAATATAATATAAAATAATATAATATAATATAATATAAGTATAATATAATATAATAGTAGGATAATTAGGGCTGGGCAATGATGATCGCGTTAATCGCATCCAAAATAAAAGTTCGTGTTTACATAATATATATGTGTGTAGTGTGTACAATTATTTTGTATATATAAATACACACACATGCATGTATATATTTACGAAATATTTGCATGTATATATTTTAGATATATTTATACATTATTAATATTAAGTATAAATATTTGATATTTTAATAACACATTTTTTCTTAAATATATACATGCATGTGTTTGTATTTATATATACAAAATAATTAAACACACTACACACACATATATTATTTAAACACAAACTTTTATTTTAGATGAATTAAGTCAGCGATTAATCGATTGCCAGCCCTAAATATAATATAATATGTACCATAAGTTTTTCTTATTTGACGTATACTCTTAAGGGAAAAAAGTACCTAACCTAACCTAACATAACGTAACATAAAACACCATTTTGTACCATAAGTTTTTCTAATTTGGCCTCATGGAGATTAAAGAGAAAAAAATGTCAACAGATCCCTTAATTAATAAAAATACAAATTATTACGGTATAATATATTCTTTTTATAGAAAAATGACTAAATATTATGCTCAATTAATAAATAAATATTAAAGTCTGTACACTAATGTTTATTTTTTGTAGATATACACCATTTATTTTAACGTTTATCCCATAGAATAATTTTATTTTAGAGGATGAATGAGGGATGAATCTGAATAATTATATGTGGTAATCAAGAACTTCACTATTGAACTTCCCTCAGTGAATGTCAAGTGCTTCATATATGGTCCATATGATAAAGTTAAACTCCCTCTTACAAAATATCACATTTTCCTTCTTGCTTTGTTCCAAGATGACAAAGAAATGTCTCCTCTAAGCCCTTTATTAAGCACGATTCTGAACCGAAGAAATGAATGTGTCACGCTAGAATTGCCATCATTCTTCTGCGATAAAAGGGGCTGGTGTCAGATATTGGCTTTTGTAGAGACCCAGACGGTGTGTGTAATTTGACTAATGGCTTCTTGCCAGTCCGAATCTGCATCTTTTGCTCCTACATGATGAACACAATTAAACATCCAGAGCAAAAATGTCAAGGCCACTATCAGTGTATTCCCTCAGATCAGTGTGTGGGATCGCATGACTGAGGCAGTGGAGAGGAAGACAACACGCATCCCATGATGCATCTGTCTCTGAATGGAGCGTATTTACTTTCTTTGCACTCATTTTTCTTGTGCGCAGCAGGAGATGAATTACCCGGGGAATGGAGTGTTTTTCTTCTCCCGCGTGGAGTTTGACAGACGACACACACACACACACACACACGAGGTGAAGGCGGCTGAAAGACTTCCTCCAGAGAATCTCAAACGCAGAGCAAGTGTGTGTGCTCCAGGAAAACAATGCGTTTGTTTGCTGTGTGTTTGTGTTTTCTAGCCCTGCTACTGTCGGAATGTGAGATTACAAAGGCCAGCACGCATGAGAAGAGAGCAAAGGACATCAGCGCAAACACTGGAATAAAACAGATGAACTGAATGCCAAACTTTCATTTAAATGCAGAGAGCCTTACAGAAACAATTTCACATGTGCATGTGAAATCTAACGTGACATGTTAAAAGCACATATTAAATACGAGAAATGTGTGGAATATGTTAAATTCAATGCAATTCTTCTGTTAGGGTGCGTCTGTGCATGATAGCACATTGCTTTACAGTACATAGTATGAAAGCTGTGTGCATAGTAAACACAAGTCATGTTTACCAGATTTACTTAGACTAAATTTGGCAAAATGTGCAGTCTGACATATCCCACAATGCATTTGCACTTGATTTGACCTAACATTTTCAGTTTTACTGAATAAACCAGCCAGTATATCATATGCACATATATATTTCACACATGCATCACCCAGGAATGGATCACATGTCATCACCTGGAGTGCATGTCTGACATATCCCACAATGCAATGCACTTGATTTGACCTAACATTTCCAGTTTTACAAATAAACCAGCCAGTATATTACTATGCAATCTTTTATTTGGAATGTTTACTGTTGAAATATCTTCTTTAATACACTATTATTGCTTTATTGTCTCGCATGCAATTTTTGAGTGTGTATTTAGTTCACCTTTAGGCTTTTCTCCATTTACTTTTACACATCTGGCAGATGCTTTTTACCCAAATCGACGTGCATTGCTTTCAAGAAGCAATACATCTGTTCAGCTCATGCATTAGGTGGGAAATCGAACACAGGACCTTAATTGCGTTGCTAGCATCCAATCATATTTGAGATAATATCATAGCAGACCAACCACTGAAGATGTCATTTAAATGCCTCGCATCAATGAAAACAAACCAAGGACTGATGCTCAAAACTCGTAGTTATTCTGTCATTGCAAATATTAGAATATAACAAGCACAGACTAGTTGCATCAGCTGATGCATGTGTGCTTTGTGAAGTGTAGTTATTTCTCATTTCCAGTCCTCTGGCTGTCATGTATCCAGCGCGTTGATGATAAAGTCATTATCTCTTCCTCTATTCAAAGCCTGTCACACCTCAGCTCAGGCAATTTATTTTTCTCAGCGCACACGCTTACATTTATTTGTCAATTTCCATTCACAATTGTGAGTTCCACCACAGACTGCGTTTCAATTTTAAACGCATTTGATGTCTCCATCAACCATTCGCGAAGGTTTGATGTTGAAATGACGCCATGCGAACAAGAAAGGACGCGCGTGACACTGGACAGTGTGTTATATCCGAACATTACAGGCGGCTCGTGCTTAATCTACATGTTTGTCTCTGTAAATTATTCACTACCGCCAAACCCTCAAAGTGGATCTCCAGCTAATCTAACTTAAACTGATATTTGGCATGTCTTCCTAATAAATAAATTAATGCAATTCCCAATCGAGACTCGTGACAGACGCGCGAAGCTCCTTTTGCTGTAACATCAACAGAAAGCGTGTTCTTTCAAAGTCTAACATGCCAGACAACTCGGTCTGCTGTGGACTGAGTTCATGCATTTCCACCGCGGGTGAATGCACGATTAATGTGAGCTTTCCATTAAACGTGCACGCACTGTATAACTTTCAAAACTATTACCAAACCATATGACTAGTGTTTTAAAGAATGCATGTAAGAATAACTCAGGCCATGGAACTCAAAGGGACACTGAGAAATTATTTATAGACTTTGTAGAAGCTTTCTTAATATCAAATAAACAACCATGCATACCAAACATAGGCTATTTAGATGACAACTAACAGAGAAGTAAATGTATTACTTACTAAATCGATGATTATAAAGCATGATTGCGTCGAGTTCACTCGCAGTGTTTGTCTGGTTTTTGGACTAGCAGAAGCAGATTGAAACCACACAGTGGCGCTCTCAACCACAGATTGTTCAATGGCAAGCATACACTGCACTGTGTGAATATTTCAGACTCGACTTTCCTCAAAATGTGCAGTAAACAAACAGAATACTGGAAGGAGAAGGCCTACTGCTGTATCCCACAATGCGGAAA
Organism: Hybognathus amarus; assembly: GCA_030378365.1. Taxonomy (NCBI): domain Eukaryota; kingdom Metazoa; phylum Chordata; class Actinopteri; order Cypriniformes; family Leuciscidae; genus Hybognathus; species Hybognathus amarus. The sequence continues at coordinate 578,751 of JAQIUQ010005556.1, read as the reverse complement.
GCACCTCAATTTCCATGCAATTGAACTGGGCTATATTGAATCTGTCTTAACTCGAAGTTGAATTAGACACCACACTGTGCAATGAAACATGCAACACTCTCTTAGAAAAAACATCCAATGGTTCAAATAGAACTCAATTTCAAAGAATGCTCTATGCCAGAAAGGTTTAATATAAGGTGAAATGTCTTAAATTATTGCGTAATAATGTCATATTTGACAGGTTATTTCAAATGTCTGTTTATGTGCTGATTAATTATTAAAATTAAGTCCATAAAGTGATCCCATGATGTGAACCCCTAAAAGGCTCTATAATCTTTCATCTGAGAGTGATTTCGACATTTTGAGCAACATTTCACATTCTGTATTTAGAAGCTATAGTTTCACAGTAAATAGAAGCCTATACTTAAATTAGTATGTCATTACAAACATCATTTCAGCTTGAACAGAAATAAAATATGGCATGTCATTTCAGTGCTAGATAAAGATGTGCACATATGATTTGTTTCAGAGAGCTATACACATTATTACTTAAAAAGTCTAAATAATGACAAAAAGTCAAAATTGAAATACAAAGTTGAAATGATGAATCATGTTGAAATAATGACTAATTCTAAGATAAATCGAAAATTGACATAATAATTATGACTCAGCCAGAGCATGATTTTTCCTTATAGCAGTAATGGGATTCCATAAATTGGCATACCTATTCAAAATTATGAGTTAATTGTCGTAAAAAGTCATTCTGACATAGAAGTCATAAATATGTGAAAATATGATGTTAATTTGTATTTTTCTCTTATAATTATAACTTAAGTCATAATTTAGACTTTTTATGTCATTCAGTGACTAACCAAATTATGACTTTTCTTCTTATCTGGTGGAAATGGGATCTCCATAAATTGACATACTTACGTAGATTATGATTTAAAAAGTCTCAATTGACAGTAGAAAGTCAGAAATAAAGTTTAAAAGATCAATTTCACGCTTGTCTCATTAAATGACTTCAAGTAATTATTTCGACTTTTAGTCATAATTGACATTTACAGTCAACATTTCAATTTCTTAAGTCAGAATTTTGACTTTTTAATTTAATAATTTGGACTTTTTAGTCATTATTTCTACTTTTCATGTCATAATTTATTTTTAAAGTAAAAATTTTCGAATTTCAGGTCATAATTATGACTTGGAGCATGATGTTTTCATTTATGGCAAAAATGGTCTCTGAGTATAGAAATATGCATGAAACAAAGAGCCTATAGAAAAGCCGATGCTGGGTTTCTGATGGGTACAGTGAGTTGTTCAATGGCGCAGTAATTATGGTGGCTATATTTTGATCAGTCTTTTAGGGCCTTGAAGAAGACTTGCGTCTTGAGTTATTGCTCATTCTAGATGTATTGTGTCCTCAGGCCTCACGAGGCGCGCTCAGTGCTGCTTTTGCTGCCGTATCATCATTACATTGGGGATTTACAGCTCCTGTCAGGTAGGAGACACAAGGGTTATGAAGGGCTTATTTTAGAGCAGCGTGTCACTCACTGTTTACATCTCTCTCTCCCTCTCCCTCTCTCTCTCTTCCTCCTCTACTTATCATGAACGATACACACCCCATCCATCTGACTTTATTATATGCGGCTCCTGAATATGCAAAGCTCAAATCTCAAATGGACGCATCTATGCTTGTGTCATATTGCCCTGCCTGCTCTCAGAGCCGGGATATCTGTAGATATTAAGGCTTGCCCATAAATTGAACTTTTTAATAAAACATTTACAGTGTCTGCTATTTAAGGCTAGCCTCGGAAATACTATATACATGAGCAAATTTAATTTGAATGGCCTGAAACCAGTAAGCCTAGAATACCGCAGGATTAAACATAAAGTAACACATTCAGACGCCACTAGATTTCATTATTTGTTTGTAAGGTCTTTGTTTTTCCTTTTGAATTTGGTGGTTTTATGTTGCTATGGTTACAGGCGTTACTTTGTGGTTACTCATGTTATTATAGATTACCAAGGTCTTTTTATGTGGTTGCAATGGTGTCTATGGCTAACAGGATCCTTCTACGTGGTTGCCAGGGAGTTGCTATGTGATTACCAGGGTGTTGATATAGTCCTTAGCATCTTTATATATGATTACCAAGGTCTTTTTATGTGGTTGCCAGGGTGTTGCTATAGTCATCAGAGTCTTTATATATGATTACCAAGGTCTTTTTATGTGGTTGCAAGGGTGTTGCTATGGCTACCAGAGTCTTTGCTATGTGGTTGCCCAGAGGAATTGCTATGTGGTTGCAGGTGTTGTATAGTCATCAGCGTTTTAATAGTGAGTTCCCAAGGTTCTTTTTATGTAGTTGCGAGGGTGTTGCTGTGGTTACCATGATCTTTCTATGTTGTTGCTAGGGTGTTGCTATAGTTATCTACATCTCTTTTTTATGGTTACCTAGGTCCAGTTGCATAAGCTTAGCCACTATGTGAAAGCTGTGTCTTAAGAACTAATTTGAATTAATTAGCAGTTAACTAAACTTTTTCAATTTAAATTAGACCAATATACCTTTTATGTAACTGACTGTATAAAGTTAGGACCAGTCTTGAAGAAGAAAAGTATCGAATGACTAACTTTTAAGAGAAGTCTGAACAGTTTGACGCAAACCTTTTTTATATGTGGTTGCCAAGGTGTTGCAATGGTAACCAGGGTGTTGCTATGATTACCAGGAAACTTTGTGTTTTTTTCTTTGATTTTGATTGGAAGTAAAAAAGAAAGATTTACATTTGTATATACACTACCGATTCAAAGGTTTGAGATTGGTAAGATTTTTATGTTTTTGAAAGAAGTCTCTTGCTACACCAAGGCTGCAATTTTTTTTATAAAAAATACACAAAAAACACAGTAATATTGTGAAATATTATGACAATTTAGAATGACTTTTTTATGTTAATATATATTAAAATGTAATTTATTCCTCTGAAAAAAAGCTGAATTTTCATCATCAGCTTACTCCAGTCTTCAGTGTCACATGATCCTTCACAAATCACTCTAATATGATGATTTAATGCTCCAAAAACATGTATGATTATTTATCCATGTTGAAAACAGTTTTTTACATTTTTATTTAGGATTCTTTGATGAATAGAAAGTTCAAAGAACAGCATTTATTTAATTCAAAATCTTTTCTAACATTATAAATGTCTTTACTGTAACTTTTGATCAATGTAACTCATCCTTGATGAATAGAAGTATTGATTTCTTATTTATTTCCCCCAAAAATAAAATACAAATTATTACTGACCCCAAACTTTTTAAAGGGTAGTGTTTAATGTAACAAAAGCTTTCCATTTCAGATAAAAGCTGTTCTTTTGAACTTTCTATTCATCAAAGAATCCTGAAATAAAAATGTAAAAAACTGTTTTCAAACATGGATAATAATCATACATGTTTTTGGAGCATAAAATCATCATATTCAGAGTAATTTGTGAAGGATCAGTGTGACACTGAAGACTGGAGTAATGATGCTGAAAATTCAGCTTTTTTCAGAGGAATGAATTACATTTTAATATATACTAACATAAAAATTTAATTTTAAATTGTCATAATATTTCACAATATTACTGTATTTTTTATCAAAAAATTGCAGCCTTGGTGAGCAGAAGAGACTTCTTTTAAAAACATAAAAAATCTATCTTTTTTGACCAATATTGTGTATATACTATATATATATATATATATATATATACACATGTATATATATATATATATATATATATATATATATATATATATAGTTCCTTGTTTTCAGTTTTCTTCCATGGTTTCTCATGTGTCATTTCTATGTGCTAAAGTGTGGTAACGGTCACTGACGTACGGTCTCTATAATACATGAGCACATCACACCAGACCCTTCAGAGAATCATCTGAGAGCCACATCCATACTGTCTGTCATCGGTGAGTATTTTTATCCGGGAGCGAGTGGGCAGGTTTGGTGCATCTGGCTGCACTGGGTCTTCTTTCGTTCAGATGGGCGTTTGATGTGATGTCCTGTGACTGACTATGTGAAAAGAGCCCTTGGCACTGAGCTTGTAGGCATTAGCACATGTGTTTCGCTCAGACAGCCGTTGATGAATATTTCAGCCAGTAGCAAGTCAAGGCCCATCCCAAACTCACTCTTTCCCGAATGCTCCCTGAAATACTTCCAGAACGATGATGCATGAATAACTACCAGTGCAATGCATCGTTGGTGAAACTAACCAGCTAGTCACCACTGTTCACCACTTCACATCACTAAACACACTGATTTTTAGTTTCTTTTATAGGTTTCACAAGGTCTGTTGGTTACTATGGAAGCAGTGCCGGAGGTTTTCTCTATACTCCCGATCCATAACGCGACGGGTTTGGATTTAAAGGTGAGGGTCTATGTCCAATAGCCTGATTCATCATGACCACAAAAGCCAATTATCCATGCTATCCTTCCTTTCTCTAGAAACTGGAGGATATAAGTGCGATTTAAAGAGATGATTATGATCTCTTTTTTTAAACCAGCATAATCCTCTATTAAACTCTGACATGGAAATGCGCAGAGATCAGGCAACACATGCTGATTATGGAGGAAGGACTTAAGAAACAAGCCCTGATGTCTAGACCATGACTATTTGACTGGGCCCTAAAAACAGAATAATCAATACAGATCCCAGGGACTCGTAATGGTCCAATTACTGCTTGTAGGTTTGTCAATGCCGAAGTCTTCAGAGGACAGTTGCTAAAGGCCACTTGCATGCGTTTATTAGTGCTGTTCTGAATCTATACATGTTTAATATAAGCAGATTGTATCAGCTTACTACCAGTACGCTTGCATTTCATGCAATATTGCATTAATGTTTTCACCAATTATTAGTCAAATGAACACCAACTATCAGTCATAAGCATGATATTAGAGTGATTTCTGAAGGATCATGTGACACTGAGCAGTGTTGTGTACTCGAGACTCGGTCTTGGACTTGGTTTTGAGACCATATTTTAATGGTCTCGAGTCTTGTCATGGACTCGATGTGCATTTGACTTTGAATTGACTCGTATTCAAACATATTAGGATTTCGGACTTATTCCCGAGTCCACTCAGAGTCCCATTCAAAATATGTCATGATTATTACTGTGTGTTAATATTTCTTTTAAATTGCTGTTTGAAACGTCCAATGATTGCTAACTTTCTTGTGCACAACTGACTATAAGGACTATAAGGACTATAACTATAATGTTACGCGACTCTCTTTGAGTCTTAGAAATTTTGAACTCGGACTTCGAAGCTCTCTTTGGTCTCAGTCTCGACTCGGACTTCAACTCTATATGGTCTCAGAAGTCTCGAACTTCAGACTCTCTTGAGCACTCTATGGTCTCGAACTCGAGACTTCGAACTCTCTTGGTCTCTGGTCTTGAACTAGGACTCGATCTCTCTATGGTCTCAGTCTCGACTCGGACTCGAACTCTCTTTGGTCTCTGGTCTCGACTTGGACTCGACTCTCTATGGTCTCAATCTCGACTCTCTATGGTCTCAGTCTCGACTCGGACTCTCTTTGGTCTTAGCTTTGGACTCGAACTCTCTATGGTCTCAGTCTTAAACTCGACTTGAACTCTTTGGTCTAGTCTAAACTCGAGACTCGAACTCTATTGGTCTCTGGTCTCAGACTTGGACTCGACTCTCTATGGTCTCGATCTCGACTCTCTATGGTCTCAGTCTCGAACTCGGACTCTCTTTGGTCTTAACTTGGACTCGAACTCTCTATGGCTCAGTCTAGAACTAGGACTAAAACTCTCTCTGGTCTATTAGTTCTAAAGCTTGGACTTGAACTCTTCTATGGTCTTGAATCTCGAGACTCGGACTCTCTGTGGTCTTGAGTCTCAACTCAGATTCCACTTCTATGGTCTTGGTCTTCGAGCTCGGACTGAGCTCTCTTTGGTCTCGAATCTTCGACTCAGACTCGACTCTCTATGGTCTCGAATCTCGGACTTGGACTCGAACTCTCTATGGTCTTGGTCTCAAAACTTGCAGATTCCACTGTCATGGTCTTGGGTTCTCGAACTCGAGATCGCAACTCTCTTTGCGTCTAAGTCTCGACTCGTGAACTCGAGCTTCTTTGATGTCTATGAGTCTGAAGCTCAGGACTTGAATCTCTCTATGCGTCTCGATCTAAGACTCGGACTCGAACTCTCTATGGTCTTGGTCTCAACACAGATCCACTCTCTATGGTCTTGGTCTCGACTTCGACTGACTCTTTGGTCTCTGGTCTCGACTCAGACTCGGACTCTCTATGGTCTCGATCTCGACTCGGACTTGCGAGCTCTATGGTCTTGGTCTCGACTCTCAGATTCAGCTGTTTATAGTCTCTTGGTCTCAGAACTCGACTCGAACTCTTGGTCTCGATCTCGACTCGGACTCGAACTCTCTATGGTCTTGGTCGTCGAAGCTCGGACTGAACTCTCTTTGGTCTCTGGTCTCAACTCAGACTTCGACTCTCTATGGTCTCGATCTCAGACTTCGGACTCGAGACTCTCTATGGTCTTGGGTCTCAACAGATTCCACTCTCTATGGTCTTGGTCTAAACTGGACTCAACTCTCTTATGGTTTCTGGTCTACAACTCAGACTCGACTCTCTATGGTCTCGATCTACCGACTTAGGACTCGACTCTCTATGGTCTCATGGTCTTGAGACTCGGACTCGAACTCTCTTTTGGTCTCTGGTCTCGACTTCGGACTTGGAACTCTATGGTCTCGAATCTAACGAACTCGGACTCGACTCTCTATGGTCTTGGTCTCAACTCAGATTCCACTCTATGAGTCTGGAGTCTCGAACTTCAGACTCAACACTCTCTTAGTCTCGAGTCTAGAGTTCGACAGACTCTCTTTGGTCTAGAGTCTAGAGCTTCGGACTTCGAAGCTCTCTTTGAGTCTCGATCTCGACTCAGACTGAACCCTATATGGTCTAGAGTCTAAAACTTCGGACTTCGAAACTCTCTTCAGTCTCGAGTCTCGACCCTCTATTGTCTCGAATCTGAGTTCGGGACTCGAACTCTCTGTGGTCTCTGGTCTCGACTCGGACTTGACTCTCTTTGAGTCTCAGTCTCGACTTGGACTCGACTCTCTTGGTCTTGCGGTTTTGAGCTCGGACTCGTCTCTATGTAAGTCTCAAAGTCTCAGACTTCAGACTAGACTCTCTTGCGTCTTCAAGTCTACAGACTCGGACTCGAACTCTCTTTGTTCTCGGAATCTACGAACTGGACTCGAACTCTCTTTGGTCTCGAGTCTCGACTCGGACTCGACTCTCTTGGTCTCGAGTCTCTGAGCTCGGACTCGAACCCTCTATTGTCTCGGTCTAAAGCTCGAACTCGAACTCTCTTGGTCTAGTCTCGGAGCTTGGACTCTACTCTCTTTGGTCTCTGGTCTCGACTTAAGAACTCGTCTCTTCTTTGGTCTATGGTCTGAAGCTCGAGACTTAAACTCTCTTCATCTTAAAGTCTTAAAGCTTGGACTCGAAACTCTTCAGTCTCGGAGTTTGATTTTGGACTCTGGAGCTCTATGGTCTCGGTCTCGACTTCGGACTCAACTCTCGTTCAGTCTCAAGTCTCAAGCTCCAGACTGAACCTCTTGGTCTCGAGTCTGAAGCTCAAACTGGAGCTCTCTTTGTTCTCGGTCTCGAGCTCTGACTCGACTCTCTTGGTCTCGAGTCTCGAGCTCTGACTCGACCCTTTATGGTCTCGGTGTCAAAGCTCAGGACTTGAACTCTCTTGGTCTCAGATCTCGAGCTCAAACCCGACTCTTTGGTCTCGAGTCTCGAACTCGGACTTCGAACTCTGGTCTCGACTCCAGACTTGGAACCCTCTATGGTCTCGAGTCTCGACTCGGACTCGACTCTCTTGGTCTTCGTCTCGACTCTCTTGGTCTCGAGTCTCGACTCGGACTGAAGCCCTCTATTGTCTCAGAGTCTCAAGACTTCAGACTCGAGTGAGCTGGTCTCGACTACAACACTGACACTGAGTAATGATGCTTAAATTCAGCTTTGATCACAGAAATAAATTATATTTCACTGTATCTGAATATAGAAAACACTTACTTTAATTTGGAATAATATTTCACTGTTTTTACAGTATTATTGAACAAATTGTGAGAAGTCCTTTACGATAAATTCGACCCCAAACTTATGGATGATAGCATAAACCCAACGTAAACGAAAGTGATTTTCAAAAGACCACATGGTTGATGGTCACGACGTGGGACAAATAGATCCGTTACCTGTCGTCACTTTACCAAAGGACATTTCAGAATGGCTGAAAGTCAATGCAATATTCATCAGATAATTTCTGAACTAATGCCATTTGAATTCTTAGCAACTTCATTACTCATTTGTGGTCAGGCATTGCTCTACATTAGACCCTTTGATTACCTCCCATCCTTCATCAGCTTTGCTTTCCAGTCCGGCCGCTGGATGAAAAATGTGTTAATATTCGAAAGACATAAATCAAGGCTCATTGAGCAGATTTCCACCTCCGACCGGAAAACTTTTCAAACAGGTTCACTGGAGTGCAGAGAGAGAGAGAGAGAGAGAGAGAGAGAGGGAGAGAGAACTGACTACAGTGAGAAACAGGCAATGCAATAATTAGTATTGTAACTAACTAACGCCTTATTATGAGCTTTTATGCAGCATACATACCAAATCGTTCTCATTAACTTTATTACATGAACTATATTTCAATTATGGCTTATGATGAACGCAGACAGAGACAAAACACATTTCTGATCAGGCTTTGCAAAACACTGTCTTCATTAACAAACATATAAAAGTCTGTTTGAGTGATGCACAGAGGACTAAATTCATTACATTTTACAGAAAATGCAGCATGCATACCAGAGCTGTTATATTGTTTAATATTTCCTCTGTCTGTAACGCCTAATCGTTCGGTCTGTGTCCGACTGGGTCAGAGGATGGGACGTCTGGCTGCGTGAATGGTAAATTTAATAACGCAGCTCTAAGAGGCTTCTTTTAAGGCCATTAGTCAAAGGTCAGGACACTATCAGCAGGAGGTTGATTACAATACTGCTGAATATTCTCAAGGGGACCTGCTGTTCATTCATATTCCACCGTTTAAACAGCCCATTCATCAATTACTGTAGCGCTGGCGGCAGAATGCACATCCCAAACACACACACACGCCTCCACTAACACAATGTCCATGAGAGTCTCCGCAGGCGAGAGTCACTTGTAGTTTCAAATGACCACTAAATGACTTGACTTTTGCATCATTCTGCAGTCAAATAGTTTGGTATAATGATGCTGTTGTCCCATGATTGTTCAACACAACAAGTACTAGTTTTAAGGGATATATCGGCCACCGATATCGGTATTCGGCAGAGAAATGCTTATTTTTAATGTTAATCGGTATCAGCCTAAAAAGAAAATTTGGCCGATATATTAAAGCCTGATAAATGATGGATTATTTCCTGAGATACTTCAGATGCCATTATGGTTTTGAATTGCTTGAAATATAATTGCAATCACTTTAAAAAAGGAAAATACAGCTCAGTGCGACATGTGCAGTCATATCGGCTACATAAAATTATAATGAGAACATCCACAAAGTGCCGAAACCCTATAGTAATTATAATTGTGTTCTTGGGACATGGATTTAATGGTGAGACTTTTTGTTTTTATAATCAGAAAAAAAATAGATTTCGATTTATCAGCCAATTTATCGGTTATCGGCTTTCACAACTTACGAATTATCGAATTTGGACCGATAAATGATAAATGTTCATATCGGATGCGCACATCCCTATCTAGTTTTATGTTGTACTAGTTTTACCCTGTACATTCCTAAACTCTTGGTTAACATCCTTATTTGCATATTCGCAGTGTCAGTATCACTGATTGGATGAGCACAGCAGCATGTGACCTCTCTACACAAATGCAGCCTCATTTTATATATTGCCAAATGAAGTTTATATTGAATGGATTTTCCAGAACTATAAATGCAAGAATGAAATTTTACCAAATGAACTGATTTTCTGTGGTAATTAACAGCATGCCACAGATGAAGTTCATTTAGTCGTTCATGAAATCAAAATGGAAAATCCTTGTTTTTTAAGCAGTATTGTAGTTTATTTATTAATAATTTACGCGTTTTCAAATTCATGTTCCACATAATGTCTGAATCAGGAATAATTTCCTCTTGCAGCATCTCTTCTCTGATGATGTGGGCGGGGCAACCTGTCACTCACATGAGATCCACCAATAGCAAACCACAACCATCCAATCAACTCCCCTCAGACAAAATCAAGCCCCGCCCACATTTGTTCTTGTTTGAGAAGCGTTTCACTCGGATATACGTCACAATAGGGAATATGAACTTCCCTTTCATGTCGACTTTAAGCTCTTCTAAACCTGTACATGGTCTGTTAGAAATCTCACACACACTTCCCCTCACTCCTTCTGTAATCTTTCACACACACACATTCTCACATGTTTTCTCTCTCAGTGGTGGTCAGTCATTGGCTCGTGTCTTCATTAGTATGCAGGGAGCTTGTCTCTATGATGGGTGGTGACTTGGTTGGATGCACTCTCTCTGTCTCTAGTAAATGAGTATAATTATTTTCAGAGCTGCGGGCGACTCATGCATGTTTTATCCCTCCATCTGGACCGTCGCGCGCACCCCACAATTGTGATAAAAGATGTTTCTCGTGCCCCACACGTGTGTGTGTGGACGTGGACGGCCCCAAGAAGTGGTTGAACGAAACGGGGACGGGGGGTGAAAGCTTCACACAATCCTGCGCAAATCGCGATGCATCTCTCTCGGCATGACAAACAGCGGACGCGTGCTCTACGCCACGCTCAGGCGCTCTTAACAGGAACTAGTGATCTGTGAAGTGACAAATGAACTTTTTTAAACACTTTCGTTCTGGCAGAGAGACATGCATGCAAAAAAACTAAAGTGGAAGGAAATTCTCTTTTGTCTTCATGTCGCATCGCTTGGTTCCTCAGTGGATGGTTCACCAAATATAAATCACCTGTGATATAAATCAGCCACCGTATCGGTATCAGCCGATATATGTTCATTTTTAAGCAGATTTGGCCGATTTATTAAAGCCGATAAATAATGGATTATTTCCTTCAGATGAGATACGTCACAGATGTAGATGTTCACCATGATGGGTTTGAATTGCTTGAAATATGATTCGAATCACTTCAAGTTCAGTGCAACAAGTCTGTTCATATCGGCTACATAAAATCATAATGAGAACATCATAATTGTGTGCTTGGGACATGGCTTTCAATGGTAAGACTTTTGTTTTTGTAATCAGGCTCTCAAATATTATATACAATTTCTTATTTAGATTTATCAGGCAATATATTGGTTTTCCGCTTTCAAATATTATTGGTATCTGCAATTTTTTTGAACATCGGATGCATCCCTACCTAAAGTAAATGACGTTTTTGGGTGAACTACCCCTTATAAGGGAAAAACTACCGAAAAGGCAATTTTATCTTTAGTTTATCAAAATGAAAATTTGCCATATGAAAATTCACAGAGATATTTCTATTTGGGTTTAATTTGTTAAAATGTCCAATAGGCACCATCTTATTAATATGCATGCATTTGCATAATAGAACAAAGCTTATACAGACTGTAGAGAAAACGTCCAAGACAATCCCACAGCAATTTTACATTTTGCTTAATATTTTTTTTATATATTTTTTAGAAGCAATTACCTAAAAGTCTATGAAATAACACATTAAATATTTATTTAAGGACAAATAATAAATAATGTGTAAATTCAGTGGTCTACTGAAACATTGTCGAAATTAAGCTTTTATAAATGTTATTGGCTATTTTTTTTATGTTTGGTAAAAAAATTTTTACTTTTTTTTTTTTACAATTCAACCATGATTTGTCCCTGACCCCCAAAAAGTGTGTTGGTTGTGTTTTTATGCCTGATTATGTGAAATGGCCTCTCTCTCGGGTCTAAATTTACAGCCACACATATGCAACAAAAGACATTACACAGATGGCACATACATGGAGCTCCATTTGCAAAAACTCTCTAAATGTCAACAGGGAGATATGCGGTTCGAAAGCTGTGCCGTATCTCTATGAACCAGCACACAGATATGTGCATGCAAGCATACGTGTACAGCTGTTCTTCTGCATGTGGATATGAAACATCTCCAAAAGGAGGAATTTTGGCTGGACATTAATCTGAACGTTTCCCAGACTAATGGCCTTTCGCAGTTACAGAGCCTTTGGTTTCAGACAGCCAAGGACACAGGCTCTGATGTAAAGAACAAGAAAAGCAATTACCTTCAGCAGAATAATGGAAACTCAGTCATCTTGACTTCCTTGTGTCGTTTCGGTCGTTTTTCTGTGCGAAATAAAAAGAGTAGATAACGCTGCATTTTGGCGTAAAATAAAACATTTATTACATGACTCTGTGGAATACATGATTCTGATTGGCCAATCAGCCATCTGTAATATTCGGCGCTATACTTTCAGCGTTGCTCATGTCACGCAAAAATGTAATCAATTGTGTCATCGTCTCAAGCAACGTTTCCACTCAATGTTGCAAATTGAATTTATGCGCGAAATGGGGATATCGCATAAAAAATGTGTAAATAAAGCACCGTTTCTGTCCAGCGAGCCGAAGAGAAACAAAATAGTCACTTATTGATAAACTGGCACTAAATATCAATGAGAAAATGAGTAACTGCATTAGGAAGAGCCACTGTATAAAATAATTTCGTATATAATAAATTACTTGCACCTCAGAGTGCGCCCAGACAAAAATAAATGCTAATGAAAAGATTTCAAATTGAAAATACCGTAAAACTCACGTTAATCGCAAAACTTTTTTACGCTCGAATGAGGAGGTTTTTCAGGCAATTCTGAAAAAGGAATTTTTCGCAAAACAGTTAACAGGTCACCTGACGTACGTTAAAGTCGACTCATTCCTCAAAGCTCATAAAAGACAAAAGTACTACAATAATACTGGATTCTGAACAAAGAAATACCGCAATCAAGAGCTTGAAGCAGAAATGAAAAACACCTCATATGAGCCGATAATCCTTTCCATTAAAGACTTCGTTCACCCAAAATGAATATTTATCACACTGTAAAAATGAATACGCTTTATCTAATTAATAGAATTATGGCAACAGATTACAAGCAATATTATTAATTAAATTGAACAAATTAGAATTGAGTAATAATTAATCAAATTATTACTTAAAAGTTAACCATTTAAAATGAGTAAAGTTTGTAAAAATTAACAAACATATCTCACTAACAGACAGACGTCAAATATTAATTAAGAATTATTTATTTTATATTGCCAACATTAAAGACACCTGATGTTAACAAGCAGAATCACTGAAGGAAAAAACGTCATTTTAACACCGATCACCATAATGGTGACTTAAATTTATGTTATTTTTTATTTTTAAGTTTTACTCATTTTAAATGGTTAACTTTTAAGGAATTAATTTAATTAATTATTACTCAATTCTAATTGGTTACATTTAATTAATAATATTGCTTGTAATCTGTTGCCACAATTTTTTTGATTAGATAAAGCGTATTCATTTTTACAGTGCAGTAATGACTCTCCCTCATGTTGTTCAACCCCGTAAGACTTTCGTTCATCTTCTGAACACAAATGAAGATATTTCTGATTTTATTTCTATTTATACTCCTCCATAGGCTTCTAAGGGATTGAAAAGTTTTTAAAGACGCCGCTTAAAATAGTCCAAGTGACGACAGCGGCTTAACCTTCAGTTTATCAAGCGATGAGAATACTTACTGTGCGCCAAAAAAACAAACAAAAATAACGACTTTATTCAACTATTCATGTCCTTCTCTGTCAGGCCTCGAAGCTGAGTTCGCATTGTGTAACAGCGCAGCGCTACTGGGTCGTTCGTCACACGCAGGCTCACTATTGGCCGACGCTGGTCATGTGTGTAATGCGTGTGACGCTGGTCAGTGTGTGTGATGCGTGTCTAAGATATACATAAATCTACCAAGATCGGTCGCCATGATTTTGGAAATGACTAGTCGCGAGAGGAATAAAATCGTGTTTTAGTCGCATAACATCATTAATGGAAACGCAACTAGTATAGTGACCAGTCTTCTGAACCCAAACAAGGGAGGAACAGATTAAAGGTACAATATGCAGGATTTTTGCAGTAAAATATCCAAAAACCACTTGGCCAATGCTATATATTTTTTAGTTGATTACTTACAATATCCCAAATGTTTCCAACTATTTGTAAATCGTGAGAAAATTGTGATTTTAACCAAGGAAACGGGGTGTGTGAGCAGGGGTGAGTAGTCGCCGGTCAATGACGTCATATCGCGTTAGCCTCGGTTTCGCGCCAGGCCTCGTACTGCAACAGTAACCATGGCGACAGACGTTGACAACCGGGTCGGCTATGCCCGTTATGCTTGGCAGGACGCTCACGCTGTTGTTGTATTGTTCGAACGTTATGGACCATGGCAAGCAGACTTTGATACAAAAAGAGGACTAAAACGAAGATCAACGAAGGGTTGGGTATCGTTTGAATTTGAACGATTCTGATTCCGATTCCTTGTTTCGATTCCGGTACCTAACGATTCTCGATTCCGATTCTTTTAAGAGGCAGGGTCAAAAAAGTTTAGCTAACCAACGGCCTTTTTGAAGGAAACACTCTTGTCACAAATACTCCTTTTCGTCACAAATTTTGCATTTTGCAGATTTCTTTATATTTATAAAAGTAAAGCCACACTTTGGACCGTCGACGCAAGCTACTCATGTTCGAACTCGCGGGGTTATACCAACACTTCCGGTAGACGCTTCTTAGTTGGTGTTGTTCAGCGTTTTCTTCTTCCGGTCGACGGACTGTGAATATCGAAACTAGGAAACGAAATTTTAAATTTTGAACGATTCCGGGAAAAACAAAAAGTTAGTCCCGGTTCCAATCGATACTCGATTCTCGATACCCAACCCTAATCAACATCTTTAGATGCCGAGAGCTAGCGTCCACGGCTAACTTCGACTTAGAGACGCGAGTGTTGCATGTACTTTAATAAACAGGTGAGCGAATGTACATAAAACTAATCAATGTAATATAGTTCAACATGATGAGAAGTTAGAATATGATCTGTGTGTTATTCTCTAATGTTAATCTAGCTCAGTCTCATACAGCCAACACACAACCTAACGAACAACATTCAACACACACAAATGCCGTTTAGTGTGATAGTGAAACTGTTAGAGCAAGTGAAGCAGCGCTGCGTTACCTCAAGTTTAATCCCTCTAATAAACTGACCTGTGTGAGTATTTCAGTACTTGCGTTTTGTTCGGTAGAATGAAATGTCCTTATTCCTTTATATCCGCACTTCGCAGTCTAGCAATCGCGGCCCTGCTTCACACCACAGTCATGTTAAAAACATCAGTGTATTCGCTCATCCATAAAACATCCATCAGCTTGACGACAAGATCCATAATTCCGCTTAATGCAGAATATACGTTTTTTATTATAAGCCTTTGTAATTGTGAGAGGTTAGCAACCCCTGGTGGCGAAACAATCTTGCATATTGTACCTTTAAATCTCAAGAAGTAGCTCTCAAATATTCATACTTCCACATATTCATATTTATAAGAAGCAGTGCCACTGGGGTCATTGATATTAAATCTAGTGCGACATATCTTCAACTTTCAATATGCGTGAATCACATTTGACGTCGACGTTATTGCTTAATTCTATTTAGTTTGAGGAAATAAAAGTCAGCAATTACTCTCATAAAGCATCTTCAGAGAGTGTCAAGCTGTGGCGTTGTGGCTTTCTGAGCATCGGATGAGGCCGGGGGACGATTTATGCATGCGTGTTCTGTAAAGAGGAGCATGTTTGGGCTTATATTAGCCTGATGTGAAATTAGTATACATTATGTGTCATATCCCTCATTGCCTCTGTAAATTGGATTCTGTTGAATGGTCGCGTCACGGCCGCGCTGTTGCCTCCCTTTACTCTCATTTCTCCGTCTCTCCGCAGCCATTTGCCCAGGATGAAAGTGATCTTGAGGCAAATTTGTGTATAATATATTATAATGACATGGCTAGAGGTGCTTCCACGACTTCCAACGGCGCCCCTGGAAATAAGCTAATGTGGAATTCTGCTTGTCTGCATAAAATAAAAGAGTTTAAAGATTGTGCTGGCAGAAAGAGAGTATTGACTTACTGTACGGCTCCAACACAAAGAAAGGTCGCATGGATTACAGAGCGGCCCGCAGATGCTGTGTGCGCAGAATCGTTCTCGCCTTAAAGAAACTGCTTAAGCACATCTCTAAAGAATATCAAACGAACATTTCAAGTGAACAAATCTCATTCACGGGTCTGTCCTTTTGTGAAAAGTGACTGCTCAGTATTTTTTTGTCTGGTTTTCCTTCCAGTACAATATTGGTAACTCTTTATTTGTCCTTGTTACATATGTTCTTACATGTAAATTACATGCAACTAACCCTCAACCGAATCCTAATCATACCCTAACCCTATAGTAAGAACATTGTTAATTACCGTTACATTACTCAAAAAAGTTGTTGTTTTTTCCAGGAATTCACCTTAAAAGGTCAAACTTATATATTATATAGACTCATTACATGCAAAGTGAGATATTTCAAGCCTTTATTTGTTATAACTTTGATGATTAAGACTCACAGCTTATGAAAACCACAAAATCAAAATTAGAATATTGTGAAAAAGTTTTCATAATCATTAAAATTATAACAAATAAAGGCTTGAAATGTTTCACTTCGCATGTAATGAGTCTAATATAATATATTAGTTTCACATTTTAAGTTGAATTACTGAAATAAAGTGTAACCCAAATATATAAACATTCTTAAATTAAAATACATTTATTTGAGGAGCATACTTAATAGGGGAGCGGCTAAGTGATAATCATTTAGTTTATGATACAAGCGTGACAATTGGCATGAGCAGTCTCCACGGGTCACTTGACAAGAAAATTGTCCGAGCCAATTGAAATTTCAAGATGGCGGCCATTTTTCAAGATGGCCGACACCTTAGTGGAGCAGTTAAGTGGTTTATTTGGTGATACAAGCATGAAAATTGGCATGAGCAACCCTTTCTTGTCAATGAACCCATACAGACTGCTCATACTAATTTGCATGCTTATGTCACTAACTAAACAATTATATCGCTTAACTGCTACATTTAGGTGGTGGTAATATTGAAAAAAAGGCCACCATCTTGAAATTTCAAGTGGCTGTGGGCGGTTTCTTGTCAAATGACCCTTTGAGACAGCTCATGGCAATTTTCATGCTTGTATCACCAACTAAAATGATTTCTTAAGCCTAATTGCTTCACTAAGGTGCTGGCCATCTTGAAAAATGGCCGCCATCTTGAAATTTCAAGTAGCTGTGGGTGGCTTATTGTCTAGTGACCATCAGAGACTGCTCATGCCAATTTTCATGCTTGTATCACCAAATAAACCACTACTGTAGATCACTTAACTGCTCCACTAAGGTGTAGGCAATCTTGAAAAATGGCCGCCATCTTGAAATTTCAAGTGGCTCGGACAATTTTCTTGTCAAGTGACCCATGGAGACTGCTCATGCCAATTTTCACGCTTGTATCATAAACAGAACGATTCTGACAAACATAAGCACTTAGCCGCTCCACTTTATTGCCTCATAGACAGTAAAAGATTGCCAGCGAGCTTCTCCTCCCATCTATACGGTAATGTCTCTATAGTGCGACAGAAAGTTGCGTGGTTATGATGCAATCGTCAGCCTATTTTTACAAAAATGGCTTCAACGGGACCGTAACGTAAGATACAAAGTAATGGAGCCTTTTATACATTGTAGTGTTTCTTTAGAAATGAACAATGGACAAATGAAGTCTTTAAATGCCTCAGATGTAAAGTTATTCGCTGTCAAAGTGACGCCAGAATTAACTGGGATGCTAACAGCAGGAGAAGTTCTGCTACAATGGCGGCTCCCGCGAGGCTTCAACTTGTGCATTAAACCAATTGAACACTAGTGTACTACAAATCAGCTTTATCATATGCAATTCCAGAAGCATGCAGGCAAGCAAACATGACAATATCTTCATTTTTGGCTAAACTATCCCTTTAAAGGCGGCGTTGTAAGCATCTGCATGCGTTTTTATATTCAGGTGACACAGCGCCTATCGCCCGACCCCGGTGCCTTCGCTCCTGTCAGACGCGCCGTGATTTATCCCTCCGTCTCATTGAACATGCTCTTGTTTTTGTAATGATAACCATCTCTGGCGTTTGCAGCCGCCCAATGAAAGTGACAGATTATTTGTGGCGGCTCCCAACCTTTCCTTAATTGGAGCTAGTGATCGTTCAATACAATTCACGTTTAATTGCATAGCGCTTTTCACAACACACATCATTTCAAAGAAAATGCACGATTCCATATTATAATTTAGAGCGATCTGTTATCAGAGGAAACATGCATTTCAGAAATGTGCATTGCTCATTGAAGAAATGAATACTTGTTTGTTAACAAATGATCACATGGACAAATAATAGCATGGGTAAGTTCGGCACTACTTAAGCATTCCCGAAATTGGAGTCAGACCTTTCATGGAAAACACAGGGAGTTTCGCTGTCGGTGTGTGTCATGCATGCATGCAGTCTGTTTCATTCAGAGCCTATTTGGGCGAGAGATAAAAAATGCATGTGCGCGACACACTTTATCAGCATTTGTGCCTTGGCTCTCCATGGCAACAGTATAATGGATTTGCCCTAATTCGATCCCAGAAGCGATGCCGAAGCATGTATAAGGGGGGGATTCTTTTGAAGTCGGGCCTGACACGTCAAGAGGCGAGTCGAACGCAGCGATAATAACAGATAGAACACAAGAGGCGCGAAAATATTCACAGTAAGCCATCGCACACTCTCCCTTTCTCTGTTCTTGCGCTTTTCCCTCTTTCTTCTCCAGCCCATCCCCCTCTGTATGCTCGCTCTGACATTCACAATCCACAGGACCCCATTGGATTTCACTCCCACCCCCTAGATTTGTGCTTTATTGCGATGCTCTCCTTGAAATAGAATGGGAATTATAACCAGGGTCAAAAGCGTTTCAGTGTAATAAAGTGCAGGGAGAGAGAGAGAGAGCTGAAGAAGTGACGCTCTCGCCAATTCCAGGTCCGTGAGACTCTTCAGCAAATGAATACTCTAAGTCTCACGACGAGGGACACAACATGCAGTCGGTGATGGAGAGATGCATGAGCATCTCCAGTCGACCTTCAGGAGAGAGAGAGGATCGAGTCTGAAACGAGACACGTCCACGTTTCTGTACTGCTTCTGCTTCCAGTCATAGAAAATGCAACTGAATTTACTAACATTTAAAGTCATTGTTATCACAATCACCAGCTTTTTAAGTAATAGACCATATATAAACAACAAGGTAACACTTTACAATAAGGTTCATTAGTTAACATTAGTTGATTCACTAACAATATATTTGTATACAAATAACTTTGTTAATGTTTGTTAATAAAAACACACAATAATTGTTTGTTCATGTTAGTTCACAGTGCATTAACTAATGTTAACACACAAGCTTTGATTTTAATAATGTGTTCGTAAATGTTGAAATTAATATTAAATAAGATTGATAAATGCTTGTTCATTCTTATGTGAACCTCATTGTAACTTGTTCCCAAAACTAAATATGCGGAGTAATGTTCCTGGATAACCCATACATTAATTAACACTTATAATAATTGCGTAGAACCTTAAAATCCGGATACTTCACAGGTCTGAATAATATAAAGTCTTCAAAATACAAGACGAAACCTGGTTAGCAGCTGTAGATGCTAGTTTTCAAGCGACATAAATATTAATAAAGAAATAAATTGTAGTAATTTTAAGGTTAATGATGACTTTTTATTTTTAAGATGGTTCAAATTTAACTATTTATGAGATTACATTGTGTTTTGTGGCACTGTATATATATATATATATATATATATATATATATTCGGCTGTTAGACCATTAAGTGCGCGTATTGATCGCTATCCAAAAATAAAACTCTGTGTTCACATAATATATGTGAGTGCACTGTGTATAATTATTTTGTGTGTATATATATATATATAAATATTAAATACACATGCATATATATTTAAGAAAAAAATATTATTTATGTATAAAATATTTATATTTACATATCATATAAATTATATATAAATCTATATACAGTATATACATGAAAATATTTCTCAAATATATACAAGCATGTGTGTGTAATTATATATATGAAATAATTATACACAGTGCACCCACATATATTATGTAAACACAAACTTTTTATTTATGGATAATGTACAGTTAATACGATTTTGTATCAGCCCTAATATATATATATATATATATATATATATATATATATATATATATATATATATATATATATATATATGAAGAGTTCAGATGCAAAAGCCTCTAAGTGCCATTTGAAATTTTCTTCTAAAATAATCATTTTTATCAAGCTTGTATATTTAAGTTCAGTAATTTCACTTAAATGGCAATGAAGATTACCTATTAATTGTAATAATCGGAGTGAAATTTATATTGAACTAAAAATATACAATGCTTGATGAAAATTACATTATTTAGATATGAAGTCAATAAACGGGATTTAGAGGCTTCCATAATTAAATTCATATATATATATATATATATATATATATATATATATAGATATATATATATATATATATAATATATATATATACACATATATATATATATATACACATATATATATATATATATATATATATATACACACACACACACATATATATATAAATATATATATATATATATATATATATATATACATATACATATACATATATATATATATATACATATACATACATATATATATATATATATAAGTGTATTAATTCCTCTTTTGTGGTTTTGTTGCATTTGATTTCATTCCATGCAAGTTTTCTAAAAAGTTTTTCCAGCTGACATTTCTCTTTTTTATCAGATAACAGATGAGAACCATATTATAGATCAATTAAAGGAGAGAGAAACGCAGCACTATATTTCAGAAGGCTCTGTCACATGCTCATATTCCTGTTCGAGAGACGATGGGAGGGTCGCACAGAGACCCTGATGAAGGTTTTGGAGCGTGAGCCTGAGTCCTGACACATCTCCAGATCCGGTCCCCTGTGGACTCCCTGTGACCCGCCTCTCCCCGGGGAAGCGTCGAGTTCACCCGGACCATCACCACCTGTCTCTCCTTCTCCTCTTTCTTCAGAGCACCTTCACACCCACACAAATTGCTTCATCTATTCACCTGACATGAGGCGGCTGAGATCTGCGCGAGCCAGAAGATCCCGCACCAGTGTTTCAGCTGTCACCTGTGCTTTATGTTCAGCGATTCGCTGAGAGAACATCTTCAGACGCTTGAGAAACAAGGTGATGATGTCCTTCACGTCATTATTATGAGGTCAGGATTTGTGATTATGATATTAATATTAAAGTCATGAAATCAAAATACACAATTCTTATTTTTTATGGGATATTGTAATTCACTTACAAAAGCGGTAAGTAAGGTACGAGGATGAAGGTCACTGACTAGGTTTATAAATACATTTTTTACATTGTTTATTATTTATGGTGGATATAAACATTGAGAAATAAACATTTACCTGTATGTGGAGATAAATAGATTAAGATGATTATTAACACAGTGAGAAGGGGTAGGATTAAATAAGAGCTAATGCTTCTTCCTACTTCTTTTCGGACATGTAAAAGCTTTGTATTTATTTTATTTTTTATAATGTTTTTTTTTGTTTTCTGTTTTGATAAGTACTTGTTTTTGTTATTTATTTTTTATTGTTATTATTCTTTAACATCTTTGAAATAAATAAAATGAAAATGTTTAATATAGAATTATATATAATGCATAGATCATTTCTCTTCTCCTCTCTGATGATGTGGGCGGGGCCACCTGTCACTCACATGAGATCAGCCAATAGCAAACCACAACCATTCAATCAATTCCCCTCAGACACAATCAAGCCCTGCCCACATTTGTTCTTGTTTGAGAAGCGTTTCACTTGGATATACGTCACAATAGGCAATAAATGACTAGCACAACTTCCCTTTCATGCCGACTTTAAATATGAAATATACATTTATATTTTTCTGTATCGTTAGAGCTATGCAACAAAATGAAGACAAGTTGCACTTTAGAACGAGATGACTGAAGGCAGCAAGTGAAACGGGATTGAATTTTATCTGAAACACGAACACAGGCGAGATTACGTGAGAAATGCAGTTTATTTTACACAGTGCGATAAAAATTCTCAAAAACAACAGAAGACGAGTTTCTTTTGTCTGTCTGTCATTGAAATTCTAAGTCAAAGATTCACAAAAACAGACAACAAATGGTCAAGGAATAATTAATACATATATGTACTGTATATATACTGTATATATTAATTCCTTGACCATTTCTTGTCTCTCTCTCTCTCTCTGTTCATTATTCGCACCAAAACAATGGACATCGAGCTTGATCATCCCACTGCCCAAGAAGGGCAATCTACAGCTGATGAACAACTTCAGAGGAATCAGCCTGATGTCCATTGGCAGCAGAAACATACGATCGCATTCTCCTTAACCGCATTAGGAACCCAATCGATAAGCTCCTCAGAAACAACCTGCTGACTGCTCCACCAGCTAAGCCAACGAATGGAATTCAGGACTCGGCTCTTTAATGCAACTTGTCTCTGTATTGCTTTATGGCTGCGACACATGGGTTCTAACGAAAGCTCTAGAGGAAGAACTGGATACGTTTGTGAGAAAGTGCTACCAAACTAGAGCTCAACCAATAAAGTATTTTTAAGGCCGATACCAATACAAATATTTTTGGGTTTTAAAATCCAATATGCCGATATATCGGCCGATAATTTTTTTTTTGAAACGCACAAGAAAACATTAACAGATTTCCCTAACTCTATAGTTATTTGTAGTTTTTTATGAGTTTTAACTAAAATAATATGATCATGCATTTTAATTTTTCTTTTATAGTCACAACAGCACAGACTGATGATGGTGGCATTAGCTAGCTTTGTGATTAGCTAGTCTATGATGAGCCATAATTTAGCAATGGATGATGTCATACTGCAAAGTGTAAAACACACATTTTCAATATAACAGGCAAAGGAGAGATGATACGTCTCATTACTATACCTGTCACGTACTATTAAAGAAATACTTCAGTCACATTGTCAAAAGTTGAAAGGTCAGTCCGTTCAACTACACTGTAACAACGTAACGTAACTATTACTAGCTAATTCCGCTTCACTCTCGGCTTATTTAACAGCAGCAAAACTGGACATGATAGTCACAAATTTTGGCATGCTTATTTGAGTTAAGAGAACTGATGGGGATGATCTTTTAATTGTTATTCAGCAAAGTATGTCTCATGAACAACTGAATCGAGTGTTGCCAACAGGAACGGTGTAGAGCGCCCTCTGGTGGACAAACTATACAACTCCAACACTCATGACATGGTTCAAGCGTGTTTAGTCCATTTTTATTTTTTATTTTGAAATATTCATTTATCGGCCATTATAACTACAGATACCGATAGTTTGCATATTGCCTAATATCGGCCGATAATATCGGCCTGCCGATATATCGGTCTGGCTCTATACCGAACCATGTTGGGAATAAGACAAGCAGGAAAAACAAGGAACTCTACAGACTGACCAAGCAACGTCCAGTCAGCGTGACCATCCGCAAGCGACAGCTAGAGTTTGTGGGCCACTGTCTTCGTATGGAAGAGAGCCAACCAGCCCACATCTATGCCATCTATCATTCAGAAGTTTGTGATAAGAATAAGCTCCTCGCTTGACTTTCAGACATAAAATCAGGAGCTATATTGACGAGTACAACAAAAGTCAAAAAGCCCGGAATCAAATAGCTCTCCCTGCAGCGAAGAGCAGTCAGTCACTCACCCATGTCGAAAGAGAAGAGGAAACTATAGTGATCATCAGAATAGAGAATTGTGGAAACATATTGTTGAGCTCCATACCAGGGGACCCAACCAATGATGATGATGATGAAATCTGGCCAATGTTTTAAAGCCGATAATGTATTATTTCCTTCAGCTGAGACTCTTCAGATGTGCACTGTTCAACATGATGGTTTTGATTTGCTTTAAATATGATTGAAATCACTACAAAACAGGAAAATACAGCTCAGTTCAACATGTGCAGTCATATCGGCTACATAACATTATAATGGGAACATCATAATTGTGTGTTTGGGGCATGGCTTTCAATGCTGAGACTTGTTTTTGTAATCAGGCTCTCAAAAAAATCTATAAGAGTTTGCATCCGATTTATTGGCTAATATATTGAATTCTGACTTTCAAATATAGAAGATTTATCGGTTATTGGTATTGGCCAAAATGTTCATATTGGGTCCATCCCTTAAAAAAAGGCAAATAGCTACAGGTTTTATATTTTACTAAAACAAAAGTACAAAAATAAAAAAAAAACAAAAATCAAATACTGACTACAACACTTTAGAAAAATATTGTTGGTTTAACTTAAAAAATTAGGTAACCTGGTCGCCTTAAAATTTTAAATTCATTAAAATGGAAAAATTGAGTTCATACAAATGGAGATTGATTTAATCATCATAAACTCAAAATATTATGTTATCTGAATCACATAAATTATTTAAGTTGATTTGACAAAAGAAAAAATGTTGTGATTACAAATCACAAACATATTTTTTTTTACAGTGAACATAATGTGTTTGGAAAATTCGCGGATCTCTCTTATTTTTTCACCCGCTAATAATTTCTTTGTATGACAGTCTGGCCAAAAATAATATCACACAATTTGTTAAGTTACCAGTATTTTTACTGTTGAAGAATATTTGGGTATAATGTGTCATAGTTTACTTTATTTTGCTCTCCTCATTTACATAAATGAACTATAGTGAGCCTTTTGTTGTGTAAAAATTTGAATTCGATTTATTAGCTAATATATCGGTTATCGGCTTTCTAATATAAAAGGGTTATCGTATCGGTCAAAATGTTCATATCGGCACACACTAGTAAACAAAAAAATCTGGTGTCTGAATAATTTTTGGTTTGACTGTATGTTATTTTGGTGCGCTCGCAAATACAGATAATTCCGACGTGACTTAAAGGCAGCAAGAGACAAAGAGAGTGTGTGAGCGGAGGCTGGGGTGTGTGTGTGTGTAGTGTGGAACAATGGTCCATTATGCAGCGGCAGAAAATGATCACCTCTGCGCGGGGACGAGGGGGCACCTGTCACGCCAGCAGCTGATGGCTCCATCAGCGCCACTGGGACCTGTGAGTGTGTGTGTGTGTGTGACAGCCCCACCGCTGGGCCAACCTCCCTGCTTATTATCTGGGATGATGGCTGGTGGAAAGAGCTCCACCTCCTCCATCGCCACATGCCTTTATTTCCAAACGCGTGCACTTTGCCTCTCATTTCCTTCTGACATCACAAACTCCTGTTATAGTTTAGCCAGTCATTACCGTACAGCTTATTATGGAAATGTCACAGTGTTTATCAGCGTATTCTCCGGCCAGAACTGTCGGGAATGCTGCACATTTCTCTCAGAGGAACGGATGATAGACACTTGAAACACAATGCCATGACAACTGGTAGACTTTGCACAGATGACACGAAGAAAGAGACAACTGACACAGGAGTGGAGGGAGGCGATGCGGTTTCCAAAGAGCAAACACATCTTTCTGCTTTCTAAAGGTTCATCCTGACGAGATATGAAGAGCTTAATGAGAATCTTGTGTGCTAATGATTCTCGCTTATTATTTTCCATTTACAAATATCCACAAATTCTTAAACCAAAATGCCTTTACTTGAAAAGGAAAATAACTTGGGTCATCACAAAACATATAACATAAGAAAAATAAACTTAATTCAGGGCTCGAACATTAACGCTTGTCTGGGACAAAAAATATTTATTTTATTATTATTTTGTCAGATAATCAAGTTTAGTGCTTTGTTCTTCCCTCATATACAGGTAAAACTCGAAAAATGTTAATATTGTGCAAACGTTCATTCATTTCAGTGATTCAACTTAAAAGGTGAAACTAATATATTATATAGACTCATTACATGCAAAGTGAGATATTTCAAGCCTTTATTTGTCATAATTTTGATGATTATGGCTTATAACGGAAGCGTATTTTATTCACTTGAGGAAACAAAATCTACTCTGTTTTTCTGAATTAACAAATTAAGTATCTCAGAATTATGAGATAATTTTTCATGGAAAAAAGTTTTTGCTCTGTTTTTCTGAATTAACGAGTTAATTATCTCAGAATTATGAGATAATTTTTCATGGAATTTGTTTTTATGTTCTGTTTTTCTGAATTAATGACTTGATCATGTCAAAAACTCAGGAAAAAAACAGAGCAAAAACTTTTTCATGAAAAATTATCTGTAATTCTGAGATAATTAACTCATTTATTCAGAAAAACAGAGCAAAAAGTTTCCATGAAAAAATTATCTTGTAATTTTGAGATAATTAAGTTGTTAATTCAGAAAAACAGAGCTAAAACATTTTTCCATGAAAAACTATCTTGTAATTCTGAGATAATTAATTTGTTAATTCAGAAAAACAGATCAAAAACTTTTCCATGAAAAATTCTCATAATTCTGAGATAATTCATTTGTTAATTCAGAAAAACAGAGCTAAAACTTTGCATGAAAAATTATCTTGTAATTCTGAGATAATTAATTTGTTAAATTCAGAAAACAGAGCAAAAACTTTTTTTCCATAAAAAATTTCTTGTAATTCTGAGATAATTAACTTGTTAATTCAGGAAAACAGAACAAAATCTTTTCCATGAAAAATTTTCATAATTCTGAGATAATTAATTTGTTAATTCAGAAAAACAGAGCAAAAAAAACTGTTTCCATGAAAAATTATCATAATTCTGAGATAATTAAGTCGTTAATTCAGAAAAACAGAGCTAAAACTTGGCATAAATAATTATCGTGTAATTCTTGAGATAATTAATTAGTTATTTCAGAAAAACAGAGCAAAAAAATGTTTCCATGAAAAATTCTTATAATTCTGAGATAATTAAGTCATTAATTCAAAACAGAGTAAAAACTTTTTTCCATAAAAAATTCTCATAATTCTGAGATAATTAATTTGTTAATTCAGAAAAACAGAGCAAAAACTCACTTCCATAAAAATATCTTGTAATTCTGAGATAAATAATTCGTTAATTCAGAACAAGAGAGCAAAAACTTTTTCATGAAAAATTATCTCGTAATTCTGAGATAATAAAGTTGTTAATTCAGAAAAACAGAGCAAAAACTTTTTTTAGTTAGTTTCACCTTTTAAGTTGAATTACTGAAATAAATGAACTTTTTTGCACCATATTAACATTTTTCAAGTTTAAAAAATTAAAAAAAAAAAAATATTTTCCTGGTTATAGGGTCATTAAAAACAAACATATTTTTTCATCCTCTGCTGTACTTGTAGTTTATATTGAGTTTAATTCATTCAAACCCCATTTACAGCATACCTTTAGACGTTTAAAACCCAATTTCATCTCAAATCTGCACTAGTTAAATCTGTGGAGATTCGCTTCGCTGTGAGACAGTTCGCCAAAACAGCAAGAGCTTCAAAATCTCATTTGATCTCAGCATTTCAATGTGGCCACACCGCCTGATGAGCAAACACACACCAGAAATATCCATATTTCATTTAATTAATCTCAGAGGTAACCCAAAACCACAAGCAGATGTTCAGCTAATTTCCAGTA
The DNA here is from genome assembly GCA_030378365.1 of Hybognathus amarus. Lineage (NCBI taxonomy): Eukaryota > Metazoa > Chordata > Actinopteri > Cypriniformes > Leuciscidae > Hybognathus > Hybognathus amarus. The sequence goes on along the minus strand of JAQIUQ010005556.1, from coordinate 550,882 downwards.
ATTACTTTCTCTCTTTATATCTGCGTAGTGTTTTTGCTAACCCAAACATGCTTTCTTAATGAAGCTTTCTGCGAGCTGCTGCGCTGGTTATGTGTATTAAATGGACAGTTAGGCGCTAATAGCTCACTTAGCAGGAGGGGTCACGTCATAAAATTACAAGTGAAAAGCCGTCAAACAACACACTGACTGCGGTTTTAATCAGAAAGCTTTTCTTCCTGCGACGTTGGAGATTGAACAATTGAAAGATGAAAATCCACAGAATCTGAAATCCTTCCAAAAGCAGGAGAGAATGAGTTTGGACCCCAGCCGTGAACTATCCCAGCAAACAAATTTCAGGTTCTGGGAACGTTCAGTTTTTGGCTTCCAGAACGTTCCTAGAACTTTCCCTTAAGGTTAAGGGAACGTTCCCGGAACATTCTCCTTCATAAAAATGGAACCTAAAAATAACTTACATGGAACGCTCCTATAACGTTCTTGTTTGGTTCCCAAAAAATAACCTCATGGGACCATTCAGGAACATTAGGGAACGTTCTGTGTTTGCTGGGATCCATGCATCACCATTCATAAAGCAATGCACGTATGCTTTGCATTAGCAGGAACTGTGTTCTTCTACAGTCAGTTTCACTTTTAAACCAACTACTTAAAGGTGCATTATGCAACATTTCATGTTAAAAATAGCTGTTTTTCTAACCTATACATGCTTAAACAATCGCCTGAGGGCTGAATGAGCCCTTCTCTGATCACTGCGATCGCCTCTATAATCCTGTACAGTAAATAAATGAGAGGGATTCAGGACGGATTTGAGACTGGGCGTGACGTCATGCACGTCTACGCTCGCCTGGCGATGTCTGACAGGGTTGTGTATTCGCCGCCATTCTCCGTATCAGCAAAAACAACTCCAGCGACAAAACTTTAGTAAACTTTCCACAAAAGTAGAAGATGATTCAAAGAGACCGGCTTGTAGTTCACTCCAAACCCCGACGCAAACTCCACTTAAGACAAAGAAAATAAAACTTTTGTCTAGTGCCAGGCGTGGAATAGAACAAGAGTCAACATCGGAAAGCTTTCAACAAACGGAGAATCTCCGGATACTGTTAGGCCTCAGAACGGGTCCTATACAAAGTAATAACTTGTATTGTTCATGAGCGTGTCTTTCCATAATAATACAATCATAAGTGGACACAGTAAGCACATAAAACAGTTCAACATGGAGATAGATGGAAACAAAAACCGAAGTTTTCAACAACCCCCATTTCCCCTCACACACACACACATAAGTGTGTATTTTACTCAAATGCCGTTCTTTTCATATATTTTAAATGACTTGCAGATTTATAACTTTATAAACAGCTGGTGCAAGACGTGCGTGTGTGATCCATGAGCGCGCACACCTCTGGTTGTAGTTTCGCTTGTCGCCAGAGGGGGCGTAGTTCTGCAAAAACTCAGGAGACTTGCATTTTGCACCTTTAAAGGGTCATGAAACCCCCCTCTTTAGCTCAAGTCTAGCTCACAATCTTTTTGAAAAAATGCAACTTAAATGGGCGTGGCTATCTGTGAGAAGAAGGGAGGGAGTGGGTGTGGTATGGCCATCACTGTCAATGTCCCATGCAACTGTTACTAAAAAGCAGTGGTAAAACGAGAGGAAATGCTAGATTTTTTATATATAGCTGGCAAAATTAAAGTCTTATGAAATACACTGACACTTTATTATTGTTCTTTCAAAAGTAACTGAATGCCGTAATCAGTAATCGTACTTCTATTTAAAATACTATTAATGTAGGCTACTTGTATAAATATAATGTCATTATAAAATATATAGTGGTTTATATAGACACTGCAAGGCATTTCAGTAAAATTTAATTTTCACGCAATTAATTTTCACAGTTTGACATGTCTGTCGTTGGAAAGATCCACGTGGTGTCATGAATAATTAAGAGGCCGTGTCTTCTCATAGGATAAGAAAACTAAATCTAATAGATGCTAACATTGTCTTCAATGGTGTTCAACACACATACCTCTGTTAAAATCTCAGAAAATTTGGTTTGGGGTTTCATGACCCTTTTAAGTTGCCCTTGCAAAAATTAAAGTGTGGAAAAAGTGTAAGCTTTCAGTTCTACTTTTTATGTACTCAAAAGTATAGCCTATTAACTTGTACTGACAGAAAACAATTATTTGGCCTATACTTAATCTCAATCTTTTGATCGAGATATAATTAAAAGTATAATTAAAGTGGTGAAAATCAAGTTTTTTTATGTGTTATTAATACGCTTTAAGGCAAACCATATGTGTAAGTTCATACGTCGACAGCATTGCTGAGTATTTTCTCTTTAAAACTGCAGTGAACCAAAGACAGTCTCACATGCATATTTGCATATTCATAGAACCGCGCATACTAAATGAGGGCAAGTGTCTCGAGTTTACATTCAAGATATTGTAAGGCATAAAGAAAATTTTTTTTTTAAAATATGTCACTTTGGTGATCAAATATGAGTTTTAAGGGGTTAAAATGATTGACTACACGGGGACTTAAAAAAATACTAAAATTGGAACATAGTAGTATACTTAAAGTGCCAAAATAATAAATAGTCAACTTTAAGTATAATGTCATGTTCATGTAAAGAAAACCATCCTAAACAAGTAGTTACTGAGAGTATAGTTCAATACTTTCATAAACTGAAAAACACGTGCTTCATGTATTTGATTAGTAAACTATCAGTATGCCTTTAAGTTCACTTGTAGTATGCAGTACAAAAAAACTGTTGTAAACTAGTGTGCTCAAGGTGTACTACAGTTAAAATACTGTTCTACACTAAAATAAGGGCCAATATAGTAGGCTACTAAAATAGTACACTTACAAGTACATTATATTAGTATAATTATTACATAAAGTTTACTTATAAACTCATATAATTGAACCTTACTTAAGTATGAACTTGAAGCATACACTAGTGAAACTAAACATGTTTCAACGTTGCAAAAAATGATGTTCTTCCTCTGTACTGCCGTCTCTGTTTTCCTGCACAAAACAAGTTCAGCATCATTACTCCAGTCTTCAGAGTCACATGATCCAACGGAAATCACTCTAATATGAGGATCTGATGATCAAGACACATTTATGATGATTATCAGTGTTGAAAACAGTTCATATTTGTGTGGAAACTGTGATACATTTTATTTTCAGGATTCATTGATGAACAGAAAGTTAAAAAAACAGCATTTATTTGATATATAATCTTTTGTAACATTATAAAATGTCTTGTCACTTTTAATAAATTTAACAATGATTTTTTTCCATTCAAATGGAAGTGTGGTGTGTGTATACTCCACCGAATGCAACATCTCAGACCACAGAGCGGAGCAGCGCTCGTTTCAACATGCTCCAGTTTGTGCATAAAGGAGGTTAAATTGAGATGTTTAAAGTGTGCCAGTGTGTGTGTGTGTGTGTGTGTCAGTGTGTTGTCATCTGGGAGCCGCTCCGCATTTTTACAACACACACACACACACACGCCTGCTCAGCTGCCTGTCAGTGAACAGGTGGAGCAGAACAGAAGGTGTTCATCGTCTCGTGGCTCACACACACCTCACTTCAGAAGCTCAAGCAGGAAACAAACGGCAAAATAATCAGCAGAGAGCGAGCCCAAAACGGAAAGACAAGTGGCTTTTGATTCGCCGTGCTGTCTGCGCTAATGCTGTCATTACACACTATATATTGTGAGTGTGTATGTGTGTGTGTGATTCTGTGTGTTTTGGAGGAAGGTTGAGAACAATGGCCCCCTGCCAATTGACACACAGAGTGTTTTGATGTGCGTTCAAGCTCTTGTCTGTCAGGTCAATGTGTGTGTTTCTGCTTTTGTGCTTCTCTGGAGTGATAGGAGGATTCTGATTGGCTGAGAGGGTCTAAGTTACCAAAGCAGTCGCTCAGCTGAACTATGAGCTATATATGCAGACATCCTCGCTTCATTTTGAACCAATCACCTGAGCCGTATAAGTCATGTGACTCACTGGATTAGAAATAATGCAGCAGGTACGGATTACGCATTTATGTAAAAAAAAACATAGATGGTTAAAAACAACAACTTTTTGGGGTATTTCTGTGTTACCTGAAGCCTAATTTCAACAGGCCAGTATCTGCTTTATTTTGGATAGCAGTATGATACATAGTTAGGGTATAATTACTTTAAAAATCCATGTAAAAAATACAAAAAAAAAAAGAAAAAAAGAGAAAATTCATTGGTTTTAAACAGTGCTGTTCACTAAAAAAATTTTTCGTTAATTGAAATAAAGCTGAAATAAAATAAAATGTAAATATTACATGAAACCTTTACTTAAAAAATATATTTTTTAATTAAATTTAGTGCTAAAAACTTGATTTTTGAACTCCCTTGATTCAATAAAAATAAATTAAAACTAAATACTGGTAGAAACAAAAGTACATACAAGTGTGTGTGTGTGTGTGTGTGTGAGAGAGAGACAGAGAGAGGGGAGAATGTGTATGTCTCACTGTTTAAGAGTGTATTTACTGTGTGTTTGTGTGTGTGTGTGTGTGTGTGTGTGTGTTCCCACCATACACTACTGGTCAAAGGTTTAAGATCGGTAAGATTTTTTATGTTTTTAAAAGAAGTCTCTTCTGCTCACCAAGGCTGCAATTTTTTGATAAAAAAATACACAAAAAACACAGTAATATTTTGAAATATTATGACAATTTAAAATGACTTTTTTATGTTAATATATATTCAAATGTAATTTATTCCTCTGAAAAAAAGCTGAATTTTCAGCATCATTACTCCAGTCTTCAGTGTCACATGATCCTTCACAAATCACTCTAATATGATGATTTTATGCTCCATAAACATGTATGATTATTATATCCATGTTGAAAACAGTTTTTTACATTTTTATTTCAGGATTCTTTGATGAATAGAAAGTTCAAAAGAACAGCTTTTATCTGAAATGGAAATCTTTTGTTACATTAAACACTACCCTTTAAAAGGTTTGGGGTAAAAAAAAAAGAAATCAATACTTCTATTCAGTCAAGGATGAGTTACATTGATCAAAAGTTACAGTAAAGACATTTATAATGTTAGAAAAGATTCTAATTAAATAAATGCTGTTCTTTGAACTTTCTATTCATCAAAGAATCCTGAAATAAAAATGTAAAAAACTGTTTTCAACATGGATAATAATCATACATGTTTTTGGAGCATAAAATCATCATATTTAGAGTGATTTGTGAAGGATCATGTGACACTGAAGACTGGAGTAATGATGCTGAAAATTCAGCTTTTTTTCAGAGGAATAAATTACATTTTAATATATATTAACATAAAAAAGTCATTTTAAATTGTCATAATATTTCACAATATTACTGTGTTTTGTGTGTATTTTTTATCAAAAAATTGCAGCCTTGGTGAGCAGAAGAGACTTCTTTTAAAAACATAAAAAATCTTACCGAGCCTTAAACTTTTAACCGGTAGTGTGTATATATATATATATATATAAGCACTAGTTAAAGTATATTTAAAATACATGAATGCAGAAAGATAATTGCAGTGCTTTTACATAGTTTAGCGGAGTGAACTGTAAGCGGCGTCTCCTAATAGCACTATTTGTTTTGGTGTTGAACACATCAGTGTTTAAACCTCGCATTATTTACTGTGATGTCATTCCCAGATGCAATTGAAAAAGGAAAAAATTACAGAAATCGGAGCCGAAGCAAATATTAGAAGATCACTCATACCCATAATTACCTGCTCGTCAAGCGTATTTCGGAATTTCACTGATCGACGGACATTAATTATATCTCCTTTAAATACAATAAAAAGTAATGGGGGCCCTCTGGTAAAATGCTCCTGAATTCACAATGCCTAAATGAAGTTATCAGTTTTATTAATGGTCTCTATTCTTCTTTCATCTATTATGAATCTTACAAGAGATCTATTTTACTGAGTGGTCAGGTTGTCAAAGAACTACTCGACGTCATCTGGGGGCAATTTCTAAATTAAATTGAGAGCTGGTCTTTTTTGGTGTGAAAATGAGCACGATACTTTAATCAGGAACGTCGCGAGGAGCGGCCCCTGTTAGGTGGTGTAATAGATGGCCCCATTCATCACCTCAAAGGCGTCTATGTAAAGAGCGGAGCCGGGGCTCGCGACTGTACGGTATTAAGTTACTATTCAATTATAAAACCCTGGCCCATAAATAGAAATAGAAGTGGTATTCATGAGGCATTTATAGAAATCCACTTCGGATGTGAGGGAAGGTGCATTTTTGTGAGATATATAAATCAGAGAAAGTCTCTCTGGAGTTACAGAGCGGGGCTTAACAGAGGAGTTTTTATATATATATATACACATATATTTATTATGCTCTCCGTTAATAATGCGGCTTTTAGTTTAAACTCTTACACATATGCATTGCATATTTGATTCTTGGAAAGTCAATAATATAGCAAATCCAAAAATGTGAATTGTAAATATACTTGATTTCATTTAATAATGAAAAGAACTGCTAAAAAAATTGTGAATCAGCCCTTAATAGTGAATTCTCCATCTAATGATTTAATTCGTATATTTTACATGCATTCATCAGCTGTTGATGTGTTCAGCGTTATTTAATGTTTCTTTTTAATGACCCTACAAGTTTGGAGAAAAAACAATATTTTGAATATGAGGGAAGAACAAAACCCCTAAACATTTTAATCTGACAAAATGATTTGGCAAAAAAGGCAAACTACAGCTAGTTTTTATTTAACTATATGGACAAATAGAAAAAAAAGCTCAGATTAACCACAACATAATCAGTTAATAATATTTTGTTGGGTTATTTCTTGTTTTTGCATGTGTGTTTCTCATAATTTCTTTGTATGACCACCTGGATAAAAAATATGTTCCACAATTTGTCATGTTTCACTGCATTATAATCACAAATAAAGCTCAAATATGTTTGTTTTTAAGGTGAAAGCTTTAGTCATTTGTGACCATTATGGACATTATTGCACATTTTCCTTACAATGTCAAAACAAACAGTCCAAATGAATGTCAACCATCTGCTCTCTACATTTTAATGAACATGCGAAAAGATGGCGAATTCACTTCTCAAATTATTTCTAGAAACTCTTTAATGAGTTTTCCAGATAAGGCTTGGATTAGTTTAAAATATATACTTTATTTTGTAGTTTTTTAAATAGTAAGCCAGAATTTTTTTAAGTCTAAATATATACACTATAAACAACAAAGATATATTTATTATAATAAATAAATAAAAATCTAATAATATGTGTTTGACAATAATTGACAACAATTTATTAAAACTTTGAATTGCTCGTTGAGGGACGAGGACAAACCTGGACAAATACGAAACCCTTAAAAATACACAAATGTTTGAGGTCAGGTCAGATGCAATTTGTTTTTAAATAGATTAATAGCAAGGACAAACTAAAAATTGATCAAATTGATCAAAATTAACAGTAAAGACATTTATAATATCACAAAAGATATTATTTTCTTTTAAACTTTCCATTAAATATTAAATTCTATATAAGTTCTCTATAATCTATAGAATCCTGAACAAAGTATCAGGTTTCCACAAAAATCTAAAGCAGAACGACATTTTAACATTTATAATAATCATAAATGTTTTCTTGATCTTCAAATCATCATATTAGAGTGATTTGTGAAGGATCATGTGACTCTGAAGACTGGAGTAATGATGCTGAAAATTCAGCTTTGGTCACAGGAATAAATTACACTTTACTGTATATTCACATAGAAAACAGCTGTTCTAAATTATAATAATATTTCACTATTTTTACAGTATTTTGATCAAATAAATAGTCCTGATAGCAGAAGAGACTTCAAAAAACATGATGTCAACAGGTTTTGCACAGTGTGAAAGTGCCACTCATGTAAATATCTAGTGAATAAAAATGCAGAAAGGATATTATTAATCCAAGACAAGTCCATTAATTATCCTCCATTATTTTCCCCCTTTTCTCTGAAGTGACATTTATGGAAACGTTATGGACAGCAATTGCTCCTATGAGTGACATTTTCATTTGGCTTTAAAGTCGAAATGTTAGGACGTCACTCGCCTGTCCGGAGAACTGCGAAATACAGACGCGACAGTGGCTTCAAATCTTGAGAGCGCCGCTACTTTAGATGAAAGCGTGCAATGGGCCTTTCATCTCCAGAGAAAAGGTCACAAATACCCTGGTGAGATGTATCACATGCTGATAGATGTTTTAGATATAAGAAGAACTTGCACAGACCTTGTTTAAATCTCCAGGTTAACGGTGCATCTGTGGCGAGATCGTCTTTGAAGCCCGGCGATGGGAACGAGGGCCCGATGGCTTCAAACACCAGCAGACAAATCAGCCTGAAAGTTTCCTCAACACCCAGGGAGAACGGGAAGGCTGAGATCAGTATCTGAAAAGGAGGAAAAAAGAGTCAGATTTGCCAACCACAGACAAATTCCCCTAATGGGGAGGTTGAGGAGGCTGACATTTTTAGATCGCAGGGTCAATAGTAAAGTTAATGAACTTAAAGGGCACCTTAAAATGTTTTTTTTTTACAGATCTGAGCCCTCATTTATCTTAAACTACCCATACTTCATTGCATTTTTGTAAGGTTTTATGAAAGGTGATTCACAGATATAGATTTAGCTTTATATGCACCAAATTTAGGGAGAAATCTGCATAATTCTGCCAGGAATTTGCAAAAGAAAGAATGCATTTGAACGGTAAAATGTGTTTAATGGGATGCACAATATATCGCCACCATATCAATATTGGTCGATATATGTTAGTTTTTAATGTTATCGTTATTAAAAATGTCAATAAATGATGTATTTCCTTCAGCTGAGACTCTTCAGATGCGCACTGTTCATCATGATGGTTTTGAATCGCTTGAAATATGATTTGAATCAACATGTCACAGTTCAGTTCAGTTCAACATGTCATATCGACTACATAAAATTATAATGATCATCATAATTGTGTGCTTGGGACATGGCTGCTTTTATGGTGAGACTTTTGTTTTTGTAATCAGGCTCTCAAAAAATCTATAAAAATTGGATTTAGATTTCTCGGCCAATATATCGGTTATCGGCTGTGTATAAAATAGTAGTGTGACATTTTTATTTGCCTTAAACTCGTCATTAACCACCCATGCCTGTTATGGGAAATAACAGGTAAAAATGAGTTAAACTGGACAGAGTAAATGTGAAATACATTATACCATAATGAAAATGGTAAAGAAAGGTGAACCTTTACTTTTATTTTTTCACTGGTGGAAACAACCATAGTGAACATGTTAAGTGCTGATATGTATTCCAAGGAATGAAGAACAGGACATGGAATGAATACGTATAGACACTTAACTAACACAAGCATGCATCAAAACAACTAACAGTTAGCATAACATCCAATAGACCATTTTGCAAGATGTAAACACTGGTCCAGAAACACTTCCTGTTTCAGTTTGTAACTGTTTTCTTTATTTCACATGTAAAGAAAACATTTTAAAGATGTTTGTTTAACTTTTTGATTCAGTTTTATGTTCTGTTGGTTGTATTTTATCCCAGCTTTTATTAAAAAACTGAAACAGGAAGTTGTTTACATCTTGCAAAATGGTACTGGACAAGGAACTTAAGGAAAACTCAGGGCTTATATACACAGGGCGCTAAAATGAAACACAGGTGAAACTAATCAGTAATGGGAACAAACTGGCACACAATAAGAACTGTAGTTCAAACAGGAACTGGGAAAACCAAACTAAAAAACATGAAACTAAACCAAAACTACACGTTACAAGATTTGAATAACTTGGTAACCTGTGCCTCAAACAAAACTTGAGTGTCTTTCAACGATCTGAAGCCACATGGAAAACTTTGGAAAATATGCCTGACATGGAAAAAGGGTATCTTGAAAGTTGCATAAAGCAAGCAAAAATGTTTCCAACATGCAGACTAACATCCCCTTCTCGTAATAACAATATATTTACTCACCTGTCAAGTCATCCATGTGTGCATGTAGACCTGTACACATACAGCAAATCCATAGCATGACTGGGACTGTAAGTCTGAGGCATCAATTCACGACGCATACTGTATTCCCGGGGGAGGCGCAGGGATTATCCTCTATCTCTCAAGGACACTCGCTCAGGTGAGCTGTGTGTTATACTATCCCTGCCTGCTCTGTTTAACGGTTCCCATAAACCCCGGTGTGCCTAATTTAATCCCGTACGCCCTCACACACCTCCCGCGGCCCACGAAAATCCCGGGGTTTAGTGTGCTGTGACGAGACCCACGAAATCCTGCTGCAACACACACACACACGGAAGGGATTATTAATATGTGTTAATATGATTTACTTGAAACGCTTTGGATGTATCTACCTTATTTTCAAAGCGGAAGTAATCTGTTTTGTACAGCTAAAACTGTCAACAGAAGCCAGACATTTATTACTTTTAGGTGAAAAAGTCGTTATAGTGTAATAAGAATTGGGTTTTATATTAGAAAAAACTATTAAACTAACTATTAAAGAGACAATTATTGAGAGGCAGTGTGAATGAATGAATGAATATTTATAAAACGAATATCTGTATTCATCACGTATTCGGCGCCATTTTATATTTTTTACAGGAATGAAAGCTGCGAGAATGTGAGGGATTTATGCCTCTCTCTCTCTCTCTCTCTCTCTCTCTCTCTCTCTCTCTCTCTCTCTCTCTCCCTGCAAAAATATCTTTCCAAGAAATTTCAATGGGCAAAAAAACTTCAGACAATTATCTGTGATCAATTATTCTTTTCTTTTACATTGAAAACAGCCACCCTGCTTTCATACCTGTCATGGCGCTTGCTCAGTCTGAATAAGACTTATTTATCCTTGCAACCACATTGTATTATGATCAAAACAACTCACACCCTAGCAACCACCTAGAACACAATATAAACCACCTAGCTAGCAATGCTATTCCTAGCATCCACATAATAGCACAAAAATCATGTTTTGTTTATTTGTGCATAGAGGCAGCAGATCGAATCATCTGAAGCGCTTGGTGTGTTGTTCAACCAACTGGATTTCAGAGCACCGACAGGCTTTTACTGTGACGGTGTGGTAAAACACCACATTATCCTCTTCAACAGATTACACACAAACACCGGCGGGAGGACGAGGTTCAGGTTTGATCATATTACGCTCTGTGTTCTGTAGGCCCACTCATGATTGATAACCGGGGCCAGACGTGGTCGGGTCTGCGTTATCTACTCAAGCTTTATTTAATGCAATGAATAGTTTTAAAGCCCTCAAATTGTGTGAGAAACAGATTACAGAGAACTGACACTGATTTGCACAGGAGAGCATGAAAGGTTAAAGCATGCATAATTGAAAAGTGAGATCTGAAAATCTTGAGAATGTGAAAGTTCAAAAGGTGGCCTTCAAAGCCCTCATATGGAAATACTTTTTTTCCAAAAGAGCAAGCGGTGGCGACTGGGTAAAATGTGAAGCGTATTGATTGGTCAGTGCGTTCTGTTGCTCCCACATTATGACCAGTGGCATTTACCAGCTCATTTCTGCAGTTAAAGTAAAGTTTGAAGCTCTCACTCATATCATACACTTTTTAAAATCATTGTAGGTTTACGTTTTCCCCTGAGGAGTGCTTATAATGTTAGTCGAGGTTTTCGTCCTAAAAAGGGTCATGGTTTACTGTTATGACTCTTTTTCCTTTTTCAATAATAAATGTCATTTATAATCCATTTAATACCACAAAATATCACTGTAAATAATAAAAACCCATTGCTTATGCTACCTAGTAGCCTACTCTTGTTTTCCCTCTAAAACTGGACGATGATGTCATTGACAGGGTGGCTTTTGTTTTTTAAAATTAAATGGCATTAACAATTCATTTTACTTCAATAATTTGACATATTTCCTGACAAAACGGGATTTAGATGGAAAAAATACTTAATTTATTCCATCCAGAATTGGTTGTACCTTGCAGATGATGACAAGGCCACTAATTTACAATGAAATAATACAAATAACTAAACTGAATACTTTTTATTTTTATGAATACAAACAGCTCCTAACTTTATCACCCCCTTTATATTAGATTATTCCTCTAACAGAATTTACTAAATGTTGTGCCTTTTAGGATATGCTTGTAATCGAAAGAATTTGGCAGCAGTTTTAAAGTGCGTGCCACTGCTCAAACTTTATTTATTAGAACTTGATTGTTTAACCTTACAGAAATGACACTAAAAAAGATGGAAATAAAGTAATCATGAAGTTAGTATCAAACTTAGTTCTGAACTTTGATTTTAAAAAAAGGATGGATACAAAGATGCACAGATATGAAAATAATATCTATTTGGTCGATCCCGATAACCGATAATTCTTTATATTTTAAAGCCGATAACCGATATATCGGCCGAATAAATCTAAATCCAACTTTTTATGTAATTTTGAGAGCCTGATTACAAAAACAAAAGTCTAAGCATTAAAAGTCATGCCACAAACACACAATTATAATATTCTCATTATAATTTTATGTAGCCGATATGACTGCACATTTGCACTGAACTGTATTTTCCTGTTTTGAAGTGATTCCAATCATATTTAAAGCAATTCAAACCCATCATGTTGAACAGTGCACATCTGAAGAGTCTCAGCTGAAGGAAATAATTCATTATTTATCGGCTTTAATATATCGGCCAAATTTTCTTATCGGGCCGATAATGATAACTTAATGAACAAACAAAATTAAATGAACATATATCGGCTGATATATTGTGCATCCCTAACACAAACACCACAAAATATCACTGTAAATAGTCAATTCAATTGCTTATACTTACTAGTACTCTTATTTTCCCTCACTTATGGATGATGACGTCCTTTTGTGGCTTTTGTGTTTTACAGTTTTTTTCAAATTGCTTACACACAATTTCGTAAAACACACAAAACACACACACAACATGCAAAACATCAGACATCTCTTGCAAAAGCAAACACATCATTACAACTATTTTAACTTTTCCAAAAATGCACAGTGACTCCACACACAAACATAAAATGATTAGCAACACACACGTCAAACTACACACGGATGTGACAAATGTAAAACACTACTGTCTTGTGTTTTGCTTGTTCAGTTGTTTTAATTAACTGTGATAAAAAGTAAGTTTAATATTGTATCCAGTCTTATTTAATGGGGACATATGAGAGTTTCCAGTGTGTGTGTGTGTGTGTGTGTGTGTTCGGCAGGAGGTTGTGGTGTTCCTGGCTGCAGTCGTTCATTGTTCAAGCGACTGTTCTTCCTGTTGCGGCTGCGAGAGTTTCTGTCCGAGCCCGGCTGGCTGTGCAGTAATTGTGGGGTGTTTGGGTCTAGTTGCTTCTGATAAAGGATCAAAGTTGACCAGTGCCCAGCACTAAACGACAGTGTTAGCAACACATGTCAACAGACGACATTTACAACCGGCGTTTCCTCCCGAGGAGGAAGTGAACAGCGCTCAACAGATACCGTATATCTCTATCCAGCCATTCAGGGCCGCGGAAAAGGACATTTCATCAATGGCTCAGGAGCAATGAAAGGTTTCAAAGAAACCACGTAATTCTTTATAGATGCATGCTTTTTTTTAAAAAATGTTCAGATATGCTCAGAATAGCATACTAATGTTATTGTATGTGGATCTTGGGATGCAATGACCTTCGACATTTGCTAAAATATGCAATATACACTGTAAAATGAATGCGCTTTATCTAATAAAAAAATGGGGCAACAGATTACAAGCAAGATTATAAATTCAATTTATCTAATTAGAATTGAGTAATAATTATTCAAATTAATTCCTTTAAAGTAAACCATTTAAAATGAGTAAAACTTACAAAAAAACGTACATTTAAGTCGCCATTATGGTGATCGGTGTTTGTTTTAGTTTTCTCCTTCAGTGATTCTGCTTGTTAACATCAGGTGTCTTCAATGTTGGCAATATAAAATAAAGAATTCTTTAATCTTTGACGTCTGTCTGTTAGTGAGATATTTTTGTTTAATTTTTTGGTGTAAATTTTACTCACTTTAAATGTTAACTTTTAAGGCATAATTTGATCAATTATTACTAAATTCTAATTTGTTCAATTTAATTAATAATATTGCTTGTAATCTGTTGCCACAATTTTATTGATTAAATAAAGCGTATTAATTTTTACAGTGCACAAACAGATCATTCTATGTTAGAGTCCCAAATCCCATAATGCAATGCTCTCAATATGAGATCAATAATGTGATATCAACTCAAGTGGCGTACTTATTTTTGCACATTTTACGATTTGAATAAAAAATTTCTCAAATGTCCCCATCAAATAAGACTGGATACAATTTGTTTTGTGTGTGTGGATCTTTGTGAAACTAAACATGCAATAGTACATACTTAAACCTTTGCATACTTGTTTTTGAAGTTGAAAGTTTACCAAAAGTTTCTTTGTTAACTTAAACTATTTGCATTGGTAACATGGAGTTGCTGTTTTTTAAATAGTAAGTATGAGTATGCAATGCGTTAATGTTCAATTAATCACTATATTAAAATAAAAAATAAATGAGAAATCATAAGAAATTATATTTCTGAGATTCTAACTGGATGTTGTTGAATTAAACGTGCAACATGGTGAAATCATGTGACAGCTATAAAGCATAGGCTAATTCTGTTTAATGTCACGATTTGCATACTTATTCACTATATTTATAGTAGGCTTATTAATAAATGGTTTGAGTAGTGTGTTCACACTGACATTTCCAAAAAGAAAAAGTGCATTTCACTAACACAAAGAGAAATACAATACAAAAAGAAAAAGTGTGGAATGTTGAAGCACTTCATGCACTTCAAATTTCACATTTTCCCTTACATACTGTACTGGCTATCCAGACTGATACTGGATGACAAAATAACTATCCTTACAGGGTTGAGCACATAGTATAAGTGTTTAGTGTATAGTGTATATAACTACTTTACACACCATACTATATGAAGCTAATATTATTATTTATACATAAGCAAACATCAAGATTAGTGCTAAATTTTTCAGTGCATGTATTTTCTTAAAGACGCCCTATTCTGTTTTATGTAATGTTATTTAAGCATAAAATTAAATAATTAATATGCAGAATAAAGGGCGGGGCCTGGTTAGTTAGTTAGTAGTGTGTTGAAACTGGCGGTTACTGGTAAGAGGCGGGACATTTCCCAAACACACTCGACCAATAACAACACACTGATCCAGCCGACCAATCAGAGCACAGTGTGCTTTTCAGAAGGAGGGGCTTAATAGAGACAGGAAGTAAACAGAGCGTTACTGACAGACTGGGAAGAGAGGAGCCGCAACAATGGAGAAATATGAGGACAATAATCAGGACATTCAAGCAGGAAAACAACATCAGGACTTTGATAAAGGGCATAATCCGGCCTCTCTAAAGACCTCGTCCTGTGTCTGTGGTCAATGGTGTGTTCTTCCAGGCCTGAAGTCACAGAAAAGCTTGAATTTGTCACTGTCTTCGCTCAAGCACTTGTATTTCTCCCCAAACCCCCGGCCTCCTGTTCCGCACCGCTTTGGCAGGAACAGATCTCCTCACAGGCCTGAAAGTGCTTCATGGGAATTATAGCTGAGGCTATTACAGTTTGTTCTTCCAAATGTACTGAGGGGCTGATGGTCTGGGCAAAGTGCTCCATCTTGGAGTGACTGTGCATCTGTGCTCTCAGAAACAAAATGAGAGTGAAAAGCGCTGGTCAGCACGGGTCTTCAGTCCCATCTGTCCGTTCTGCTGATCAAGAGAAGTGGAAAAACTGAAAAACTCTGGGGTTTTTGCAGCCTAAAGCAGGAAAAGAATCCATATTCATTATTTTAAAACATAATTGTTCGGTTATCCCTTCACTTCTGTTGCTATACCAGCTAAAAGTGGCAGGATCATATTTTTGTCCCATAATAGTACTAGAGATAACAGCATAAATTGGTGCTTTCATTAAACATTGTATATATTGAATATACAAATATGACATTAAAGTATACTTTCATTATGAGAATAAAACTGCCAGTAGGTTGCAACAATTCACTGGGTAAATTAATGAGTGATTGGTTGATTAATTACATTTATTCAAATGTAAATGAATCAGTCTTTATGAGTCATTGAATCATTGACTCACTCGATTTGTTAAAAATGGAATCGTTCAAGAAAAAAATGTCTTTTAACGGAGTAGTTTAAAAAAAAACTTTTGCTGATAATTTACTCACCCCCATGTCATCCATGTTGTCGGCATGATCTATTCTTTTTTACTATTTTTGTAGCGGAGATTAAGATTTATTTGGTCACATGAATTTTCCCAATAATGACCAATGAACTAAATGTCCTCATTTTAATGATTATCTCATCACTTTGTCCAATGATTACAAAATATCGACTGTTTTAAGTAATCAAGTGACATTTTTTTCATTATAGACTGAAATAGTTATGAAATAGTGACTCGTGACTCTCCTGTTCGAACTCGATCATCAAAATGAACAAATCTTATTTCAAATCATGACTCGAAAGGGTCCTATAAGACCCTTATTCATCATGTCTGGTGTCGATTTAAAGCCCTTTGAAGCTGCACTGAAACTCATTTGGACCATGAACCGTTTGGTTCCCAATAAAGTGCATTATACGGAGAAAAATCCTGGAATGTTTTCATCAAAAACCTTCATTTCTTTTCGACTGAAGAAAGAAAGACATGGACATCTTGGATTACATGGGGTGAGTAAATTAGTTTTTTTTAAGTGAACTACTCCTTTAAGATAAGGGCATTTACTAAGGTTTCTGCAAGTCTTTACAAATAAATCATTGAATCATCGACTCTCAAGATTTGTTTAAAACCGTAAATTATTCAAGATCAAAACTTTGTTGATCGCAGAGACAATGGTTCTGCTGTGACTATTTTGAACTATTTCAGTCTATAATGAAAAAAATTTCACTTGATTACTTAAAACAGTTGATTTTTTGTATACCATTGGACATAGTGCTGAAATGATCATAAAATGAGGACTTAGTTGGTCTATTGGGCAAATTCATGTGACCAAATAAATCTTAATCCCACACAAAAATAGTAAAAAAATAATAATATTTCGCCCACAAAAAATAGTTTGTAGGCCTTACCATCAGGGCATTTACTCTTTTTCTCCATATTGTAAATTTAGCAAAACACAACAAACAAAAAGCACAGTCTTAAGTCTCATTCTCAACTGTTCTCGTACCTTATCAGTGTGAGAATGAGTTCTTCCTGCAGTATTTAACGTGGTTCTTCAGCCCTCCCCGTTCTTGACATCTCAATGGTTGAAGCTCTTGGCTGGTAATTCCTGGAAGTTCACCACTCAAAGCATGGCGAGTGTGAGAGGATCTGTTCTTGTGTAACAGTGGTCAACCTTATCGTTTCGCTCCAAGCGTGAAGGAGTAACTCAAGTGTCTCAATCTTCCCCTGCAGTCTGTTTGTCCACTTCCTGTTAGTTCAGACAAGAGCGACGAGTCTTTGTGGAAGTGGCATCTGGAAATGACCGAACTGTAAATCCTAAAGTTAATCTAACTCATAAGCAGACAGGTTTGCTGAATAAACTATACTTAAAACTTAACGTCTGTTCCAAATCTAGTGAGCTGACACCCTTTTAAGCATTAGACAAGTTTCCCAATGTGAAGGATGCTCAAAAATGCAGTCAGCACTATTATTTTGCCTTCTCAGATATTGCAAATATTATTTATGAATAAGGCAATATACCATGCGTTATGAGTTTGGTGGGGAAAATGCACTGTAACGGATTTTTGTAATTAAACAGTATTTTACTGTAATACTGTTAAATGTGCCAAGGATTATGGGAAAATATGTGTTTAACTACTGTAAATCAGAAAAAAAATCGATGTAAAAGGAATAATTGTAATATTGTAAATAAAAACACAGTAGTTGAATGAATGCAATATACAGTATTATTCCTGTAAATTAAAATATGGTACTTGTACTGTAAATGAAAAATACAGTACTCATACTGTAAATATTAAAAGAGTATACAATTGTATTGCAAATGAAATTACAGTACTGATCCCATAAACACTTTTACAGTAACGTAATAGCACCCAGCAAATTACTGTAAAATTTACAGCAACCTTTTTACAGTGTGAATGCAAGATGGTGTAAGAAAATGTATATTTTCAATTCTAAAATATATTTGTCATAATATCAATATTAAAAAATATATCAAATTTTACTCAATATTTCTATATAGTGTCCATTTATTTAAATAAAATTCATATTTTTGTATATTTTGCTCCATATTTGTGTCTGTTGGGATTTGTCCAATTTATTTATTTTGATATATATATATATATATATATATATATATAAGACTTGATGCCATTTTTTTCAGCAAACAGATGAAAATCAGTGATGTAAAAAGAGTGTCATGCACACAAATGACTCAATGATGTGCTTCCTCTCAAAAAACTAATTTTAATTAAAACAAAAATGTTGAATCATTAACAAGTTTATAAAACAGTGATTTAGTTACATAAATAAATTGATATCGGTGTATCAAATCTTAAATTCAACTTCATGAGAATGTTGACACGGGTGAAGAGAGTACAATCGTTTACCTTGTATAATAAATAAAATGAAAAAAAGAAGATATTTCTGTTTCTAAACGAACAAAATAAAGTCAAATAAAAAGAGCTACAGACAAACCTCTAAGGAAGGGAACACTCGACAACGTTTTTTGCACCAAAAACATAGGAAACCTGCTTTTAAAGCACAGAATACAGAACCATTCAGCTAAAATTAAAGACAGTAAAGTTGTAACCAAAGTTGGTTGGCTTTCATTTTTAACGAACAAGTTTGGTAGTTAGAACTCCAGTTTGGTTATTTTAAAGCGTTAAGACAAGGCAAGAAAGAAGGCTGTTTTCGTTTCGTTGAGGAATCCTATAGGAACGACAAAACGTAAAAAAAAAAAAACGAAACAGAAGAAACATTTGAACAGTCAGACCTACACAGCAACTTTCTGTCTTGCACAAAGTTAAGATGTCAGCAGATAGGCATGTACATGTTATTGTGCATAAAAATGGAGTTTCGTCGTGACTCGTGGAAAGAAACAAGAGCGTCAGGCCAATCGCTCGGCATGTTTGCGTTAACATCGATACTGTTGGATCTTACATTTCTAGGCGTTTTTTGAGGCACGTGGGCTGCGTTTCTTGCATTCCCAATTCTTAATGCTAAGGCTTGCTGCTCTGGTTCACTGGGTGTCCGTCCAAACCCCCGGTGCCCTCGGGTCTACGCCAGACGCTACGATCGCGATCGCGCATCAGCGCATAAGACCCGACACCTGGGTTCACCGCCCGATTCAAGCCCCGACAGCGCGGCCGTGTTCGGAAAGGCACGCTAGCGCACTGGCGCCGCGGATGATACTGTGCAATGCGGATTAAATGTGAAAAGACGAACTGAATTAAACATGCAGCGTCAGGAGAAGCGTTCCTCGTGGAATAATAATGCCTAGCGTTTCCGTTTCCTAGCAGCGCGCTAGCCTTCCGCTCCGAACACAGCCCCGAGGCTCGCGTTTCGTTTAGTCCCTCTGATATGTTTGATTTCAGACCAAGGTACTGCAGCTTCAAGTATTTTGCATTACATAGAATATTCTTTTTATAAATTAGTTAACGTATACATTTTTTCAATATTCAGACATATACTATCATATATACAGTACAATAAAATGCTCTCATTCTTTCATGACCATTTTTTTCTTCTTTTTTTCCTTTTTTTCAAAGAGAATCCCTGAGATGTATGTCGACAGTCGCTAAGTTTCCACAAGCGCAATCAAAATGGGGTTGAAGCGTGTGTATGTGTGTGTGTGTGACATGCTTTTGGACGAAACAGCACTGCAAAGCCACGCAATTAGCCTGGTGAACTGAAAAGGAATTTCAAAAATAAAAATAAAAAATGGAGACGTGTTTTTGTTTTTCTGTTTCTAACACTTCTTTAGTACACTGGTAACGTGTGACTGGTTCAGGAAGGAGTAAAGCTGAAGCCGTACGAGGGTACTTGTCACTTAGGATGGAGGTGTTGTTTGGTTTAAAGCCATTTTTCTTCTTCACTTTGAGGCTGTGAATGTTAAACAGAGAGATCTGGAGTGCTGTGTGGACTTTCGCCACTGGACAACATATACTCAGTGTAAACCCAAACGTCGTGACATACTCTTTCACACAAATAAAAGGGGAAACACACAAACTTCCAACAACATGACAACGTTCCACTTTTTTTTCCCGTTTTCTTTTTTTTGCGCAAGTCTATACACATAATACCGGTGTGGTTCGTAATGTTTTTCTCGTCTCTAGGCAAGCCGAAGCTAGCCGAACCGCTCGCGCACGAGCATCATGAGTTTCTTTTTGCCTTTGTATATCTGTTTCAGGTTGTCTATGAACTGTGTGAACTGGATGTGTCCGTCGTGCGCCATGAGGAAAGTCTCTCTGGCTTTGCTGAGGAACTCGAATGAACTCGCTGTAGTGCCGCGGGCTGATGTGCGTGAGCCGCGAGTGCGTCGTGTTGATGTACGCCCCGATCGTCGCGTCCAAGAGCTGTCTCAGCGGGGCTTTATCCAACGACATCAACTTCCCAGAGTTCCTACGGCTGTGCAGCGCCACCATGCCGGGCGTCGTGCAGCGTGCAACGCCGCAAAATGTCCGACAGCACTGTCGCGCACTTCAGCGCTTTTCACCACAAGGGGGATGATCACGGCCAGCTCGTTCTTGCCTCAGCGAGTGGCTCAGCGCACAAGCCCACAGTACGTCGTTAATGGCGGGATGCGTGTCCTGGTTGTAGCTCAAGTTCAAGTGGGCCAT
>JAQIUQ010005556.1:465000-525000 GCA_030378365.1 Hybognathus amarus | reverse complement strand
GGCAAGGGTGTTGGGTTACATTCAAGATATTTTAAAGCATGAAAAGAGAGAATTTGTGATCAAAGAAGAGTTTTAAGGGATACAATTATTGACTACAGGGAGACTTTCAAATTGATTGAACTGAGTGCGAATTACATAGTTTTTAGGTGAAAGAGTGTGTGGGAAGATGGAAGTAGCTAAATATTTGATTAGTATATTACTATCTTTTGGTTGCCATTAACGGACCAGGAAGTGATTTATGGATGTAAACGATCATTTAAAAAAAGGTTTCAACAGCTCTAGAACCACAGCAGCGGGTCCTCTGGGAAAGACACACACTTTAACTCTAAAACCGTATTCTGGACAAATGTGGTCAAAATAGTTTTGATTTATTTTTAAAAAAAATACTTCCCTTGATCTGAACGGTACAAGACTTGGCTACTTTTCCTAAGTTTGCCTCCTGAACACACACATTTTTTTTTGACTCAATTCTACAATGTTAAGTGGGTGAAAAAAAAACTCCTTAATCTTGTATTTGGGTCATAAATGGGCACCCATAGAAATGAATGGGAAAAACTGTAATTTAGAGCATCTAAAATAAGCCAAAATAAGACACCAGGTGACAGCAAAGTCACTTCATCTTTAGGTTTTAGCTCTAAGAACTTATTGGAATGATTTTTGAATGTAGTTAAAAAAATAAAACATAAAAATCAGCATAATTTACATCAGAAAATAGGGTACTTTTTGAAGTAAATAAATTCAAAAATACCCCAAAATAAAATAAAACACCATAAATGGATAGACTAAACTTTATCGAAGACAGTGATATAACATTTATGATAAATAAAAATTAGGATCACACCTGAGTCCTCTGTGCCCACATTTGTCCACAATAAAGTGAATACGGTTTGAGGGCTCCTACTACAACGAGTCCAACAGGAGTGTCCAGCTGGATTCGACCCTGTTTTAGGCACGAACATGAACTTCATATATCTTTAATACGAGCAAATTTTAGCCTTCCGCTTTCAAAGTGGACATCCTATTATGACCGATGTCGAATATGACCTTGTAAATGGCCCATTAGCTGCATCTTTGGCATCTTTAAGGCAACTTTTCTGTATCTAACATGCCTTTCCAATCATCTATCCGATCACGCATCTTCATGTCAGAGCAGGATTCGTGCAGCGCAAATATGTCAACGCATCATGTCCTGGCATGGAGATAATTACGGAGTTATCTACAAAAGGGAATTGTATTACGAGGGGATCAGGCCTCGTCTGAGCCGATGCCACGGAGAGCTCTTATTCAGGAGACGTGGTCTTTTTATAGAGGAAGTCAATACAGAGCCGGAGCTAAATTTAGGAGGATCTTTGTTTGATACCGTTGACTTTATACGTGTATCCAGAGCTGATAGTCTCCACAATCAAAATATAATACAATACCAGACAGATTTGGTGACATGATTTGTGTGTGTTGGTTGGTCAAAAAAAGGAGATTAATAAAACATATGAGAGGAAATCTGTGACAAGATGTCGATGTAAATCTGCTGGACCAGAACCATAAAACAGCACACGATCAAAGCGAGATGTTCACAGTGATATCCCATGAGTCCACTGAGTTTAACTGCATATTAAACATCATGTGTTCAGATTAAGATGTGTTGGGCCTCAATTTCAAGAAACACAAGCACAACAAACTAAACTGTGATGTAAATCAATCATTAAAAACGTTATGCATAAATTCCAGATATCAGTCAATCATTTTTTTAGGTCATGTGACCAAAATGTGCCACTTTTACCTCTCATTTGCATTTGAACCAGTTTGCCCAAAAGGAACAATTTTTGTCTCAATCTCCATCACTAATAGTTTTTGACAATATTCCAGTTTTGCACATATAGGAACTGTTCAACTCCGATGGAAACAAATGCATCAGTTTCTGTATCGTTCATTCGTAAAACTTTGGAAACAAACATCAACTTACACGAGAATAGTTGTGTGAACGATTTACACAGATATTAGTTTTGCTTGTGTTTCATGCACCTGTTTCACTCTCACACTGACATACACACACACACTGACACTCACTCTCTCTCTATCACACATACTCTCTCTTACACACACTCTCTCACGCTTACATGCAGACTCAAACACACACTCACTCACTCTTTATCACACACACACTCTCTCTCTCACACTTACATAGACTCACACACACACACACACTGTCTCTCATGCTCACATACAGACTCAAACACACACTCACTCACTCTTTATCACACACACACTCTCTCTCTCACACTTACATAGACTCACACACACACACACACACACACTGTCTCTCATGCTCACATACAGACTCACACAGACACACACACTCTCTCACGCTCACACAGACTCACACACACATACTCACTCTCTCTCACGCTCACATACAGACTCAAACACACACACTCACTCACTCACTCACTCACTCATCATCACACACTCTCTCTCTCACACTTACATAGACTCCCACACACACACACACTCTGTATCTCATGCTCACATACAGACTCAAACACACATACACTCTCACACACTCTCTCCACGACTCACACTCTAGCTCTCACACACACTCTCTCTCCCGCTTACATACAGACTCAACACACACACACACACTCACTCACTCACTCATTATCACATCTCTCTCTCTCTCACACTTACACAGACTCATACACACACACACACACTCTCACACACACTCTCTCTTCTCACGTCACATACAGTACAGACTCACACACACACACTAACTCACTCTTTATCACATACTCTCTCTCTCTCACACTTACACAGACTCATACACACACACACACTCTCTCTCTCTCACGCTCACACACAGACTCACACACACACACACGCACTCACTCACACTCTCTCTCTCACACTTACACAGACTCACACACACACACTCTCTCTCAC
This sequence comes from Hybognathus amarus, assembly GCA_030378365.1. Lineage (NCBI taxonomy): Eukaryota > Metazoa > Chordata > Actinopteri > Cypriniformes > Leuciscidae > Hybognathus > Hybognathus amarus. The sequence continues at coordinate 522,063 of JAQIUQ010005556.1, read as the reverse complement.
GCTCACATACAGACTCACACACACACCACTCACTCACTCACTCTATCACACACACTCTCTCTCACTTACACACACACACACACTCACACACACACACACACACACACACACACACACACACACACACACACACACACACACACACACACACACACACACACACACACACACACTCTCTCCTCTCACTTACACACACACACACACACACACACACACACACACTCACACACACACTCTCTCTTTCTCTATCACACACACACACTCTCTTACACACACTTTCTCGCACTCACACACACTCACTCTCGCTCTTACACGCACTCACTCACACACACTCACAATCTCTCTCTCTCTCTATCACATATACACACAGGGTTATTACACATACACATACGGCCATAAACACACGCGGTTTGAGAGTGTGTGTGTGTGTGTGTGTGTGAAAGCAGCGCTCTGCATTACCTCTGCAACCCAAATTAGACTCAACGACACATATTTATTATTCACACTTTTTCAAAAACTCATTTTCAGTGGCCATGAATTATTTAGCAGTTTTCCAAGCAAAAGGCACTTTTTGATTAAACGGTGCCCCAGATAACCTCACGCCCTACACACACACACACACACACACACACACACACACACACACACACACACACACACACACGAGATTCAGCGGAGATGTAACTGTGCCTTCTCTGCGATAAAAACAAGAGACGGAAGGGAAACCCAGCCAGTCGTGTGTGTGTGTGTGTTAGTGTAGGTGGACGTGACGGCTTTGGTGTGGCCTGTGGAAACTCACCGCATTGCTCTCAGTGCAATCTTGTACGCCAGTTCGGCATCGTGAGGTAGGAGGCATGTGAAGAGATACTTGGCAAACGTGTGCATCGGAACGCTCTCTAGATAGATGAGCTCCCCCAAACCACTGTAGGGCCCACCTGCAAGAAAACACACACACCGCGTCAGACACACTCCACATCCACCAACAGTTGCATTTATTAAAATCATTAAAATCAGGGATTCCTGAACACTTTTGTCAGCCGAACCCTTCGACCTAAATCATATTTAACCCCATAAAGCCTACAGTATGATGGTTGATACACACATCTCGAAGGCTTTTCAATAATCAACATGATCAAAACTTTGCTGATAAACCTGTCACACACAATCTAATACACTCCTCCTGTCATCTGATCGATCATTTACATCTTTTCAACAAGTAAAAAGCCTTTTAGTATAATTTTAAAAACATCCCCCTTATGCTCGTGTCTTTTTGCTGTAAAATCTTGTTTTTTATAAAGTTAAAGTAAGAATAACTTTGGTATTGTTAGTAATATTTCAAGATAAACACTGAAGCCACTTCGGTTTACTTGATTATCCATATCATGAGTCTTAAATATGATCATCAGGATTTCTCAATCATTATTGTATTGCATTATATATTACAACTACATAGCTTTGATCATAAAAGTAAGTATTTAAATATAATTTTAAGACATATTGGCAGTTATTGACATGCAAGTATCTGCTGTACTGTTGATTAACATTACAAGCATCCAAATCTCATCACTTTATGTCCATATAAATATCAGCATCTGCAGTAAATTGCAAATTTTTGCTAGTTCGAGTTTCTGAATAATTTTCCTCCTTATTCTCACTATATCATCCTAAATGAGCCATAAAAGCCTGATGCATCAAATTTGTACTCTAAAAGATTTTGTTTAAATGTTAAATAAACTATTCCGTTATAGTAAAGTGTCATTTATTCCTGTGATCAAAGCTGGATTTTCATCATCATTACTCCATCTTCAGTGTCACATGATCCTTCAGAAATCACTCTAATATGATGATTTGATGCTCAAGTAACATGTATGATTATTATCAATGCTAAAAACAGTTTTTTGACATTTTTATTTCAGGATTCTTTGATGAATAGTTCAAAAGTTCAAAAGAACAGCTTTTATCTGAAATGGAAAGCTTTTGTAACATTAAACACTACCCTTTAAAAAGTTTGGGGTCAGTAAGAATTTGTATTTAATTTTTTTGGGGAAAATTAAGAGAATCAATAGAAAAGATTCATTTTTAATAAATTATGTTCTTTGAACTTTCTATTCATCAAAGAATTTTTGAAAAAAAAAATGTGCAAAACTGTTTTCAACATTGAAAGTAATAATGAATGTTTTTTGAGCATAAAATCATCATATTAGAGTGATTTGTGAAGGATCATGTGACACTGAAGACTGCAGTAATGATGCTGAAAATTCAGCTTTTTCAGAGGAATAAATGACATTATTTCACATGTCAGGCTTTACAGGGTTAATGTCAATTTAACATGAATGTCATATTCATGGTCCTCTGATGTTGGTAAATGGTCACATGACATGCAAGTAAACAAAATATTTCATCCTTTTTAGTAAGTGTTATTCATCTTGTTTAACCAGTTATTTATTTTCATTAATTAGTCCTAATCAATGTCTTTAGATGTAAAATCAGCACCAATGTTAACAACACTAAGGTGAAAGTGCGATTGATGACTTCAATAAAGCTGTCGTACGATTTCAGAAGATATAACGCATGCAGAAGCTGTGAGATGTGGTTAGAAATGCACAGATTTCTTGGTACAAACAGGGTGTAAGAGTGTGAGAAAGAAACGCCTAAGGAGGTTTCCGTTTCACTTCACACACACCCAAGATACCCTTCTGCATGACACATCAAAATCACTTCAAATATCACCATGCATATCGCCGTCTCCATCACAAGAACACACACTGATAACGTCCTCTCTGAAAAGATGCACGTTACACATTTCAGGCCGAGCAGGCCGAGATGGGCTTGTGCTGCATCATGGGTAATCTGCTTACAGATCGTTTTACTGACCCTCCCCCTCCTCATCCTCAAACCAGATGAAAACCACACACCCACTTTCAAGAGCGCAGGCCTTTTCACACTTGCCGACAATATAAAGCCATATGTGAGAGCTTAGCTTTCCCTGTCATTAGATTATTTGTGACGGAGAGCGCAGCGACCACAAGCCTCTTCACAAATACACACGGCACTAGACACACAAACAGACTAAATATTCACTGGTGTTGCCTACCTAGGCACTAGGCAGCATCTTAACCCAAATATAACCTCATATGTGATGCTCTCAAATAGGCAGAGACTCACAAATAGCAGCTACCCATGTGAAGTGCATGAGAGACTTAAGCATAAAAACACACATATTTGGTCAAATAATATATATATTAGTAAAATTAAATATGTAAGTACACAATCAGCATTTATTTCAACTAATTAGCCATGAAGAATTCATTTTTATACAGAGATTCTCTGCATCCCTTATCAGATCTCTTATTTTGGCTAAATTATAAACAGCACTGCAAGTAAACAAATGCAGTCCCAGAATGCCTTGTGACAAGCTTTGAGAGAAAAAAACATTTAAGATGGCTATATATTTCATTACTAAGTACATATTTAAAAAATAGGACAAACATATTGGGTAAAATTTAATTGGACTGTTTTCATGCTTATTGGAGCATCAAGTTGTTAGCTTAGCAACATTGTAATGTCTTTCAAGGGATGCAAGAGTCAGCTCCTATCTATACAAACCAAAATGTAGGGATACACCGAAATGAACATTTTGGTCAATATTCGGTAACCGATAATTCTTAATATTTGAAAGCCGATAACCGATATATCGGCTGATAAATTTAAATCCAAATTTTTCTTTAATTTTTGAGAGCCTGATTACAAAAGGCGATATTTCAAGCAATTCAAAACCATCATGTTGAACAGTGCGCATCTGAAGAGTCTCAGCTGAAGGAAATAATAAATCATTTATCGACTTTAAGATATCGGCCAAATTTTCTTATTGGGCTGATACCGATAACATTAAAAATGAACATATATCGGCCGATACTGATATGTTGGCCGATATATTGTGCATCCCTACTGAAATGTAAAACAATAGCTCAACAAATTCAAATTTAAAACATATTTGATAGATCATGACCAAATTATGATGCCTAACTACTAATTGTGCTTAAATAGCATTAAAAAAAAACATATTTCAGGTTGGTAAAGCCATTGAGCATGTGGAGTCCCAAGCACGTCTCAGAACATTGACTTTTTCCTATGGGAGATTGTAAAGGTAGCTGAGGTTACGCTATGAGATTTCCATTGGACGATTGGCTTTTTTGTTTAAAAGGCTTAGACTTATTCCACCATAATGCACATTCTCCCAGTTATAGCAATACGAGTGAACTGTTCATTTGAACTATCTATGAAGCCAAAGGGCAGCAAAGCAGCTCACTAGGCTTGGAACAGAGCTGCAGTCACGTCTTGCTAAAGTTGCTAACTAAAAACACACACACTGAACAGCTGAGCATGCTAACTCTATTACGGCGTGTGCCGGAAGGGGACATCCAGCATGCTGTGGATGTGTCTCAGTGTGAGAACGCTCTTGTTGTTTTGTTGGATTTTCATATTTGGCCAGAACTCCCCAAACCCTGTAGCCAATCGAATGCATGCCTTCCTGTTTATTGTTCCCCCGTCACGCTCTTGGCATTTGCTGGGTGGAGGAATCCACACTGCGGGGCCAGTTTATCAGTTCTCTTCATTCTTTCAAAACAACCCAGTGGTGTTCAGAGGCAGAAGACCGTTTCGTTTTACTCCCAAAACCAGCCGCGAGTGAAACAAACAGTGCGAGCACTTTTACACAAACTGAACACCGCTCTGAGGGAAATATAAGCAGTCTGTAACTTTGTTAAACTGGGAAAACAACTAGGTTTCTGAAGTAAACAAGAATGGTCCTTAATCCTGCAAAAGTTCGCAACTTTCCAAATTTCTGAATGGTTTCTAGGGCATTGCTAAGCTGTCGTAGGCGATCAAGAGTCAGTTTCTAAGGTATTCTTAGTGGTTACAAGGGCCTTGAAAAGTAAGCGACCACCTAGCAAGGCCCAAGCAACCACACAATACCTTTGCAACTAAAGCCTAGTTCACACTACATGATTTTAAGCCTGATTTGCAAATCGTTGAGCTCGCCGACAGGTCAGGGGTGTTATCGTGTGCAAATCGCGGGGGATTAGCGGGTGATGAATGCTCGCCAATCTGTTAGTATGAAAGAGCCAACAACGCATCAAAGATGCTCAGATGCGTCGCAGAGCCCAGAAAAATATCTAGCATGCTAGAGACTCAACCTCAGTGATGTCATGAGCTACAGCCAATCAGAGCAAGGCATGGGTTGAGGTCACCGGGTAAATCTTATTTTTTCTTTTTTTTTTCTCAGAGCAAATCATCGCGCAAACAGTTTGCAGCACTAGTTTCTGTCTGATTTTCATATTCGCGTCTTTTTGTTCTTCGTCTTCTTCACTGGGTATTGGGCGTGCTGTTTTGCGTCACCCAGAACACCCTAGCATTGCCCTGGAAACAACTGGTGAGTTTTGCAGAGGAGATACCCATGAGGTTGTGATACCTAGATCTGTTCACTTCGTATCATGCTGATTTCTGTACGTTTATTTTTATGCTTATTGGACTATAAACTTTTGGAGGGTCTCGTTCTTGGGTTTAGCTAACATGATAGTTAAACAACTAAACCAGCAATTTAAGGTCTTTAGGATACAGGAACTTCTAATCAGGTGTATTGGTGAAGGTTGTAGCTAAACTCTGCAGGAATGCAGCCCTCAAGGAGCAGGATATTAACAACTCTTTTCTATACCATGTGCCATACTTGAGCAAGTTGTTAAAGGCATGCTTCATAAACAAAGTATTTGGCTAGATATTTAGTTGACACAGAGGAAATCAAATGCATCCATTCCAGAATCATTAACTACATCCCAATTGCTTTCTCAAGCTATTGATATCTTTTAGCTTTAGTTAATGAAAAACCAAACCAACCGTTACCACCGGTTGCATCGTATATATCTGCAAAAGCACCAATACTCACCCTCTAATAGGAAGACAGCTTGCTTGCGGAAGATCTTGACCAGGGTATCGTCCAGGTCCACTTCCTGCAGTTTGGCGATCAGGTGCTCCTCGTTGCGGCACACCTTCTCTTGGGCGTAGAGTCCATCGGGCATGATTCTTTGCTGACCCAGTCCCATCAGGGCCGTTTCCACCGCCAGGGCCAGGTATGATTCACCCTCCTCCAGGGAATCGGCGCGTGGACGGAAACAAGTGCAGCTCGCTGTGCTTGCTCGAGCTCATTGTGCTGGCTGCAGAGGGCAAGAAACAGAAAGCACGTAAGAAACTGGGAGGTGGTGACACCTCAAGAGTTAACCACTGTAGTGAGACCTTCCTCCCAGGCACCGGTTCTTAGACAGGTCTTGTCGTATAATGAGGCACCAGAGAGGAACTCTGCCTGGTCTAATGAAGCAGCTCAGCCGGATAGGGCATAAGGCAAGGCATGCTCAATTAGGCTCCTGAGTGACTGAGGTAATGCACTGTACCCTGGACTCGCAAATGCATTGGATAGTTCATGCATCACATTCATATCTATGAGATGGTGAATATGACGAGGCTCGGGCTGTATTTAGAAACTAGGAGAAAGAGAGACAGACAGACAGGCTGAGGCCTTGCTCTTCACTCTTCACTGATCTCAAGCTATGTGGTTGCCAACTCTGATGTGCAGCTCTGAGCCTCGCAATCCTTCCAACCAATTCCGCACCAAATCCAGCTATTTAATTGGCTGCAATGGAGTCGATTGGAAAGGCTAGGTTTTTTTTCTGCAGAGGATTGGCCCCTTAACAAATCAAAAGTCTTTATTTAGTGCGGAGGGGTCAACATCTCAGCCAATTAAAAGGCTGAATATGATGCTAAGGATTGACGTCTCAACCAGAACAAAGAAACTTATCCGTAGCACCAAATCCAGCCTTATAATTTGCTGAGAAATCGTTCTGCACCAAATCCAGTCTTAATGGGTGTGAGGAACTGATCCCCACCTAAGAGGTTAAGAGGTCAATCCATAAGGACCAAATCTGCCTTGTTGCTTGATTAAAAAGACTGGATTTTGAGCTGAGGATTTGCCCTAATCAAAAGGCTGGTTTTAGTGCCAAGGGTTTGACCTCAGCCAATTAAAAGGCTGGATTGACTCCTCAACCAGTGCTGATTCCTTTCACCAGTTCCTTTAACTGGCTGAGATGTTTATCCCTCAGCACCAAATCCAGTCTTTTCATTGGGTGTGAGGAACCGATTTGGCGCCAAGGAGTCGGCCCCATAGAACCAAATCTATCCTTTTGATTGGCTGCAATGGATTTGATGCCTCATCTTTTGATTGGCAGTGAGGAATTAAACCTAAAGACCAAATCTATCCGATTGGCTGGGTGTCATCAATCCCTCAGCACCAATTCCAAGCTTTTAATTGGACGTAACAAGTCATTCCCTCAGGTTTCTATAATTGAGATTCCACTATGCAAACACAGGGCTAAAATAAGATGCAATTTGCATAAGGGCCTAAAGATATGCTAAGATTAAAACAAGTTTCATAAAAGGAATTTTGAGCAAACCCCTCCTTTAAAACCTTGAAAGAGAGAAAAAAATGGTCACATGCTAAAAAACACACTAAAAAAATGGATTTCTGATCGTTCATGACGTATTATTTTTAACAGCAAAGTGAATTGAGGGCTCCACGTTCTTGGTTACACATTAATACCAATGGTGACTCACTTGGGGCTAATAATGAGAAGCATCATAATGTTTTAATGATGCCTCTTTGAGACCGTGCAGATGGCTCCGGGAGGATTTAATGTCCTAATCAAAAATGAGCGCAAAGAGGCAAGCTCGAGGCTTCACACCTTCTTTTATTCTGCAATCCCACTACCAAATCTCTTTCTTTCTCCTTCACTAATAAACTCAAAGTTCAAAGAAAACCACAGAGATAGAGAAATAAAAGCCAGTGCTTTGGCTTAAGGGGAGCCTTGTCGAACTCGTGGACTAACTGAACAGACTCTTCAGCTGGGGAATTAGGAGGGATGCGTCTGGCAAGTTAGGCTCCTACTTAGTCTACAGATCCACAGTCCACATATCCAGTGTCATGCAAAATCCTATCCCATTCAAAATCTCTTTTGGACCATAGGACTCCTAATTAGGTGTAAGTTTGTTTGCAGGCACACTAGGCTAATGGCTCATTGGTGCCCATCTTGAGTCTGAGACGGGCGATCGCACCTACGCTCTCTGATGCCAATCAGAACGGGCATAAGCCCAAAGGCAACAATAACGTATAATTGCAGCACCATGTTCTCTGATTGTGATACAGTCATCTCTCCAATCAAAGCTCATGAATAAGAGATGGGAACAGAAAACATTAAAATTAAAAGTGCATTAAAAATGCAGCAGGGAAGAATAAAGTTACTACTTTTAAGCTCAGATAAAAGAGACTCACCCTCTACTCTTAATATATACCATATCTTTTTAATCAGAGTCTAAAGTAGAAGCATAAGTGAGGTTCGTTAGAGAGACCGTTGACTACGGTGGCCTAAAAATGTGTGGAAAACTCCCAACAAAGCAAAAACTATGTTCCTTCATTTTACAGTCAGTTACAGAACATACTGCATCAATGTTTACATTGACAGTTTTAACTATAAATCTTTCAGAGGATGCTTAAGATGCCTGACGCTTTAACAGGGTGTTAACAGGACTTGACAGTTTCAGCTAGTTCGTAAAACACTTGGTAAATACCATGAATCATAAAGATTGTCATCACAGTACCTGAGAAATCTAGAAACCCTCCTTGCGAACCGTCTTCATCCCCGCGGCCGGTTTCCATCAGCGTGCTGAAGAGCGTCCCGATGGGGTCCAGAGGGTGTCCCACCCATCCTTCTAGATTAGTGATGGACGTCACCCCTTTATGAAGCAAATCTAGAGGGAGAAAATAATAAAAGGGTTTGTTTTGGGGTTGTTTTTCAAAGGTAAACAAACAAACCTCTTTTGACCTTATATTGATACCTTGGTATTGCAAAATAACCAATATGGCGGACAATCTTTTTCAGTACTGTCATGCATTGATAAAAACAGTTTAAAATGCAAAATTGCACTATTTTATGTGCTTATTAGGGTATTGAGTGGTTATTAAAATGACCTTATTCTTGAATGACACGTGAACTCCCAAAATGCATTGCAAAGAACTTTCATCCAAAAATGGAAGATGATTGGAGAGAAATTATAATTATATTTAATTTCATACAAAAACAAATACGTAATATATTGATAGAAACAGCACACCTGCCAAGAGACAAACACACACATGCAGACTGACTTTGTGAGGCGATTTCCTAAAACATGCGTCTCTTGTGGAAATCCCTGCACTAGTGTTTTACATAAAGCCCAGGACCGGGCCATAGAGCCGCCTCATTTGAATAATATGAATTATGCGTGGGCACTTTCACCACAACAAGTAGTCATTTGCATTTAAATGCTATTGACCCGAGCCCTGCTGGGCACAAGTGGACATTCAGCTCGAGTGAAGAGCAGTGTGGCATGAAACCCTTACCTGGCCATTAGATACTGAGACACAGAGCACAGGCACACGCTGCTGAAAAGATCATTGGGTATCACTATCAATGCTACCATTTTTGCCCTTTTTTTACACAGATAACAGAAAAAGGACAGGAAATGATGGAGGGAACATGCCAGATTCAAATTACACAGGATTTGCATCAAAGTGCAGAAGCACCTCATTGGAGTACAGGAGATCCAGGGGGCGGAGACAGATCCAGATCTGAGGGGTGGAGTTGGGTAGGTTTAGGGGTGGGGTTAGGGATTAGAGGGTGGAGCTGGGTAGGTTTAGGTATATGTAAGGTGGGAGGAGTTGGATCTGGATCCGAACTCCTCCCCGTGGATATCATGTTCTGCTGTGAGAACAATCTCTCAAAGTGCCTGCAACATCTTCGTTTTCAACAAAAATAAGTGATTTCTGGCAACAGTGACTGCTAACAATGCAATGAACGGTCTTTCAAGACAAAAAAAAAAAATGTTTTAGCAATCTAACATGCAATAAGATTCCAGTGACAAGCATTTTGTTCGTCCACAACAGAAGCCACTATGAGATGCGACAAAAATCCAAAATCACAGCCAATCAGACGAGAGTGTGGCGGAGTCTCTGAAAGCGCACAGCACACGCCACCAAAAAAAAAAAAAAATCACAGCCAATCAGAAGAGTGTGGGTGGAGTCTCTCGGCAAGCGCACTGCACTCGCAACCAAACCAAAATAATAATAAAATAAAAAAATCACAGCCAATCAGGAGAGTGTGGGTGGAGTCTCTGCAAGCGCACTGCACACGCAAGCAAATCAATCAATCACAGCTAATCAGAAGAGAGTGTGGGTGGAGTCTCTCTGCAAGCGCACTGCACACGCAGGCAAATCAATCAAACATCACAGCTAATCAGAAGAGAGTGTGGGTGGAGTCTCTCTGCAAGCGCACTGCACACGCAGGCAAATCAATCAAACATCACAGCCAATCAGGAAGAGAGAGTGGGTGGAGTCTCTCTGCAAGCGCACTGCACACGCAGGCAAATCAATCAAACATCACAGCCAATCAGAAGTGTGTGGGGGAGTCTCTCTGCAAGCGAACTGCACTCAACCAAATCAATAAAAAAAAACACAGCCAATCAGAAGAATGTGGGCGGAGTCTGTCTGCAAGCGCACTGCATTCACAACCAAATCAATCAAAAAACACAGCCAATCAGAAGAGAGTGTGGGCGGAGTCTCTCTGCAAGCACACTGCACTCGCAACCAAAAGGATATATAATCAAATTCACATATATGACACCATTTTAACACCATTAAAAATAAATAGAAAAAGACAAACAATCTTTGCCATAGAACTTGTTCATTCACAGTTTGAAACAGATCTCTTTTTATTTTCAAAATCTGAGGTGAATTATCTATTATCGATAAAGGTGACAAACTAATATTCAATCTCACATTAAATAAACTAAATAAAGCATATAATTAGTACCTGAGATTGATTGTATATTGATGTTCCAGCCACAACGTTTTGCGGCGTTGTCACATCTGGTTACGGTGTAATATATCATGCAACATAACATGGAGTGAAAATTATGCAAATAAGCAGTGATGTGACACAGCAGCTACCAATAGGAACTCAGACATGGTCTCTGTCCTGTAGTCGAATGTTGGCAAGTTCATGTTCGCTCATGTAAGATTTGTCTCTTCCCACATACAGCAGTAATATTAAACGATGCATGGAAAACCACGCGCCTCAGGAAGTTCATGATAGATGCATGTGCACCGCTGCAACTGATAACCAAACGCTTTTCCAGACCGAATGTTCATTTATAGCAAACATCCCAGTTTCGAACTCACCTTTCTTGTGGTTTCGGAAAGCTCTAGCTGTTTCTGCTGCTGCCGGCGCAGGGTGTTGGACGATCAAGATGGCCAATCGCAGTGCTTCCCGTGAGTAACCGTGAGATCTCAGTGCATCTACTCTGGCGCAGGCCGTAGGGACGTGTTCTGCGATTCAAAATAACAAAAAACGCTTTAAAAACATCAGATGCACGCTAAAGGCTAACGCGACAGAAACGAATAATTCCTTTCAACAGTCAAACCAAAACGTATTAAGACACCGTCAACGTTTATCACGGTTTATGCGCTATAGCTTAGATAATGGTAATAAAACTTTTTTTTGTCCGACTCTCTCACATATCTGTCAGCTGTTAAATTTAACTACACAATTCGATAAATTAGTCCCAAATTTGTATAGATTGTACTAGTAGTCCAATATATGAAGAATTTTTGTGTATAACACGTCACAGTTTACTTTATTTTGCTCACATAAATTAACTAACTATACAACTATACAAAACTATACAAAAAAAACCCCATTATATCTGAGTGTCTGAATAATTTTTAGTTTGAAATTCCATATAAAGCCTCCATTCATTACTTTTCCTTTTTTTCTTAATGCTATAGAACTGCACAACACAAAGAGGCGAGTCAAGACAACGTCTTTTGCTCACGTGCCACAAGGGCCAGCCGCGCGAGTCAAAGAGCGAGTTTTCAGTGTTGTCATGGTAGCAGTAGTTGGTGTAGAGGTCGCGTCTAATAATGTGCTGTAAGTGGCTGTCTTGCCAGTGGAGATCGCACGCTGCGATGGCTCGGCGTGGAGACCGTCCGGTGGGGCCGGGCGCGCAAATGCTGAGGAGGAGGAGGGACAGGGAAGAGAGAAGGAAATTGCTCTGTCATTCTCAATGCTAGCTCTGAGAGCGAGGCCCGCGGGGGCCTGTGGGTCAGGACCAAACAGTAAAACCTTCTGAAATAAGTCGTAGATTAGTGCAGCGAGCTGAACTGTCATTCACGGGGGGTGCAGACGCTGGCATAGCACCGCTGCAAGCTGGCTTTACACACTACAGCCGGCTGATGCAGCTAGAAGAAATCATTATATCAAGCCTTTTGGCAGATCTCACTCACATACAGAAAGGGCTTCACAATATATCGCAACACAAAAATGCATAAATGTGTATCATAAATAGTAACAATACGTTTTGTATGTAGTTCTAAAGATGTTTTAGTGTACTGTACTACATTAAACTGCTATATATAATGTTGAATATAATGTATAATAATGCACTGTAATAATAATGTCTTGTTGTTCAGTAAAAAGTGTCCTACATTATTTTAAATATATCTATTTAAAGTGTATTCATTTATACCAACAATGTATAACCAAATGTATCATTTTAATCAACAACCTTTTATCATATGTCTTGGCGTATCGCAATAATAATGGTATGATGAGTACAGCATTGTGATATGTATCGAACTGGGACATGAGGGAATCGTTACACTTCTAATATATACAGAAACTAAACAAGTGAAATTCCACGCAGGATGTAATATTTTTTGAGTGATAACACCAATGAATCAGTGAATTCGATTTTTAAACGTTTTTAAAGGAAGTCTCGTCTGCTGACCAAGGCTGCATTTATTTGATCAAAAATACTGTAATATTGTGAAATTGTTAATGATAATTAGCTTCTCAATTGACATTTCTTATTATCAACAAGAGCTGCACGACTCTGGATAACTTGAAATGTTCAGGGAGATCTCCCACAATTCTGAACAAAACTCAACAAAACATGTAATTAACTAGCTGGGATTTTTTTTTTTTTAAAGAAAAGGGTTGAGTGAATGATTCAATAACTTCGCTCATTCATTACTGGATGAATCAGCATTTTTGAACGAATACTCTTGAATGAATGATTCTTGAATGAAGTTCACTTAAAAGCATTTTGTAACATTATTAAATGTCTTAAATGTCACATTTGATCAATTTAATGTCTTTGCTGAATATTTAAATTCTAAAAAATATTTAAATATTCTAAGTTGTTTAGAAATTCAGTTCACTTTAAACAAAAAAACTTTTGCTGATAATTTACTCACCTCATGTCATCCAAGATGTCCCGTCTTTCTTTCTTTCTTCAGTTGAAAAGAAATTAAGGTTTTTGATGAAAACATTCCAGGATTTTCTCCATATAATGAACTTCAATGGGAACCAAAATGTTCAAGGTCCAAAAGACAGTTTCAGTGCAAACTGTTCAAAGGGCTTTGAGACAATTCCGGACGATGAATATGGATCTTATCAAGCCAACGATCGGCCAACGTTTTAAAAATTAATAAACGTTTTATAAAAAGTTTTCATAAGCACAAATGCTCGCCTGCTCTGTTCTGTGATGACAAATTTTTTCCGAGTCATTAGGTTCATTCAACGAACAAATGAACGAAATGACTTGAAAAAAGATTTGTTCGGTTTGATGACGAGTTTGAACAGGAGAGTCACGAATTGCTCTTGCTGATTGGCCGTTTGAACCCCAGTTGAAGGAGAAAAATACTGGAATGTTTTCATCAAAAACCTTAATTTCTTTTCGACTGAAGAAAGAAAGACATGCACATCTTGGATAGACATGGGGGTGAGTAAAGTATCAGCAATTAAAAAAAAAGTGAACTACTCCTTTAAGCAGCAAATAAAGCATGATTTTTTTATTATCAACAAATCATATAAACCATATCATAAATATTTAATCTATCGCCGCACCTTAATGCAAAATCTCTAATTAAAGCTAGACATTTATCCGACTAGCCCATTCATACCCAAAATACCTTAGAAAGGGAAAGTCATTTCTCAGCAATTACCTGTCTGGAGCATGAATATTTATAACAAAACACATCATAAAATCTCTGCAGACGTTGTCGCCTCGGGTATAAAAGACCTGAGTAATCGAAAAGTTTCAATAGAGCTATTTCCCCCACGGCCCCACCCCTCGCTTTCGCCCAGAGTTATGATTAGCACAGCAAGGACAAAAGCCAGGGAGGAAGTGGTGAATCCGCCGTTATTAGGGGCATTCCATTAGTCACACAAAGCCTAATAAAAGGGGCGCACGGTTGATTAAAACACCCACCATCGTCACCACACACACACACACGCTTACCTTGGTTGCCGTGAGCACCTTGAGGCAAGGCATTGGTTAAATTGGGCAGCTCGTTGCCGTGGTTACCGTCCTCCAAGGGACACACGTCCACACTGTTCCACTTCTTGAGCTGCCGAAGCCAAGCGGCCTTTTGCTCCGGCTTACAGTGGGGGTTCAGCACGATACACATCCACAAGGCACCTGGGAAACACACACACACATTGGGTTGGGTCTCGTTATGTCTGGAAACGTTCAGTATTGTCTCCTGTTGGACTCTGATATGGTGCACTGCGCCCTTAAGGCGTCACAGCTGTGATTTACGGCAAGGGTGGAAAATATAAGGTTTGCAGGAGTTCAGTAAACGCAACATGAACGGAGCTACACCTGCGGTTATTGAGTCCTACACAAACATTACAGGTTTCGCTTTCACCATTGCGATTCGAAGTTTTCGAACACCGTTGTTAAAGGAGTAGTTCACTTTTAAAAAAAACTTTTGCTGATAATTTACTCAGCCCCATGTCATCCATTTTTAATGAAAACATTCCATGATTTTCTCCATATAATTGTACTTAAATGGGAACCAAACAGTTCAAGGTCCAAAAGACAGTTTCAGTGCAAACTGTTCAAAGGGCTTTAAACAATTCCAGACGACGAATAAAAGTCTTATAAAGACCAAACGATCGCTCATTTAATAAATAAATAACAAAGTTTACGTTTTATAACCTCAAATGCTCGCCTTGTTCTGTTCTGTGTGACTCTCCGGTTCAAACTCGTTTATCAAAATGAACAAATCTTTTTCCGAGTCATTTGGTTCATTCAACGAACGGAAATGAACGAGTTGACTCTGGAAAACAGTCATTTCGCTTGATAAGACCCTTATTCATCGTCTGGAATCGTTTAAAGCCCTTTGAACAGTTTGCACTGAAACTCTCATTTGGACCTTGAACCGTTTGGACCCCATTGAAGTCCATTATATGGAGAAAATCCTGAAATGTTTTCATGAAAAACCTTAATTTCTTTTCGACTGAAGAAAGAAAGACGTGGACATCTTGGATGACATGGGGGTGAGTAAATTATCAGCAAAAGATTTTTTTTAAAAGTGAACTACTCCTTTAATGATTGCGAATGAGCAGCCGGTTAGAGTGGTGTCGTGTAATAACCCCTAAGTTAATAAATAATGACCTTTGCAACAAAAGTGAATCAATCAAAACTAACTTTATTTGGACAATAACTTTATTCTAGAGCGGCTGTAAACCAAAACAATCTGTTACTGTAATCTCCTGTTATCACTGTAAAGCTGCTGTGATAACTCTATATTGTTAAAAGCGCTGTATAGATGAAGGCGACTTGACAATTCTGATTCTTTCTACTACAACTCTGAACTGAATATCATGAAAAATAAAGATCACTTACACAATGAACGTTTGCCTGTGGTTTGAAAAAATGATCAATCGCAACAAAGATACAACTGAACAAACAATGATACGACTGAAATAAACCGTACTTTAAGATTTCCAGGTATTCAGGAACAGAAACTGTAATCAAATGTAAAATAACACTGCACTTTATAAATAAAATATACATTACGCATAGTCAAAGTTATTCAGTCAAGAACGGAGTGCATTTTCTCAGTCTTTTGTTGTTGAGACGGTCGCGCTTCCCTTTAAGAGTTGCCCAATATAGTTTTACAGCGCCTGAGTCATTTCTCAGCGATTGAATGGTTTAAAGTCGGTTTTAAAATTATCTGCTTCCTGACCTCAAGTATTTGATTTTCGACTTCCAACTCTACAGAAAGACCAAATAGAGAAATATGAATAAGAGAAATAGCATCTCGGCTTCATTAAGTTCATAAAGTCTGACAGACGAACAGATAAATAGGTCAGCTGACCGCTCGACTAAACGCGGTCACGTTTAACACACACAAACGACCTCCGTGTGTACTGTACCCTTAAGAGGAGCTCGTCCAATCACGTCTGTTCTGCTCTACTTTGAGTTTGATGGTAATAAGGTGATCCTGAGACAACAATTTCTCAGAATTAGCATCAGATATTTCTGGTCATGTCTAATGAAGATGACGAGGACCTGAATGCAACTCTTGATTGGATGAATAACCAGATATGAATCAATTCATTTCACTATTGAGAAGTAGTGCTGTGATTTAACTTCCTACATTTGCCATATCTATCTATCACGTCCATCTCATATCTCTCGCCATCCTTCAGGTCTCTATCCATCCTTCCATATCTGTATCTATCTACATTTATCTATCTCTTATCCATCCATCTATATATTCCATCCATCTGCTATATCCATTCTTCCAGTCTCTATATCTGTATCTATATTGGTCCCTTTAGCCATCCATCCATCATCCCTCTCTTTCTTTCACTCTTATCTCTCATCCATCCATTTCTGCATCTATATCTATCCATATATCCATCTATATCCATCCATCTCTCTATCCGTCCATCTATCCTTCCACCCAACCATCCAACCATCTATCACTTTATAGTCATCCATCCGTTCATCCATCTATCCATCCCTTCATCCATCTATCCATCCGTCCATCCATCTATCTATCTATCCATCTATCAGTCCATCCATCTATCCATCCATTCACCCATCCCATCCATCTATCCGTCCATCAATCTATCGTCCATCCATCCATCCATCCATCCATCCATCCATCCATCCATCCATCCATGTATCTATCCATCCATCTACCCATCCATCCATCCATCCATCCATCTATCTGTCTATCCATCCATTTATGCATCCATCCATCCATCTCTAAATCTGTATCTATCTCTATCCATCTATATCCATCCATCCATCTCTATATCGTCCATCCATCCATCTATGTATCAATCCATCTGTCTATCTGTCTATCCATCCCATTTATCTCCATCCATCCATCCATCTCTAAATCTTTATCTATCTCTATCCATCTATATCATCCATCCATCTCTATATCCATCCATCTATCTATCAGTCCATCTGTCCATCCGATCCATCGGTCCGTCTATCCGTCCGTCCATCCGCCATCCATCCATCCATCCATCCATCCATCCATCCATCCATCCATCCATCCATCCATCTATCTATCATCCATCCATCCATCCATCCATCCATCCATCCATCTATCTCTCCATCCATGCATATGTATATCTGTATCGATCTCTATTAATCTGTCCATCCATTTCTGTATCTATATCTATCCATCCATCATATAGCAAATAATTGCAATTGGCTAAGCTGCGCGTATTATTGCTCCATCTGAGAAAATCATAGGCAAAAATCAGTCTTCAAGAGCACAATATCAGTTCAACCTGCAGCAACCAAACTGACATAAAAAGAGAGAAAACACTTCTGTTATTTCTGCTGATTAATCTGTCTGGATGATATATCGGTTAATCGGCAGCAAAAATTACGGCAGCCAATGAAGCTTCCACTCTATAAATAAACCAAATGCTCACAAATCCTGATTTAAAAAAAAAAAATAAAATGAAGTAAGATGACATCTATCCAGAAATACAGGCCACTTTCACGCCAAAGAAGTTGAGCATAAAGGCCGGATCGATACGCACACGTCCCTCACCGGGAAAAGCTGCAGAACGTCCCCGGGCGCAACCGAACCCCACGAGGTTCATCTCTCCTCTAATTCATCCCATTGGCTGCATTAGGCCGTGATGTATGGAGCCTGACGCGAGCGCCCGCCATACGGATTGTGTATGATGGTTTAATCACTCCCAGAGTGCTTCACAATGACACTGAGAATACCTGCTAGACCCAGCTGAGCGAACGAGAGAGAGAGAGGATAGGGGAGAAATGAAGGGAGCGGGAGAGACAAATGTATGATGGCAGGAGAGGAATTAGATAGCGAGAGAAAAGAGGAAGACAAAAGGAGAGAGAGAGAGATGTGAGGAAATCTGGGAGAACACGGGAAGCTCGTGGGGGATGGGACCAGTCTCGGCTCTTTGTTTGGGCATGAAGGACAACAGACGTGGAAGAGACGGGAAACATGCACAAAACATGCAGATCTCAGACACTTTCAGAGACAGCAAGTATTACAGGAACCAGAGTGCAAAGGTAAACAATGTATGTGCAAATATGATACAACATAATTATGGATGCACACGTTTTTTGCTGGGAAAATCATAAATGCATATTTATATTATATTATATAATGGTGCACAAGTATATATATATATATATATATATATATATATGCATTTTTTCTAAAACTTAATATCTCTATGACTTTAATGTCTCTATGATAGAACTAGGGTTAGAAAATTAATTGAGTTGGCCTTATTATGGAAAACCATATTTTTATGCATTCATGACGCTTGGTTCTTGAACGTCAGTATTCTTCTGGCGAACACTGAAACGACGAAGACGTCAATTTCAATGTCTTCACTGGTTTAACCCAACAACAAACAGACATCCAAACAACTCGTGTATTCTGATTCATGAACGAATGAATCGGTTCATTAAACGATCACGAGTTAAAGTTCCATTCTAATAAACGCTACTACAATAATATTGATGTTACAAGATTTTTTAAGCTATCTTCAGTTGCTGATAATTTGATAACTAGTTAGAGATCATCTTAGATGATCTCCAGTGAAAGGAAATTTGCTTCCAGGACACACATAAACCATCCAGAACCAATAAATGGAAGCAAACGAGTCAAAAATGCTCATCATCCCTAGAAGGGAGCGAATGAATCTGTGATAAATCAGTAATACAGACAAAACAAGACTGCTAGATAAGACCCAATAATAAGACTGTTCAAAGCAGAACCACAAACTGAAACGGTTACGCCAGCTGTAGGCTAATTCATTACGACTGCTACATGCTAATCAAGACGCCGCTGGCTATTTAGCCCACCATTGTCTTAAACTTGCCGGCTATACGGCTTTGTGTTTGGACAGATGTGAAGGATTAGCGCTCGCTAGTGTAATTCTGTCAGCTGAGAGAAGTCGTGTGCCTAATTTCCAGCCTCTCCGTCATACGTAACCTCAGATGAAGAGAAGTCACTTTCAGCACACAGGCCCCGGTGCCCAGATTAATTAAAACAATATTGAGCTTAGCGAATAAATTCTCCACACACACGCACACACACACACACACACACACTGACAGAGTCCCTCCCTCTCGCTCTGACCGGGTCTTTCACAGGGTGTAATTTGAGCTTTCACTCCCAATCTCATCCCTGCTGTCAGCGCCTGTCTGAGTGCAGAGCATTCCATCATCTTCCCTTCTCTCAGACACACACATTCAGAAACACACATTCAGACACACACATTCAGAAACACACATTCAGACACACACATTAAGACACACAGCAAACGCTCCGGCAACATGGGGTTTTCTAAGAGGCCGACAGCAGAACCACAATAATAATAACAATTATGAAATATAATACAACATAAAATAACATAATATATAATTATTATTATTATTACAATATATTATTTTTAACTTTATTGAACCAGAGAAAATACATTATATCATCAAATTGATTAATATTCCAAGCAGAAATCATTAAAATAATACATTAAATAGCATTTAAATTTTTATTACTAAACTATTATCATTTTTTACATGCATAATAAATGCATAATATATTTTATAATTTGTTTAATATATTCTTCCGGCAAAAACGTTCGCACCTATTTTTGTATTGTAATTTGATGATTTATTATTATCATTAGTCAATATAATATAATATAATAAAGTAGAAATTAAGTTTTTGAAATTAAGTAATTGAATTGATGACGCTTTGTTCATTAATATCTGCCCGTGTTATAACTAGACGCATACACACGTACACACGCACACACACACACACACACACACACACACACTACTGAAGTCTGATCAGAGAGTGAGTGACTGTATTGAGATGTGTGAAACAGTGAACGCTCGAGACTGTACGGGTTTTCTACGGGTAAAATGGGGCGACTACACTAAGCGGCACCAAACATAATTGCTAAAACAATGAATAAAAGCGATGCGAGACCTGCCTGATGCAAGCGAGCCTTTTGTCCTCAGACAAAAGCGACCCAGCTCGCAGCGAAAGACGAATGAAGAGACAGAGTGAAGGATGCTGGGAGGAGCGAGCGTATAAATCTGTGCTGTAATCTTCCTCTCGCACTCGCTGGCAGCTCCTCATCCTCAGACTACCTGACCGCCGGTGTCAGATTAAGTGTCCGGGATTTAATGAAATGGTCTTCGCATTATCGCGCCTGTCAGGGAGGAAGAGGAGGGGGAGCCTTCATAACGAAGGCCTCTCCAATTACGCCAGGGCTTAGAGGGCCTGACAGGCATAATGATTCATCTGAGAGAGAGAGACTCAGATCTCGCTCTCCTCCTCTTTGTAATGAACCTGGGTCCCTTCACCAGTTCTTCAGCTCTCTGAGAGCAGGAGCACACCTGGAACAAGTGTTCAGCGATCGCTTCATAAACTGCAGTCTGAACACAGAAGCACTATGGGTTAAAGTCAACTTCAAATGGAAGTTGCTCTAGTCATTTCTTCCCTATTGTGACGTATATCCGAGTGAATCGCTTCTCAAACAAGAACAAATGTGGGCGGGGCTTGATTGTGTGGGTAATTGATTGGATGGTTGTGGTTTGCTATTGGCTGATCTCATGTGAGTGACAGGTGGCCCCGCCCACATCATCAGAGAAGAGTAGAGGTGCTGTGAGAGGAACTTAATCTGATTCAACATTATGAGGGACATGAATTTAAAACAATGATTTTTCACCGATAAATCATTTATAATAAACAGCAATATTTGTAAATTTTGATTTCATGGTTACCAAAAAATACTACAAGCTTCAAACCCTTACAGAAAAAACACATGAGTTTCACATGTGCAAAAACACATGTGATACCATGGACAAGTAAAATATGTGGAACACATGTGCTTTGCACATGTTAAAGGTAATTCACACATAGGAAACACATTGCATGTGAAACCCATGTGATTGCATGTGAAACCCATGTGATTGCATGTGAAATCTATGTGATTGCATGTGAAAACCATGTGATTGCATGTGAAACATGTGATTGCATGTGAATCCTATGTGATTGCATGTGAATCCTATGTGGAAACCCATGTGATTGCATGTGAAATCCATTTGATTGCATGTGAAAACCATGTGATTGCATGTGAAACCCATGTGATTGCATGTGAAACCTATGTGATTGCATGTGAGAACCATGTGATTGCATGTGAACCCTATGTGATTGCATGTGAAACCCATGTGATTGCATGTGAAACCCATGTGATTGCATGTGAAACATGTGATTGCGTGTGAAACCCATGTGGAAACCCATGTGATTGCATGTGAAACCCATTTGATTGCATGTGAAACCCATGTGATTGCATGTGAAAACCATGTGATTGCATGTGAAACCCATGTGGAAACCCATGTGATTGCATGTGAAACCCATGTGATTGCATGTGAAAACCATGTGATTGCATGTGAAACATGTGATTGCATGTGAACCCTATGTGATTGCATGTGAAACCCATGTGATTGCATGTGAACCCTATGTGATTGCATGTGAAACCCATGTGATTGCATGTGAAACCCATGTGATTGCATGTGAAACCCATGTGATTGCATGTGAAACCATGTGATTGCATGTGAACCCTATGTGATTGCATGTGAAACCTATGTGATTGCATGTGAAACCCATGTGATCACATGTATAACGTGATTGTATATGAACCCCATGTTATTGCATGTGAAACCCATGTGATTGCATGTGAAACCCATGTGATTGCATGTGTAACGTGATTGTATGTGAAACCCATGTGATTGCATGTGAAACCCATGTGATTGCATGTGAAATGTATGTGATTGCATGTAAAAACCATGTGATTGCATGTGAAACCCACATGATTGCATGTGAAACCCATGTGATTGCATGTGAAACCCATGTGATTGCATGTGAAACCCATGTGATTGCATGTGAACCCTATGTGATTGCATGTGAAACCCATGTGATTGCATGTAAAACCCATGTGATTGCATGTGAAACCCATGTGATTGCATGTGAAACCCATGTGATTGAATGTGAAACTCAATGTGATTGCATGTGAAACCCATGTGATTGCATGTGAAACCCATGTGATTGCATGTGAAACCCATGTGATTCCATGTGTGAATACATGTGATTGCCATGTGAAACCCATGTGATTGCATGTGACACCCATGTGATTGCATGTGAAACCCAATGTGATTGCATGTGAAATCTATGTGAGTGCATGTGAAAACCATGTGATTACATGTAAAACGTGATTGCATGTGAAACCCATGTGATTGCATGTGAAGCCCATGTGGAAACCCATGTGATTGCATGTGAAAACCATGTGATTGCATGTGAAACCTATGTGATTACATGTGAAACCTATGTGATTGCATGTGAAACCCATGTGATTGGGTCCAGAACAACTTGACTATTTTTATGCTAATTGTTATGCAACTGTTTTCTTTCCATCTATTTTCGGGGATATCACTGTTTTCAAATTGATCCTAAATATAACATAAAGTGAAGGTCCAGTGTTTGCCGTTTCACATCAGTCAGAATCCCCCATCCTGTTCTTAACTAAACCACACCAGAATAATCTGGGGTACACAATACATATTGCAAACTGCATTTCCCTTAATTCAGTGGGACGCAACATTACAAGTGTGTGGGACTCGTGTTGGTTGCGAGGCCCTATCCAGGGGCCACTCGTTAAACAGCCAACTTCCCTTTAGTGACACAAAGGGCCTCTCGTCCTCCATGAGCCTCACGAACGCCCACTAATCTTACAACCCCGCAAATCCCTTGCAGTCGCACCGTCAGCTCGGAAACAAGCATCAGCCCTTCGAAAAAACCTTCAAACGGCTTTTTGCCTGAACGCATGGAGATATGACAGCACACGAGGCTGCATCAAATACACAGTAAAAAGATATTATTAGAATGTAAAATAACGGTTCTCTATGTGAATATATAGTAAAGTGTAATTTATTCCTGTGATCAAAGCTGAATTTTCATCATCATTACTCCAGTCTTCAGTGTCACATGATCCTTCAGAAATCACTCTAATATGATGCTCAAGAAACATTTATGTTGAAAACAATCTTTTGTAACAAATCTTTTGATCAATTTAATGAATAATGTATTCATTTCTTTAAAAACAAAAAAACGTTGACCCACTAAAATGGTAGTGTTAATGCTTTTAACTATGAAGTTGTTTCCGCAACAGAATAAAAAATGAAAGAGGTAATGGCGACTTATCTCACACAATGATGACTTCTCAAGAGATATAAAGTCGCAATTATCTTTTAAAATGTTTTATTCTGAGGCAGAAACAAGCTTCCATATGTAACGGTGGATGTAGTAGTTTACACTAATACACTAAAAAAGCATTTGTGCGTTTGGTCACACATCAATGCATAAGCTAAAGCTCGACTGAGCGTCCTAGCATACGTCGTCTCATGGAGTGGCCCGAGCGCATAGGGCTAGCGTTCATCTCCCGCTCTGCTTTGAGCTCGGCACCCGGGGACCTGAACGCCAGCCATTGTGCCCACATCCGCCCAGTGCCAAGGCAAAATTGATGAAACATCACAGGATTTGAGAATTGGCAGGCTAGCCGCGCTGTGGCGAGCCAGTCACAATTAAAATGATTACACGTCCTTCCAATTTCCACCACTTTCATTCCAATAGTGCTGATAGCAGGAGATTGAGATGGAAAGGCGGAAAAGCATGATATATTCCTTGTATATGATACGCCAGGTGGATTGAATGGCAGTAAAACAACATTTGTCGTTGGCTCGGTGCGTTTTGATCCAGTTACAGTAATTGAAGCAATAGAAGCAGGACGCAGCACTTCGGAAACGGGCTAAAGTGCGCCGCCGGTTGCTGGTGCTCGGGTCTGCTCGTGTGCTTACCACAGTGTATTTTAGACGGAAACACCCGAGAGGGTTTTAAGTGGGAAAAGAATATGCAATATTGATCAAGAGCAAAAGCTACGATATGCAATCTGGCATCTGCAGTCTCCTCTAAATGGCCGTCCTCAGAGACGAAGGTGGATTTTAAACAGAGATCCGCACAGACGCTGAGTGCAGGGAAGACGGACTCTAAACACACGCCTAGAAACAACAACAGACCGACATGCGTTCTAGTCTCAATGTCTAGTCTTTCTTTAGTGTGTAATGTTGCTGAAAAAGCTCTCTATATATCAGTGTTTCTGAACTCCTGAAACGCCTCCATTGTAGTCTTGAGTTTCTTCCAGGAACGAATACGTCACAATATTCCTCATTTAAATAATTAATATGCAGAATAAAGGGGCGTGGCCTGGTTGAGTTAGTTAGTAGTGTGTTAAACTGGCGGTTATGGTAAGGGCGGGACATTTCCCAAACACACTCGACCAATCACAACACACTGATCCAGCCGGCCAATCAGAGCACAGTGTGCTTTCAGAAGGAGGGGCTTCATAGAGACAGGAAGTAAACAGAGCGTTACTGACAGACTGGGAAGAGAGGAGCCGCAACAATGGAGAATATGAGGAGAATAATCAACATTCAAGCAGGAAAACCTGTTCTAGTAGAGCCTGAAACACATCAAGACTTAAAGTCCCACTGTAGTCAATCCTTTCAACCATTAAAACTCACTTCTGGATAGTTTTTTCAATTTCTCCATGCCTTAAAACAGCTTGAATGTAACTTCAACACCTTGCCTCATTTAGTATACGCTGGTTCTATGAATATGCAAATGAGCCCCGCCTCCACTCACTCACTCAGAGATCCACTGGTTGACGATCACACGTTGATCTGATTGGTTACAATGTCGTTTGTGACGTCAGAAACACCAGCGATTTTAAAGCGTGTTTTTGATGTCTTTGGTTCACTGCAGTTTTAAAGTTAAATACTCAGCAAAATATTTAAAATATTTAAAGTTAAACACTCAGTCCACTTATGAATTTACACATGGTGTGTCTTAAAGCAGATTAAAAACACCACATAGACACATAAACAACATTAAACACTGGATTGTCACCACAGGGGGACTTCAGTGATTCTGCACTGTAAACACTGTCTGTAAGGAAGAGAGAGCAGAAGACAGTGTTGTTCTCACCTAACTCGTCCCACAGCTGCCGGTATTTGTCGGTCATGGTGGTTCCCTGCTGCCGCCACAGAGCCAGCCGCGGGTCGGCCATGAACTGCTCCGTGATCAGCGTT
The DNA here is from genome assembly GCA_030378365.1 of Hybognathus amarus. NCBI lineage: Eukaryota > Metazoa > Chordata > Actinopteri > Cypriniformes > Leuciscidae > Hybognathus > Hybognathus amarus. The sequence goes on along the minus strand of JAQIUQ010005556.1, from coordinate 496,401 downwards.
AGCATGCGAGCGCCGTTCCAAGTCCCGCATCTTCAGCATCTCCCGTACCTGAAACACACGGAAGATTTAAACACATGCTGACAACTGCATCCAAACCAGACCTTCTGCAATTTCATTGTTAATCTGTTTTTGTTCTAAAAAGTCACTGTGATGCATAGAGTCTCTTCTGCTCACCAAAAACGGCATTTATATACATCAAAAACACAGTAAAACAGTGAGATATCTACAATGTTAAAAAAGCAGTTTTCAGTGTGAATATACTGTATAGTATTCCTGAATTTTCAGCATCATTACTCCAGTCTTCAGTGTCACATGATCCTTCAGAAATCACTCTAATATGATTCAATCGATCTCCTTCATATTTGCATCATAACAGCATTTAAACATTATAGATGCCATTTTTGGTCAATTTAATGCATTCTTGCTTAAATTCTTTTTTCAACTGACCCCAGACTTACACAAAAAAAGCAAGTGTAGCTCCTCCCACCGTGAAATTTCATTGGTTCAAAGTTCCACTCAACATGAATTTTTTTCCTAATGCTTTTTACAGTATTTTGCCTGCAAATTGTAACATTATTTTGCATCATGCTTAAAGGAGTAGTTCACTTTAAAAAAAACTTTTGCTGATAATTTACTCACCCCCATGTCATCCAAGATGTCCATATCTTTCTTTCTTCAGTCGAAAAGAAATGAAGGTTTTTGATGAAAACATTCCAGGATTTTCTCCATATAATGGACTTCAATGGGGACCAAACGGTTCAAGGTCCAAATGAGAGTTTCAGTGCAAACTGTTCAAAGGGCTTTAAACGACACTCATACGATGAATAAGGGTCTTATAGGACCCTTTGAGTCATGACTCAAAAAAAGATTCGTTCATTTTGATGAACGAGTTCGAACAGGAGAGTCACGAACGCACATCACAGAACAGAGCAAGGCGAGCATTTTGAGCTTATAAAACTTTTTTTTATTTATTTTTTAAATGAGCAATCGTTTCGCTTAGATATGACCCTTATTCATCGTCTGGAATCGTTTAAAGCCCTTTGAACAGTTTGCACTGAAACTCTCATTTGGACCTTGAACCGTTTGGACCCCATTGAAGTACATTATACACAAAAACCTTCATTTCTTTTTTCAACTGAGGAAAAGAAAGACATGGACTTCTTGGATGACATGGGGGTGAGTAAATTATCAGCAAAAGTTTTTTTTAAAAGTGAACTACTCTTTTAATGCAAGAGATCAGCCGGGTTTATCCTAGCAGGCTGAAACTAGTTCATCACTTAAAATGCTAATGCTTTGATGTGGAAAAGGGAAGATCATCCCAAGCAAGTCCTCATGTTAAAGTGGAGCAGTCACCCCACCTTTGAAAACAGGAGATTGAGCTGTTTTCCCGAGCCGTGGTATCCACCCTGGGAGAGGAAGAGTTTGACCTGCTCCTGGACCTGCTCCTCGTCCAGATGCCAGCAGTTCTCGTCGTCCACGCTGGCCCCCGCTGTGGGGTCCGGGGCCCCTGAGGCACAAATACACAACAGAGCGATCAGTGAACGTCTTTCAGGTCATGCTTTCAATTAAAATTGATGATCAAACTTACTAAAACCACATAAAATGAGAATGAATATTCAAAGCCAGAGAAACAAGGGGCGGGGCCTGGTTGAGATAAAGGGGCGGGGCCTGGTTGAGTTAGTTAGTAGTGTGTTAAACAGGTGGTTATGGTAAGGGGCGGGACATTTCCCAAACACACTCGACCAATCACAACACACTGCTCCAGCCGGCCAATCAGAGCACAGTGTGCTTTCAGAAGGAGGGGCTTCATAGAGACAGGAAGTAAACAGAGCGTTACTGACAGACTGGGAAGAGAGGAGCCGCAACAATGGAGAATATGAGGAGAATAATCAACATTCAAGCAGGAAAACCTGTTCTAGGAGAGCCTGAAACAACATGACTTTTTTAATAAGGCATGACGGGTCGCGTTTAATGCAATGCAGAAGCTGGTCTAAAACCGCACACATGCAGGAAAAGAAAACCCCCGAAACCCAAACAACGGCTGAAGTCCACAATGCTGAGGGTCTATAGTAAAGATTTATTAGACGCCACATCAAACCAACTTCCTGCATTCCAGCCTGTGACCTCACACTGATGAAAGCACTTCCCTTTAACCCCTGTCTGCAATGTGCTGTTCGCTTAGGTTTTTTCCCCTATAATTGGCACATCCGCTTTAGATTTCCCCTTCCCGACAAAAGTGAAATATAATGATGACCATTGTGCCTAATGCCGAAATGATAAGAGACTATAAGAGTCTTTCTTTCCCTTTAGATTGATGTCATCAGGCTCTGGGACCCAACCGACGCATAGATCAGAAACTGTGCTAACGCTAATGTCACGCTCTTTACAAAAATCTGCCAAACTCAGCTTTAAACGGGTCCTGTTATGAAAAATAGGACTTTGTTTGCCATTTTCCCACAAAAAAGTTTGATTTACTACGTTTGTTATTCTCCATTTAAATCAAGATGCAAAAACAACTTCAAGACAATATCTTCACGGCTGTGATGCCACTATTGCGAGCTAAGCGTTAGTTGACACAAATATGTAAACTCTGTCAGTAATTACTCACGCTCATGTTGTTCCAACCCCGTAAGACTTTCGCTCATCTTCAAAACACAAATTAAGTTATTTCTGATTAAATCTGAGAGCTGAATCACTCCTCCATAGGCTTCTAAGGGATGGAAACTTGGGAGGCCGAAACTTTCCTTAGTATGGCAAGCCGGATTAACATTAAACACTTTAAGTGTCACCATCTAATGTGTCTATTGAATAGGTTCTAGAAGCTAATTATTAAGCACTAGTATCTAATTAATAAGCACTGGTATCTAATAAATAAGCACTAGTACCTAATAAATAAGCACAAGTATCTAATAAATAAGCACTAGTATCTAATAAATAAGCACTAGTATCTAATTAATAAGCACTGGTATCTAATAAATAAGCACTAGTACCTAATAAATAAGCACTAGTATCTAATAAATAAGCACTAGTATCTAATAAATAAGCACTAGTCTCTAATAAATAAGCACTAGTATCTAATAAATAAGCACTAGTATCTAATAAATAAGCACTAGTATCTAATAAATAAGCACTAGTCTCTAATAAATAAGCACTAGTATCTAATAAATAAGCACTAGTATCTAATAAATAAGCACTAGTACCTAATAAATAAGCACAAGTATCTAATTATTAAGCACTAGTATCTAATTAATAAGCACTGGTATCTAATAAATAAGCACTAGTATCTAATTAATAAGCACTGGTATCTAATTATTAAGCACTAGTATCTAATAAATAAGCACTAGTCTCTAATAAATAAGCACTAGTATCTAATAAATAAGCACTAGTATCTAATAAATAAGCACTAGTACCTAATAAATAAGCACAAGTATCTAATAAATAAGCACTAGTATCTAATAAATAAGCACTAGTATCTAATTAATAAGCACTAGTATCTAATTATTAAGCACTAGTATCTAATAAATAAGCACTAGTCTCTAATAAATAAGCACTAGTATCTAATAAATAAGCACTAGTATCTAATAAATAAGCACTAGTATCTAATAAATAAGCACTAGTATCTAATTAATAAGCACTAGTATCTAATTATTAAGCACTAGTATCTAATAAATAAGCACTAGTCTCTAATAAATAAGCACTAGTATCTAATTATTAAGCACTAGTATCTAATAAATAAGCACTAGTCTCTAATAAATAAGCACTAGTCTCTAATAAATAAGCACTAGTATCTAATTATTAAGCACTAGTATCTAATAAATAAGCACTAGTCTCTAATAAATAAGCACTAGTATCTTTAAAAGGTTCTAGTACCTAAACAGGGTTTCTGCAGGTTTCAGTAAGTCAAATTTAAGACTTTTTTAAGACATTTTAAGACCATAAACATTGAAATTTAAGACCTACCCGACGCATTAACAAAAATTTAAATAAGAAAATATTTGGAAAAAAATATTTTCTGTGTGTGTGTAGGTGAAATTTGTACTTTGCATTTTATACTGTAAAAACAAAATTATAGTTGATTTTTAGTTGATCATACTCAGAGATGAAATGGCATGAACATTTCATTTCATGATTATTATGAAATCAATTTGCCAAATCTATGTCTAAACCCAGCAAATAAAATTAGCATCAATATGCACTTTGCATAAACATAAACATTTATGTTGTTTACATAAACATTAAAATACCATTAAAAATGATGGCCAGATTCTAAAGGAGTGTCTTGCAACAGGTTAAGTCTAGTTAAAATAAAGTCTTCACAAAAAAAGTTTTATAAACAGATAAACCTCACATATTTCAGCCTTTAAATTATCTTTTATAAAAAGATTGAGTCATAAAATGATAAATTACTGACATTCACATCCCCTTATCTTTTATTATTAATAGTAAAATTTGGGCCGATTTTCCTGTTGCGTCTGTCGTTGCTATGCAACCATGCACTGCGCTCTCCATAACGACAAAGACATTTTAGTAGCCAATGGATTTCCACCACCGAGAAACGCTTGCTGTAACGTCTGCTACAAGATTTATTCACGGAGAAGAGAAAAACACCGGTAGTGTTTGAGTGCACCGCGATCCTTCATGTTGACTGAGCTTTCAGTGTTTGTTACGGAAGGGGCTGATTGGTTGTTTCTTCGGTTCGTTTGCGGCATTCTGAATCTTAAATGGTGAGATTTTTTCAATCTCGCTGTGGATGCGACGCGCCTACATTTAATTGAACTTGAGCGCGCAAACCTGGTGTATGAACGGCCTCTTGGCGAGTTACCTCTTATCAAGCTTTTTTGCTACTTTGTAATAACTTTCTGCGGCCAGAGTTTTGGCAAATGAACGAGGGTAAAAAGGCCTTAAAAGTCTTTTTAAGACCTTAAATTTAAAGTTCAGAATTTTTTACTTTTTAAGACCCCGCGGAAACCCTGCTAAAGAATAAGCACTAGTAGGTAACGAATACGTGCTAGTACTTAATAGAATAGATACTAGTATTTCTAGTACTAGAAGCATAAAAATAGAGTAGGTTCAAATGATTAAATGTTAAAATGGCTTGCCATAGCTGCAGTTCCGTGTACGTCACCATGTAGGCTCACGATTGGCCGACGCTGGTCATGTGTGTGATGCGTGAGCCGACGTGGTGACGAACACAGACCCGCCAAGGCAAGTTTCCATCCCTTAGAAGCCTATGGAGGAGTGAGACAGCTCCCAGAGTTCATCAAAAATACCTTAATTTGTGTTCTGAAGATGAACGAGAAACATGAGGGAGAGTCATCACTGACAGCATTTTGATTTTGGGGATAACTAAGCCCTCATACTACTGACTATATTTACAGGCATCCTATGCAACATATGGAAAAATGGCTAATCAAATGTCAGTAACATACATGAATCAGCAAAAACAGCTTGTTTAATTCTAGGAATCAGACAGAGGATGCAAAATTTAAATAAATAAAATGCCTGTAGAAATAAAAATATGCAACAAATACAAAATATAGGCCCTCTGCATTTGAAATAATTAGGCTTTTTTTTTAAATCCAGTTTTCCTCTATTAGATTGAAAAAAATTAAAATAAAAACAAAATAGTGAAAGTGTAGGGATGTAGTAGAAGCAGGTCTCACCGTGGACTTGGTTGATCTCCGAGTTCTGCGAGAGGATCTCGTCGGCCAGCTTCTGTGCCGTGGGCAGGACCTCGGTGTGGTGGACGGTGATGAGATACTGCACGAACTTCTGCAACTGGTCCCTGTTCATCTGGAAGAGAGTCTCTGAGATGGGCAGGTGAAGTTTGACCTGCTCGGGCCTCCGTACGCGGTACAGAGAGAGCGCCACCACGTGTGCGCAGTAGAAGATGTCCTTGTTCCCGCATCCACACGTCACGGAGGTGATCTTGCAGCGGTCGAAGCTAATGGCGACGCTACACACCATCTCGGGCTCGGACGACGTGGCCGGTTCTGTTACGGTGCCGCTGAGATGGAAACCTGAGACACAGAGAAGGAAAGGGTTCATTTATGCTGGATTGGGTGATAATGCATCCATCAAACTCCAGACACATGTTCAGTTTGTGTTGATGTGTGTGACGTAGGATGTTTCGACTGAGCGCACCGCTTTCTCTTTAGCAGATGAGCAAAAATACAACAAACTTGCAATGTTTTCTGACTGCGTGTATAATTATTGAAATAAATAAATATAAATAAATAAATAAATATCAATTATATATAAAATATATATTAAATAATTATTTAAAATAATAATAATATTATATATATATATATATATATATATATATATATATATATATTCTTTTTTCAATTATATAAATAATTATTTCAATTTTAATAAATATATATTAAATAATTGTTTATATATATATATATAAATATATATATATATATATATATATATATATATATATATATATATATATATATATATATATATAAATTGATATATATATATGTAATTATTTAAATAAATACAATTTAAATTATATAAATATATATATATATATATATATATAAAATTGAAATAATTATTTAATATATATTATTTATATAATTGAAATATTATAATAAATACTGTATATATATATATATATATATATATATATATATATATATACACAAACAAAATAAATATAAAAACATAAAATATACATTAATATAAACAAAACAAAAGCAAAGCAAAACAAAACCACTCGCATTAAAAGTACAATGAAATCCTGAAAAGTGATACAGGGAGTGTAAAGGAGGGAGGATGAGGAAGTCTCAGTCTACTGTTGGTGAACAGATGTCTGTACGTGTGTGTGTGTGTGTCTGCCCTGTGCCACTACAAAAGGTAGGACTGAATAATGAAGATGCTCATTTAAATATTAATTTAAGCGCCATTGCTGCCGATCCAGAAGAGGCGGAGAATCGTACATTAGGAAGTAAAGCAGATATTAATAAGTGTGTAATAATAATCCCAGCCGCCCAACGCCCAGAGTTCATGAGCCGTGAATAACTGACTTCACTTCCTGTTTGGGCCGGTTCCAATAGTTCAGCACTTAAAGCACAGTTCACTTCATTGGTGTCTTTGTTCCATTGTTCTCATTTGTGCAACTGCTTGTATTTTTGTGGATTATAAAAAAAGTCTTTTACATTTTTAACAAAAAAGTAATAAATATATAAATAATAACGTTTTTCATTTGTGCAACTCTTTGTATCTTTGTGGATTATAAAATAAAAATATAAAAATGTAGATAAACAAAATTAACTAAATAAAACAAATTAATTGAACATATAAACAACAGTTTTCAAAATCATTAAAATAAATAAGAACAAAAGCTAAATAAATAAAAGGAAATCTATTTAAAAAAACTGTTATTTTAGTAAATATATTAAAAATAACTGTTTTCATTTGTCCTACTGCTTGTAATCATTATAAAACTAGAAATGAATATTAAAAAATTATAAACATTTCAAATTAAATATATTTAATATAAATAATACATATATTTAAAAATACTTTGTGGTGTGTGTGGCTCTTGTCTAACGGGTGCAAACATAACACACCTCCTGTTAGCGGTGGGAACGGCCCACTATTGCTACAAGAGAAAAAGGATGAATGTTCAAGTTTCACTTCCTTTCTCAATGTGCTGACCCAGCAGAGTCCACCTATACGCCTCTTCCACAACGCTAAATATATTCCCTCACTTGAGGAAAGCGTTCGCTTGTAGGAGTGGAGAAAGACGACGCCAGGAGCGATTTCTAACCAGTGTGAAGAAACCTTTACCAGCGCAGAGGAACTGCTGCAAATCCATGTCTTCAGCAACAACACTTACATAAGACACGCTTTATCCTCCGTCTGCACTGCTCATGTGCAGGTGTGTGTGTGTGTGTGTGTGTGTGTGTGTGGAAACAGAAGATGTGCCGCGTCATTAACACTCAGACAGCCCGTTCAAGACAGTCCAACCCAGAGTAAACACTCCACCTGCGTCTAGACTGCTTTTATTTGATCAAACTTCTATTGTTGCTTTGATATCGCTTTAACATATACAATGATGAAGACAAACAATCAGCTCTTCCAACAGTCAGCAAAAATCTAAATCACATTATTTTAAAAATATAACAAAAAAATGGACAATAAATGTATCGATACAAAAATCTTGACATTCAAAACTGTAGGAACTACATCCCAACAGGAAACCGTAAATACACCTGTAAATATATGAAGAATAAAGTGCGTCTGAGACTTGTTAAAGGGGGATTCCTCAACGCATACACCATCCATCTCAGGAAACAACTCTATTCATTTCTATTTCAACAAAAGCAGCGATGTTTCGCAGATCACGCCGCAAATCAACTAATTATCTGGGCGCTCTCCAGGTGGCCACTTCCAGCGCTGTGTTCATTCACACACACACACACACACACGACGAGCGCAGCGAGCTTCATAAGCAAAATTATTTTTCTCTCAAACGCTCCCGAGGACGGGGAAGGTAATAATGAAAGTAAGCGCAGATTTGGAAGGCAATATAAACAAAACGCAGAAGAGATTCTGCTATTCATCATGACCCAAGTGAATCTAGAGCAGCACACACACACACACACCAGTCGCGGTCACATGACCTCCTTCATACACAAACATCATACTTCACATCTTTTTCTTTATGACAAAAACATTATAAAATAGAGCGATAGATGGATGGAGTGATAGAGAGAACGACGGATGGATGGACAGATAAATAGAGCATTAGTGGAAATAATGGGAGCGATAGAGCGATAGACAGAATGATGGATGGAGCGAGAATTAGAGTGATAGATAAATAGAGCCATAGACGGATGGAGCGATAGACAGAACAATGGATGATGCAGCGATAGATGGATGGATGGATAGAGTGATAGAATGATGGATGGATGGAGAGACAGATAGATAGATAGAGTGATAGATGGAGTGATAGATGGAGCCACAGACAGATAGAGCAATAGATTGATAGAGCGATGGATAGAGTGATAAAATGATGGATGAAGCGACAGATAGATAGATGGATAGATGGATAGATGGATAGATAGATGATAGATAGATAGATAGATAGATAGATAGATAGATAGATAGATAGATAGATAGATAGATAGATAGATAGATAGATAGATAGAATCAGATAGATAGATAGATAGATAGATAGATGGAGCCACAGATAGATGGAGCCACAGATAGATGGAGCGATGGATAGAGTGATTAAATTATGGATGGATAGAGCGACAGGTAGATAGAGCAATAGATTGATAGAGTGATAGATGGATGGAGCGACAGATTGATTGATTGAGCGATAGATGGATGGAGCGATAGATGGCGCAATAGATAGATGGAGCGATGGATAGAGTGATAAAATGATGGATGGAGCGATAGATAGATGATAGATAGATGATAAGATAGATAGATAGATAGATAGATAGATAGATAGATAGATAGATAGATAGATAGATAGATAGATAGATAGATAGATAGATAGATAGATAGATAGATAGATAGATAGATAGATAGATAGATAGATAGAGTGATAGAGTGATAGAGTGATAGATGGAGCCACAGATAGATAGAGCGATAGATGGAGCGATGGATAGAGTGAATAAATGATGGATGGAGCGACAGATAGAGCAATAGTTTGATAGATGGATGGAGCGACAGACAGACAGACAGACAGACAGACAGACAGACAGACAGACAGACAGACAGACAGACAGACAGACAGACAGACAGACAGACAGACAGACAGACAGATAGATAGATAGATAGATAGATAGATAGATAGATAGATAGATAGAGTAGATAGATAGATAGATAGATAGATAGATAGATAGATAGATAGATAGATAGATAGATAGATAGATAGATAGATAGATAGATAGATAGATAGACAGATAGAGCGATGGATGGATGGAGCGATAGACAGATAGATGGATAGATGGATGGATGGAGCAACAGATAGAGCAATAGATGGATGGATGGATGGATGGATGGATGGATGGATGGATAGATGATAGATGGATAGATGGATAGATGGATAGAGTGGATAGATGGATCAGATGGATAGAATGGATACAGAATGGATAGATGGATAGATGGATAGATGGATAGATGGATAGATGGATAGATGGATAGATGGATAGATGGATAGATGGATAGATGGATAGATGGATAGATGGATAGATGGATAGATGGATAGATAGATAGATAGATAGATAGATAGATAGATAGATAGATAGATAGATAGATAGATAGATAGATAGGTAGGTAGAGGATAGATGGATAGATGGAGTGATGGACAGAATGATGGATTGGTGGATGGAGCGATAGATAGAGACGAGTGAATAGATATATTATGGATAGATTGATAGAAACAGGTTTTGTTCTTTGTGCAAAGTATCATTTCTCCATGAAAAAATTTAGATTTTAGGATGAAATATTACTTGTACATGTTTCATGAAACCCGCCCACAGACACACACACGACAACTTCTGATCAACGTTTGTATGTTTATGCATATAAACCCACACACACACATACAAATTTGACCAGATCATATGATAAAATAAAAAAACACCAACATGTAATTTAAAATGGTTTTAGACAGAATGCAGCATATCACAACACAAACATCTCAGGTGTTGAAGAGAAGACATTTCTATCATAATTACTGTACACACGACCTGACGAGACGCTTCAGCTTACCTCGCACAAGCTACGGTGACATTTATTGTGTTTTTATGACAAATAATTACAGCTGGTGTCGTATATCAGTTTTATGATCCTGTGAGTGACGCCAGCGCTCGTCCGGCAGGGGGATTCAGCGCAGATCACGCTAATGCAGGAGCCGCGCAACAGGACAATTAGCAGGACTTTAATTAAGACATTTTCTCTGTGGTCAGTTTTATTAAAGCACTTAGGTAAAACCCCGAGGAGTTCACACACTTCAGACCGGCACTGCGGCACAGCAGGACAATACACAGCTAACACACACATCGGGGACGAAGACACAGGACAATATGGAGGAGTTACTACAGTTTTACCACTGCTGACGTCTCATTAAGCCTTTATTTGTTATAATCATGATGATTAAGACTCACAGTTTATGAAAACCCCAAATTCAAAATTAGAATATTGTGAAAAGGTTTTCATAAGCTGTAAACCATAATCATCAAAATTATAACAAATAAAGTCTTGAAATATCTCACTTTGCATGTAATGAGTCTATATAATATACTAGTTTCACCTTTTAAGTTGAATTACTGAAATAAATTAACTTTTGCACAAAAATTACAAGTTTCACCTGTATATTTTAACTCATCAATTAAATATTTACCATCGTATATTCTGCATAATTGGGTTATTTATTTTAAATTTAAGTTTTATGGCTGATCAATATGATGTATATAACATTCATATACGTAATCACATGCATTTAGATTAGGGCTGTCAAACGATTAATCGCGATTAATCGCATCCAAAATAAAGAATTTGTGTTTACATAATATATGTGGGTGCACTGTGTATAATTATTTAATATATATAAATACACACACATGGTTGTATATTTAAGAAATATTTTCATGTATATACTGTATATAGATTTATATATAATTTATATTATATATAAATATAAATATTTTATATATAAATAATATTTTTTTCTTAAATATACATGCGTGTGTGTGTATTTATGTATATATATATATATATATATATATATATATATATATATATATATATATATATATAAAATAATTATACACAGTGTAAACACAAACTTATACACACACACATGCATGTATATTTAAGAAAAAAAAATATTTATATATAAAATAATGATATTTATATATAATATAAATTATATATAAATCTACATACAGTATATTCATGAAAATATTTCTTCAATATATACAAGTGTGTATTTATATATATAAAATAATCACACAGTGCACCAACATATATTATGTAAAAAAAACTTTTATTTTGGATGCAATTAATCGTTTGACAGCCTTAGTTTAAACTGATAATCGTTTGTTTTCCTCTATTAAATCCAATCACACAGCAGCTCTTCTGACACTCACTCCTCCTATATGACGGAATAAGCCCCGCCTTCTAAAATAAGAGCCAATCGTAAAGTCCGGCTAGTCATTCGTCAGAATAGCGGTTCTCATCTGGAGGACAGTTGCATGAAGCATTTCGTGATTTATTCCCTTTTAACTCTACAATTGTGTAGAGTTCAAGGGATAATACAACCAAAAAAGGGTCTTATTCACTTTCCAAACTATGACTTTTCATATTAACAGACAACACACCAGATGACGTTCAAATGAGCGGTCATGAAACTGCTATAAACACACGCACTGGATGTGACGCCACAGAGTTGAGGAGATTGATAACTCCTGGTTTTCTGGCCGACAGCGAGGCTAGTCACTCTCACACACCCTGACAGAGTAAATGAAGAAGAATGGCGTCCGGGCTGTTTCCCGCCCATGCAGAGATGTGTGCAGACAGACCGTGCTTCCACAGATCGACAAGTCTGAGTGCTTTGCAAATTTCCTCCGTAAATCCTCTCCCTGTCGAACGCCGGAGCGCTACGTCCCACGCCGGCCTTCAAACAGACGTGCACGTAACCTTTCCACCCGGGGAACGACCTTTTCAAGCGTTTCCGTCTCCAAACGGCCAATCAGCGCTGACCTACACATCCAAAAAGGCAGAGAACTGCAGTACAAGGAGAAAGAACAAGCTAACCTGCGTAAACAACAGAGCACATCCAAAACAGCAACAACATTCAGACGGGAAGGCCTCACGCTGCTGCGTTCTCACAGGGATACCCACAATGCATTGCTCAACTTTGCTCGTGCAAACAAACAAGTGGTTTCCATTATGCTGGAAGACATCGGAGCCAGGGAATGTTTGCTTTGGGAAGACGGCAGCGATTCGGAGCACACGGTGTTTAATGATGCAAACCGTGTTTTTGGCGTTTACCTTTGTGGGCCAGTATCAGGCCATCATCTTATTCCCGCCACCCTGGCAAGAACCACACGAGTGTGTGTGTGTGTGTGTGTTGTTCAGATGAGCAGTGAGACGCCACCTGGTTAGAAGGAGCCACGCTCATGACAAGGAAACACTTTATAGCGTCAAACCATTTTTAAAGAGTTGACAAAACAGGGAAACTGGTTGTGCTTTTCCCTCAAACAAGCATGATTGGAAAACATGTGCATGCACTTAAAAATAAAATTGGTGAAAAAAAAAGCTTCTTATTTTGTTGTTGGCACCCAAGAAACAAAGTATTTTGGCACAAATTGCCAAGCTATATCAACATGCACTGATTAAAGATATTAAACAATTTTTAAGGGGTCCTATTCTGCTTTCTTTAGTGTGTAAAGTTGCAGTTTAATCATGAAAAAGTGTTTCTGAACTCCTGAAACGCCTTTTTTGTAGTCTTTAGTTTTCCTATGGGAACGAACACGTCACGATCAGGCCTTGACATTAACTCATTTGGCTCTCCAGTCACTGTGGCTAATGGTTTTCCACACTAGCCACTTAGCATTTTCACAGGCCACAGTATTGACCGATACTATGGGGAAGAACCACCAAAATAGATATTTTTAATGTTCTCTCATAATTTCGACAGCAGGTTTATTAGGCTACTGTCACTTTAAGACCGGATGCTCCGATCCAATATACTGATACACGTTCACTGAAAACATGACTGACTGTGTTTACACGAGTACTCACCAAGCCCGGCATTTTGTTTGAGCAAAAAAACTCAATTTGATTGAGGAATGAGTTAAATTATGCTAAATACATGCAAACAAAACTCGAATTAAAGTCTTGTAATCCCTACAATACTCACTCGTAGCAAAAGAAACAAGTGAGTGAGGAGAGGCGGGTTTGTGTGTAACTTGTTAAGAGAGAGAGGAGAGAGAGACTGTGTCTTTGGAAGAGTTTCAGAGATTTCAGTGTATTGAACAATCAATATTTTTGACATTGCACATAGTTTATTACTTTCAGAAGCCCTTTTAAAGACTACAATTGATAAATGTATATTTTATATATAATATTCAACCTGCCAAAGTGGCTAGTAGGAGTGATTGCGTTCACACACCTCTGCTGGCGGGAGTTAATGTGAAGTAGAGCCAGACCGATATATCGGCAGGCCTATATTATCGGCCAAATATTAGGCATTTTCCAAACTATCGGTATCTGCAGTTATAATTGCCGATAAATGAGTATTTAAAAAATAAAATAAAACGGACAAAACATGCTTGAACCATGTCATGAGTGTTGGAGTTGTATAGTTTGTCCACCAGTGGGCGCTCTACACCGCTCCTGTTGGCAACACTTGTTGAGTTGGTCACGAGACATACATTGCTTGAATAACAATTAAAAAATCATCCCCATCAGTTCTCTTAACTCAAATAAACATGACCGAATTCGTGACTATCATGTCCAGTTTTGCTGCTGTTAAATAAGCCGAGAGTGAAGTGGAATTAGCTAGTAATAGTTACGTTACGTTGTTACAGTGTAGTTGACTGTGCTTTTAACTTTTGACAATGTGACTGAAGTATTTCTTTAATAGCACGTGACAATAGGTAATAGCATCATCTCTCCTTGGCCTGTTACGTATGAAAATGTATGTTTTATAATTCGCAGTATGACGTTATTAATTGCTAAATTATGGCCCATAATAGACTAGTTAACCACATAGCTAGCTAATGCCTAATAATAAGTTTCTTTTTAATATGCATTATCATATTATTTTAGTTAAAACTCATAAATAATTACAAATAACTAATGTTAGGGAAATCTGTAAATGTTTTGTTGCACATCCTGAAATTTAAAAAATATATCGGCCGATATATCGCAATATCGGATTTTAAAACCAACAAATATGTTGTATCGGTATTGGCCTTCGAAGTCCTCGGTCGGGCTCTAATGTGAAGCCCTAATCACAATATTCCTCGTTATAATAATTAATACGCAGAATAAAGGGGCGGGGCCTGGTGGAGTTATTTAGTAGTGTGTTAAACTGGCGGTTATGGTAAAGGGCGGGACACTTCCCAAACACACTTAAAGCGCTCGACCAATCACAACACACTGATCCAGCTGACCAATCAGAGTCCAGTGTGCTTTTCAGAAGGAGGGGCTTCATAGAGACAGGAAGTAAACAGAGCGTTACTGACAGACTGGGAAGAGAGGAGCCACAACAATGGAAAATATGAGGAAAATAATACAACATTCAAGCAGGAAAACCTGTTCTAGTAGAGCCTGAAGACTCTTTAAGACTAGAAAGGAAGAAGAAAAAAGTCCCTGTGCTGTTTTTCATTAACCCAGCATACTAGGAAAACGTGCATTTCTCATGTGCAAGTTATTAGACGCTGCACATTTCAACCCCCTCCGCGCCCTTAAGGCGGGTCACCCGAGAGTTCCCAAAGAGGCCAGTGTGTCCCGAAAGTAGACCATTTTAGCCCGAAGCCCAACACTGAGACGTTGTCCCAGAAACCAAGTTAACCATCCTGAAACCCTCGCTCCATTTCTACACAAACCAGTTTGTTTTCTTCTTCAGACCACCCAAACACACCAAACGCATTTCTAACGCAGCAGTTAACGTCTGCTAAAACAGCCGCCAGAGCGCTCTACCACGTCCCCTCAGCGCTCGCCACTTCAAGAACAGAAATTAGATGTCAAATAACAGCAGCCAAATATAGTCCTCGCAATCCCAAAACTGAGAGACAGGAGCTGGAAACCTTGAGCGGGGTCGAGGAGAGCCGCTTCCCGCCTTGCACGCCAAATAATTGATCTCATGAGACGTTTGGAAAACATTAACGCATATAATCGCAGCCTCATATAAACTGCACATACATTCACAGCTAAATGTGTGTTCTGTACAATACATTTATGAATACTTCAGCAAATTCAATTCCATAGCCAAATACTTGTGTAATTGAGTTTGGAAATTCCCTGTGATTTCAATATAATGTCTTCAGATGCGAGTCAGTATGAAATAAACATGCTGGATTGTTATTGACGTCACAAATGTATGTTTTCATCATAACAGTGCAACCACAAATAGATGCAAAAGTTCAAGTTTTTAATTGAGTCTAATCATTAAACTGGGTCCTGAGTATGGTTTTGTTCATCATTCTTTCTTTAGTGTGTAATGTTGCGGTTTGAGTATCAGTGTCCGTGTTTCTGAACTCCTGAAACGCCTCCATTGTAGTCTTGAGCTTCTCCCGGGAACGAACACGTCACAATATTCCTCATTTAAATAATTAATATGCAGAATAAAGGGGCGGGGCCTGGTTGAGTTAGTCATGAGTAGTGTGTTAAACTGGTGGTTATATCAGGGAATGTCTAATTGAAGAGAATTGGCACTGGCTGGTTACTTCCGGTTTCTGGACTGGCTGCAGTAACACGTCTCTGTCCATGCGGGGCGCTCGTGGTCGAGTGCAGAATGAATGGGAGTCAATGGGGTTTCACCCCCAGAAATCCACTTTTCTCAGGATGTAATTTTTTGTCAAGTAATTTGAAAGTTGCATTCAAAAGGGAGGGCTAAGATAATACACTCAGCGAAAATTGCATTTTTAAGTTCACTTATCTGTTCTAAAAATCCGTTCAAAAATGTGATGTCAGCAATGCAGATGCAGCGTGTTCCGGCCAACAACGGCCTAACCTGTAAGACATCGAAAGGACATAAGTACTCGTTTAATCGACTTTTGGCCTATAATCTACATTGAACTTGCGGAATCAACAATAAAATCTATGTTGATTTAACGACAAGCAGGTGAAAAGAGACACATTAGCCGTTTAGCCCCATAGACTCCCATTCATTCTGCTCTCGCCCGTGATCACCTCCAGTGGAATTCTAATGGAACTGCAACCAAGATGATAAACAATGGGGCTAATAGGAAGTGCCAAGGCTCTCCGTTAGACGGGCTCTGGTTATATTTAGGGGCGGACATTTCCCAAACACACTTGACCAATCACAACACACTGCTCCAGCCGACCAATCAGAGCACAGTGTGCTTTTAAGGAGAGACAGGAAGTAAACACAGCTGTTACTGACAGACTGGGAGAGAGGAGCCGCAACAATGGAGAATATGAGAAAATGTGTTTTTTGAACATTCAAGCATGAAAGCCTATTGTAGTTTATATATATATTAATCCTTCAATCTGTCTGTACCAAGTCAAAAAAGGACCTCGCCCACAGCAACAAGCTCTTATATTAGGAGTAAGTCAACTTGAATAGGTACAGAACCTCTCTAGTGGTAAGATTAAAAAACTCTGAATACGGCCCCTGATAGGTAGGCGTTGCTGGGAGTGTGTAAGTGTCGGTGTGTGTGTGGTCCCATCAGTAGACGGCGTGCCACAGGTCTTCTAGTCGCGGCTCCTGAGGCCTGGAAAAGCACAGCTGCAGCCCAGTGGTGTTTTCACAACAATCAGCCTTTACCGTGCCGTCAACCCACCGGCTCTCTTACACCACTCTGTTTACTCAGCGGATCGCTTTCCCAAAACACACGAAGAGGAGGAGGAGGGTGGAACTCCAGGAACTCCCGCCGAACCCCTCCTACACACACAGATACGCAAAACGGAAGAAAAAAAACAGACGTACACCTGTTTCCTAGGCCTCGGCACGGTGGGTGGGACACACTCGGGCCTCGAGTCATGTTACAGGATGAAACGGAAAACCAGGTTCTTGGAGACACCCGGCGAGGGATCGGACGACGTGCAGAGCACTGAAGCTGTTCAAATATCCAGCTCAACATCAGCCTCACTCGCTCAAACTGAAGAAAACACCTGCGTATGAGCAGCTCCACAAACATGAGGCATTTCACTGTCCATTCACAACGCACGTTTCACACATACTGTAGCCAGTGAAGGCCTTAAGCATCTGGGGGCCCGTTTCAATAACTAATATGGGGCCCTACCCACATAAAATAAACATAATAGAGCAGAAAAAGCAAGGATTCTTGTTGGTTTGCATCAGTGGTACAGTATTTTATCACATGCACTTTCAGCCTCATGAACAGGCAGCTCAACATATAAATAATCCAACCTTATTTGATTAAAACTATATACAATTATTCAGCATTTCACGTTGAAATAAGCCTCGCCCTTTCACGCAGGGAGAAGAGAAAAACACCCTCATCCTTCATGTTGTGGAGCTGAGCTTTCAATGTTACGGAAAGGGTGAAGCTGTTTCTCGTCACATGACCTGCGGTGCGTTTGCGGCATTCTGAAAATTAGCTATTTTTTCATCTCTGCTGCGCCTGGAAAAAAATAAGCGCGTCGCTTCAAGTCACTTCCCGTGCGCCACCTACATTTGAAATAACGAAATTGAACACCCATAAGACGGGATATGTGAACGGTAGAGATGCGCGGTTGCCGGTTACAGCCGCGGATAAACCGCTGATCGGGCGAATGACGTGGCTAAAAAATATTTTAATTAAATTCATATGTATCAAGATTTATTGGTATCTGTGCATCCATGGAAATAATGCATTTTTATAATATAGAACCATTTATAATTCCTCTGTTACTTTTCAGTACAGAACAAAAAAAAACTATATAAATTGACATTATCATTGGCCAGTAGGGCTGTCAAACGATTAATCACGATTAATCACTTCCAAAATAAATGTTTGTGTTTACATAAGATATGTGGTTGCACTGTGTATAATTATTTTGTGTGTGTATATATATAAATATGTACAACATATGTATGAAGTCTTAGGAATTTTATTTATGTGATGATAGTGTTTAATAATAAATGACCCAAATATATACAAGTAAATGAAAAGATTATAACAAACAAACAAATAAATAATGACATATAGGGCTGGGTACCAAAGTTCGATACTTTTTTAGGTACTGACCGAATTGCCTCAATACTATAGAGTCTCGAAAAATGACTTGTTCGGTACCAGATTTTCATTAAATCAGTACTCAAAGAAATACATATGAAATGCACAACGACATAAAATAAAAAAATATGTTCCTTTATGCACTGGCTAAGGAGCATGAGTCAAACTGAAAAAAATACAACCAAAGGTTTTCTGTGGTAATGTGTTATGTAATCTTGTTAAAATGGATTTCATAAAATTGGTATTGAAAAAGTATTGATTCAGGAACCGGTATCGAAATCAAGGTATCTGTATTGGTATCAAAATTTTTTAAACGATACTCAGCCCTACATACATATTGTGTTTGAAGGAGATAGAGTCCTTAAATGATATTTAACTGAAGCTATTATTATTAATATTATTATAAAAAAAATAATAGGGTGAATTCTGATAACTTTTTGCAATTGCGACAACTGGGAAAAATATCCCAATTTTCCTGAACTAACATGAACAACGAAACACTGTTATATCGCAATATACAAATGTGACAATATGTACCGTTGATGTAAACAATATGATTTCAATAGAGTTCAGTATCAGTTATATAATCCACCAAAAAAATGTAAATTCTGTCATCATGTCGTTTCGAAGCTTACGAGCTGAGCAGCTCATTAGCATTTAAAGATATAACAGCATGTTTTACATTCATTTACATGTTCCATTCCACAGACACCTGAGATTTATAATTACATCTTACATCTATTGCATAATAGGTCCCCTTTAAAACACTTAAACCCAAAGATGACAACTAAAAACAGGCTAAATCAACCTGTGGAAAAGAAGCCTGAGTACAGCAGGCATGGAGAAAACGAGATAAGCAAAGCTAAAGTTTGAGCCCTGAACACTGGAGGTAAAAGCTCCTGAAATATACCGCTCCTGCCCTTTATCATGAGTGCTGGTCCACTTCATCACTGCGGGGAACAACAGCGCTGACATTCAGGCCGGCCGGGGAAGTGGAAAACTACTACTCCAGATTAACCATGCTAACCATTAGCGTTAGCCATCAGCCACTTAAAGAAACAGCGGTAGTTTGAGAGAAGATGCTCCAAAACATGGTGAACCTACTGGTCTACTCTGCAAAATCAACCAACGCTTGCTGGTCTCAGATGCGACGGCTGGGTTTGGGCACTTTTCAGCCGGTTGAGACAGCTAAATGAGAGTGACAACAGTAAATAATTAGGGATGCAAAGTAATATATAAGCCACTATATCGGCCGATATATGTTCATTTTTAATGCTATCATTACCGGCACGATATTTTAAAGCTCGATAAATAATTTCCTTCAGCTGAGACTCTTCAAATGCGCACTGTTCAACATGATGCTTTTAAATTACTTGAAATACGATTGAAATCACTTTAAAACAGGAAAATACAGTTGTGCAGTCATATCGGCTACATACAGTTATAAAGAGAACATCATAATTGTGTGACTAAGACTTTTGTGTTTGTAATAAGGCACTACAAAATTACATAAAAAATTGGATTTAGATTTAATCGGCCGATATATTGGTAATCGGCTTTCAAATATAAAGATTTATTGGTATCTGTGCATCCATGGAAATAATGCATTTTTGTAATATAGAACCATTTATAATTTTGTGTTTACATAAGATATGTGGTTGCACTGTGTATAATTATTTTGTGTGTGTGTGTGTGTGTATATATATATATATGTATTTTTAAGAAAAAAATATTATTTATATATAAAATATTTATATTTATATATAATTTAAATTATATATAAATCCAAATACAGTATATAGATGAAAATATTTCTTGAATATATACAAGCATGTGTGTGTATTTATATATAAATAAAATAATTAACACAGTGTGCACCCACATATATTATGTAAACACAAACTTTTATTTTGGATGCGATTATTCGTTTGACAGCCCTTTTGGCCAGTTTGTCGCAATGCATTCTGGGCTTCCCTTATTGAATCATGCATGATGCAATGCTAATTTTCATTTAGTACAGACTGTTCATCTAGGTTGCCTAAAAATCCACTAGGTTTTGGTAAAGCAGACTTCCAGAGACGTTCTAGGAATAAACAGGGTGGAAATGTGGCCGTCTGACCCATGGTGCGTGAGGTTTGACGTGGTCGAGGCCTGCTGGGTAATGAGTTATATCACCGCTGGGTTGTGCCAGGCCACGACCATCCGCCTCTCCTCATCCCAGGAGCCGCCGGACCCCTCCCTGCCCATCAGGGGAATGGCATTTATAAATAGGACGAAGCCACGTAACATGGGATGAACCACGTTTACTCCCTTCGCCACATAATATCAAGAGATATCAAGATGTGCATGAGACTGGGAACACCCATGTGCTTTAGGAGAGCACTTCTGCTTTACATGTTCAATGCCGCTTTATGTGCTAAACTCACGAAAATCCAAATAGTTGTCATTTAATAAAGCTGTGCAAAAGAAAAAGCAAAAGGCAACACTTTACAATAAGGTTCATTAGTTAACTAGTCAACATGAACTAAGAATGAACATTTATAAATATCAGATAGTGTTCATTTCAACATTTACTAATTATTGAAATCAAAGGTTGTGGACATTAATGCACTGTGAACTAACATGAACAAATAATGAACAGCTCTTTTTATTAAGTAACATTAACAAAGATTAACTAATACTGTAACAAATGCATTGATCATTGTTTGTTCATACATCAAATGTTAACTAATGTTAAGTTAAAATAATGCACAACTTTTTGTGGCTTATTGCTTTAAAAATTTAAAATATTAAATAGTCTTCCATCAAATCAGATATTAAAGGCAGAATTATCTGTTTTATAAAGCATGGCAACAAAAGCTTTGTTAGTAAGTTTCTATAAAAACATACAAGGATATTGTGAGTTAAAGTGTGCTCTACAGGGCTATAATGATGGGATATAACTACAAATTAAAGCCTTAAGTTTACTAGTTTCAAAACTAATTTTAGGCTTCAAGAAACAAGTGGTTATTAGTGGAAAACAGCAGCAAAGATGTGCACAGTTCAGCAAGCTTTTCACTTCCCCTTAGAGACGCCTGCTCGGTTAGTATGCCTGGAATTGACACCGAGACTAACCGACTGGAAAACCTGACTAGACAATGAAGAGGGTTGAGAACATGCAGTGGACGTGAGAGGCCAGGGGTGGAGCCTGTAAGCCCCTCCCACATGCCCAGGCAAGCCCTCCCATCTGCCCAGACAAACCCCACCCCCGTTGTGCTCGAGAGTCAGCTGATACAGCGGGAACAGGGGATGCGTGCGCACACACACACACACACACTGCTAGTCATCTGTAACCTCTCAGTCTGAGAGCCGCTCCTCCTCCACTGCCGGTCACACATCCGCACCAAACATCCACACACACACTCGCGTCTCATTCGCTATAGAATTGATTATTAAAATCATTATAGGAGCATATATCAAAATAAATATATATTTTTTATAAATTCAAAAAAAGGAAAAGAAAAAAAATTATATAAAATGAAATATAATATAAAATATTTTATATAGACCTTTGATGTACAGCTAAGACTGAACCTTTATTATTATTATTATTATTATATAAAATATAGAAACGTTGGTAGAGCAGTAAAAAAATTCCAAAAAGCAAACAATAGTTATTAGTGTATCATAAAAATGTGTTTATTATTAAAGTAACTCTCATAATTGTGTAAATTTACACCTACACACAGGCTACACACACACACATATTTACATATAAAGGCATTTCTGTCCATTCATTTATATTTTTATATGAGTATATTGTAATAAAAAATTTTTTATAACATTTATAAACCACTGGGATTGAGAAATTCTTTTCTTTTTTTAATTTTGAGAATATGTAGTCACTGCATGTTAACTTTGTAGTGTTTGTTTTTATGAAAACTAGGCTAAAACTGAATTTTCAGGAACAGAAAAGAGTTCATGAAGCAGAAGACGTGCTCAAAAACTGATCTAACTTCTGGGATAAACTCATCCTGAAAGTACAGCCAAGTAAACCCACACACACACACACACACACACACAAACGTGCCACAGACACTCCCTTGTGTGGCCCAACCCCGAACCGTGCCTGGCCCTGAGCTGAACTGCTCGACTCCTGCTGACGTCACGCCACACACACACACACACACACACACAGGCACATGAGAGAGAGAGAGAGAGAGAGAGAGAGAGAGAATTCCTAAAACAGTAGACAAAACCCACTGGTGGGAAGCTTAGAAAGCCCTCAGCTGTGGCAAAGGAAAAAAAGCAAAGGCTTGGCCGCACGCCAGACCTCTGAGCTCAGCATTTTGTAATGCACTTCCTTTTCGCTTAACAGCTTGCATAATAGCCACAGCCGCCAACCTTTAACTCTTTGCATCCTGGTCACTATTTTGTGTGTGGAGGGTTCAAATGTACTTGTGACGCCAAAAATACTAAATAAACAGCAGGCAAATGCAAAACCTTCCCAGAATTCAAGAACTCAAGTCTGACTGCCATGCCATTTCAGATATGAAAATATCCTGCGACAGTGAACTCGTCAACGTGACGTAATGGCGTTCGACACGGATCCACCCGACAGAAATGTGACCGGACAAGACGCCTGTGCAGACAGACCTCCGGTCTAATCTCAGTTCTCCAGCTCTTGCACAAGCAAGAATTTCAATTCAGCCGTCTCATAAATGTTTATTTCATTGGTGCGTCGACACACCGTCAGCCACCCGAGTCTGTAATATCCTCCAGTCCGAGAGAGACGACGTGTGTGTGTGTGCGGCTAAAAAGAGGAGAGCAAATAGCATGTTTGAAAAGGTGAAACTTCACTGCATCACGCACAAATAAGATTTAAATGTCACCCCTGAGGAGGAAGGTCCCCTTGCCTGCAAATTACACCTGGCAGCCCTGTGTCCCTGACGAGGACGGGTTATAAGTGTGTGTGTGTGTCCTTCAGTCCGAGATGCTGCTGGAAAACATGCATGTAGTGAGTATTCGATCTGCCAATCTACACGAGCATACTACTATTGAGAATTAAATTGAAAAACATTTGAGAGATATGAAACGATTAACCTCGAACCAAAATAAAAGTTTGTGTTTACATAATATACGCGTGTACGGTGTAGCCTATAATTATTTTGTGTTACACTATTTTAAGGTGTCATTGTTACACTGTAATTATATATTTAAGTACGAGTAATAATCATTTACAGCACGTAAGGTTGGATTAGGATTTCGGTTGCATGTAATTATGCATAATTTACTGCTTATTTATGGTAAGTAAATGTAACAAGACACTTGTTACCTTATTTTGTACATATAAATACAAACGCATGCATGTATACATTTAAGAAATAATATATATTATATATATATATATTTTTAATATATTCAATATAAATATTTTACATATAAATAAAACATTTCTTAAATATATAGATGCATGTGTGTGTGTGTGTGTGTATATATATATATAGATGTGTATATATATATATTAGTGCTGTCAAATGATTAATCGCGAATTAATCGCATTCAAAATAAAAGTTTGTGTTTACATAGGTGAATGTGGGTGCACTGTGTATAATTATTTTATATATAAAAATACACACACATGCTTGTATATATTTAAGAGAATATTTTCATGTATATGCTGTATATAGATTTATATATAATTTATATTATATATAAATATAAATATTTTATTTATAAATAAAAAAAATCTTAAATATACATGCATGTGTGTGTATTTATATATATACAAAATAATTATACACAGTGCACCCACATATATTATGTAAACACAAACTTTTATTTTGGATGCGATTAATCGTTTGACAGCCCTAATATATATTATATATATATATATATATATATATATATATATATATACACACATACACACACAATTATACACCGTACACACATATTTAAGAAATATTTGCATATATATATATATATATATATATATATAGGGCTGTCAACCGATTAATTGCATCTCAAAATAAAAGTTTGTGTTTACATAATATAAGTGGGTGCACTGTGTATAATTATTTTGTAATTATTTATATACACACAAACACACACACACACACGTATATTTAAGAAAAAATATAATATTTATATATAAAATATTTCTATTTATATATAATATAAATTATATATAAATATATATATACACAGCATATACATTAAAATATTTCTTAAATATATACAAGCATGTGTGTATCTATATATATACAAAATAATTTAAACACAAACTTTTAACTTTTAGATTAATCATTTGACAGACCTAAAAAAATATAAATATATGTATATATAAATATATATATGTATGTATATATATATATATATATATATATATATATATATATATATATGTATGTATGTATATAAATATATATATGTGTATATATAAATATATATGTGTGTGTATATATAAATATATATGTGTGTGTGTATATAAATATATAGTGTGTGTGTATATATAAATATATACGTGTGTGTGTGTGTGTATATGTATATATATATATATATATATATATATATATATATATATATAAATTCTTTTTTTTCTGAAATATTTACATGCAGTGTGTGTGTATTTATATATAAAATAAATATACACAGTACACAGATATAAACAAACTTTTATTTTGAACGTGATTAATCGCGATTAATTGTTTCGCAGCCCAACAATATTTCAAGTCTTGTCTTCAGATATCACCACTATTGGCAGCTGAAAGACCCAGTGATTTTTGCCATAGTTTGTTCGGCTGTAGTTGAAGTGGCTCCATCTTTCAATGGCTCTAGCAAACAAAATGGCAGCACCACTTCACCGAGCCAAGACCGTCCACGAGAGGAAGCTGTAAAAGAGCCAGAGCGCTGGAAGAAGTTCCCCCAGTCCAGATCTGCGGTGGTGGCCGAAACACTCGAGAGGCGGTTGACATGACTGTCTGGAGGGGGTCGATCTCAACTTGCTGTGACCAGACCCGTCTTTAACTGCAGGCCCAGGAGACAATAGCATTCTCCACCTCTTTCACCAGCATCCCACCCCTCCTACGAGACCTCCGGCTTCCCTCTCAGCCCGGCATTGTGTGTGTGTGAATGTGCAGGGTTAGGTGTGCTGTGTAAGGTAGCTGTAAGCCCCGTTTACAATAGAGAACCCAATCTCCCTTTAGACACACCAGCTCGCCCTGGAGGGGTCGAACCGAGAGAGAGGGCGGGGTTTGCTTCGGGACGTAATTGTCAAGAAGAGTGAGGGCTCTTCAAACTCAAAGCTTCCACAACAATAAGCTTCCACAGCCCTTTAACCGCACTCAGAAAGCACAAAAGAAACCGCCAGCCCAAAACCCCGAAGACCTCCGAGCAGACGACAACAATGAGAAGTAGACGACCGTGTGATGGTAACTGGGGAGGAACTGGAATACATGCAAGCAAGCCATCCACAAATTAGGTCAATGAGGATTTCCCCCAAACTAGGTCAATTGAAACACACCGCTAACTGCTCGACGGAGCCTCAACACACACATCAAGATGAGGCTGGATGGGTGTCACACACCTCAAGTTTGCCAGCTCGAATCTGAGGTGTAAGTCCCCCGTGGTGAAAATCAAGCTTTTAATGTTGTTTATATGTCTGTGGTGTTTTTATTCTGCTTTAAGACACACCATGTGTAAGTTCATAAGTCGACAGCATTGTTGAGTATTTCCTCCTTAAAACTGCAGTGAACCAAAGACAGTCTCAAAAACACGAAATTTCTGACGTCACAAACCACCTTGTAACCAATCAGATCAACGTGTGATCGTCAACCAGTGGATCTCTGAGAGAGTGAGTGGAGGCGGGGCTCATTTGCATATTCATACACTGTAAAAAATAAACCGTAAATTTTACGAGTAAAAAAAACGGCAGCTGTGGTTGCCAGAACTTTACCAATAAAGATACGGTCAGAAACGTTAATAGTTTTACAGACTTAACTTAAAATTTACAGTAATAAACCGTATTTATTTTCGGACAAAATGTGGATTTGCCAGACTTATTGACGTATTGATATCTGTTTTAGACCATTGTAATACACTGACAACCAACAATCATTACAACAGTGATGAGAGTTACATGAGCAATCACAGCTCATTACAAGTGAATACTTGTATAAAGCAATACTTATTCAAAGAAGCTGCACAGTGTCATTCACACAAACATTAAGCACCATCATGGTAACACACATGAAATAAAACCCTAACCCTAATGTACATAACTGATTAGAAAAAAACAAAACAATAAAACTATGAGGAACCATAATTATTTCTAATTTCAACAAAAATACATAAAATGTAAAAGCGATCACACAGGGAATTGTGGGAATGTCAATTTATGGTTTTTCACTATAAATTATACAATGATTTGTTCTTTTTCACTTTCAAAAACTGTAAATTTAACGGTATTATACTGTAAAATTATATCACAGTTATTTACCGTCTATAGTACGGAAAACTATGTTTACCAATTAACAGTTTTGCACTGTAGCATTTTTACAGTATTTTACAGTTAAAATCATAGTTATTTTTTACAGTGTAGAACCGCGTATAGTAAATGAGGCAGAGGTGTCGAAGTAACATTTAAACCATTTTAATGCCGAACATTTTTTCTAGAAATGTGTTTAAATGTCATTTTGGTGATCAAAGATGAGTTAAGGGCTACTCAACCAAGATCAGCAATGTGTGTTTTTCTTTGTCTTTTATTCTTTGATTAACATTAGATTAACTTTAACGCACAGATCCAAAGTACCGTTACACGACATGCGTTTTCTCTCTAACTATTTATGTTCCCGAACTGACTGTATTGATCTGAATACTCAGCAAGACGGGCATTTTGAAATATTTTTGTATGTATTTGACCGTTTGAGTGCAATAAGCCACGAAAAACAACTCTCACGAGCTGTTTGAGAAGGCGGTGTTATGTGCGTGTCGTTTATATAGATCAGATGCGTGCGTGTGCTTTTGGTTTGAAGTGTGAAACCTGAAGGAATGACAAATTATGCACAATACAAGCACTATTAACCGGAGCCGATGAGACAGAGTGAGTGAGAGGAGGCGGGTGTGTGTCAATTCGAGAATGTGCAGCTGGTATCGATGTATCAATACTGCAAAAGAGGATTATCGGAACGGTTTCAGATATTTCAGTATAGATGAGATGGATAGATATTGAAATATCGTTATTTTTGACAACACTAGCATAAAGCAAGCATATGTACAGTACAGTAAAACCACTGACAATTAGAATAACATCAATTTCTTCTATATTTCTACAGTTTCTCCTGTGTTCTCATGTTTTTACTCCATTCTCAATTTTCAATGATTAATCGCATCCAAAATAAAAGTGTATAATTATTTTGTATATATTTAAAAAAATGTGTTATTTATTTTTATATATATATATATACATTGGTGCTTAAGTTGACGGATAAATGAGTAAAGCGGCTTGCCTCTAATGCATCTCGACCAGCTGCACAGCATTACTGACTAACAACCAGCCGCCTGAACCAGTTAACAGCCCTACAGAGATCTGACGACACACACGTCAATGATTCGTCAGAGTCTCAGTCAAAAACCAGAAGAATCTGCTGACAACATCTCCTGGTTATAAAGAGAGCTTGATTCAACAAGCATGTTGTGGACCACAAACGTGCCAACTTCCAAATGACTCATTACAAATAACCAAAACATTCATAACCATTTCTTACTGAAACTGTGACGGCTGCTGGCCATTTGTGTTACTACTGGAAATCAAGAAACATGACTAGACGCAACGACTCAGAACCAAAGAGAGAGTTTCAGGTTTAGAACTGAATTTGGCT
Organism: Hybognathus amarus; assembly: GCA_030378365.1. Taxonomy (NCBI): domain Eukaryota; kingdom Metazoa; phylum Chordata; class Actinopteri; order Cypriniformes; family Leuciscidae; genus Hybognathus; species Hybognathus amarus. The sequence goes on along the minus strand of JAQIUQ010005556.1, from coordinate 467,624 downwards.
TTATTCTCCGCTATACTGAAGACCAACACTTTAGGCCTAATAGGAGGGAAAGTTCATGCACTCGTTCTCTGAATAATAGATACTGTGGTTGCTACACTACTGGCTTTCATGAGCAAAATGGATGGCAGCAGGTTATTAGTGGTTTCTCTAAGGCAAGTATCGATGATTACTACTGTGCTGATACTTGAGGTATGGTAAACTTTTCTGTGAAGCTCGTTCTGCAGGGTTTGAATTATGGACATAATTGACATAACAAACGACATGTCAAATCATGCAGCTTGTTGAGAAGAGTTGTGCAATTTACCTCATTTATTCTTTTACCTGGTGTGAAATAAAACATATATATATATATATATATATATATATAGTGTATATATACTAGTGTGTATATATATACTAGTGTATATATATATATATATATATATATATATACATACACACACACACACACACACGTCTATATATGTGTGTATATATACATATATATATATATATATATATATATATGAAAATAATATAATTATATAAATATATATATAAAGTAGAAAATAAAATAAAAGATTCAATAAAATAAGATAAAAAAATAAAATAGTAAAAATAAAAACCTATAAACAAATAAAATAAATCAAAAAGCATAAATGTTAAAACGGTTAAAACAGCAAAAATACCAAATAAAAATAAATAAAAAAGGTAAAAAAATGAAAAAGGTAAAGAAAACTATAAAGGATACAAACTGCCAAACATAGACTTGCACTGGCGTAGAGACTCGAACATCACAAAGACTTGGGTGAGAAACAATCACCTAGCAAGCATCCACAACACCCTAGCAACTGCATAGCAACGGCCTGGCCAGCACCCACACCCTCCTGCCGCCCTGGCTGTGAGTTTTGCATTGGCATGCCAGATTTTCTTCAATAAATGTAAAAGTCCAGTTGTATTTAAACATTGCAGGACCATTTCCCTGACATGAAACTCTCCCACTGCTCATCCTAAACCCCCACGCTCTCAAAACAAAGTTGCACTAATTAGTTGCACATTGAAAGCATTCTGCCGGAGAGTGAATCCCAGGTCAAGATATTGGTTTTAGGCTCTATGAAATTTCCCTTTGTCCTGCGCATTTCCAACAGCAACAGCTAAGAGCAGTAAAAGCAGCGGGCATTCACCAGAGAGGACAGCTGGCCGGTTCACAGTCGTGGCGCTTTGACACACAGATCAGGCGCAATCCAAACACACACACAGCGCAGTCAGCCTTTTCAGTTCCCTCACCTTTAACTCCCAGAATTCCTGCACAGAGAGCGGAGTCCGGCCACAATGGCGTCGCAGAGCGTCTCGGCCTCCTGCCGTGGAGACACGCTCTGTGTTCTCAATTAAAAACGGCGCAAACGGGGTTAAAGCTGACAGGACGGGAGATCCAGACTCGCTCTGTAACCTTTCAGATGGAGTAATTCACAGTAATTCCAGATTCCAGTAATTCACATGCAAAAAATATATATATTTTGTAAATTAAAGTAGGCCTAACCAACTAAAAGTAAAAGAACAAAAAGTAAATTTAGGCATTAGTTATAATGCTCTATTATGTAATGTGTGAAGATTACAAGTCTTATTCAATTATTAGTGTTATTAAAGACTAACTTGGTATCTTGGTATAGAATATTTTAATGTAAAAATAGAGGAAATGGCCATTCACAAAAATAAATAAAATGTCAAAAAAAAATTTAATACATTTCAAATAATTAAATATTTCAAATAAATAAACATTTAATATATAATATATTTAATAAAGTAATATAAACATTTGATATTAATAGTTAGAATGATTTATTTAAAAATAAATCAATAAACATTTAATATACAATATATTTCATAAAATAATATATGTACTATAATATAAACAAATATATATATATATATATATATATATATATATATATGTATAATATATATTTATATTAATTATTAATAATATATTTAACAATTTACATAAAATACTATATTTAATATATTTTAAATAAGTCAAAATAAATATGAATAAATATTAAATCTATTAATAGTTAGAATAATCTTTTTAAGCATATTTATATAATTAAGATAAAACAAAAACAATAGTATATTTACTATATTTAAAATAAATATATTAATATAATATATTTAATTAATACAAATGAACATAAATAAATACTACATGCATTAATAATTATGATAATATATTTTAAATAAATAAATACAATTTTTTTAATAAAAAATATACACTATATACAACTAGTATATATGTTAATTATTTATAAATATATTTAATAATTTACATAAAACAATAGTATATTTTAGATATTTTAAAATCAGTTAAAATAAATGTGAATAAATATTTGATATATATTAATTAGTTAGAATAATCATTTTTAAAATAAATATATTATATTTAATGTATAATATATTTAATATATTTAATTAATCAAATAAATATAAATAAATACTAAATATATTAATAATTATGATAACATATTTTAAATAAACACATACACAAATGAATACTCCACTATGTACAACTAGTTGTGTTTTATGTGTTTTTAATATTTCCCTGCGGTCTGTGAACCACGAGTAGAGAACGACTGCAGTCCATCTCAGCA
>JAQIUQ010005556.1:420000-460000 GCA_030378365.1 Hybognathus amarus | reverse complement strand
TTTTATAGGGCCCTAGATTTTAAACACCGACACACATACGTACACTTGAAATACAGTGGAACTCACAACATGCTATCCAATGCTATTAGAGAATAGGCATGTTAATTCAAGTTAGCAATGTGCATTTGGGTGTAAAACCTGTCAACAGTCTGTCACTGTCCACACCATTTGATAGTTGAGAGTCCACCTGGACAAGTGAACACTAGCTGTTCAGAGGCTGGGCACAGAGTAGTACAACCCTTGACCTCTTAAACCCAACAGGTGCATAAATAAGAGTCCGTCCCCTTGCCGGTCAGAGACTCATATTCAACAGGCCGTTTAGCACTTTCCAGCTGGACTTCCTGAAGGCAGAAACTTCTCTTTCAAAGACCAACTCGCTGACTGGAAAGAGTTATTACAGTAGAAAAAGAGCCTCAATCGGCACCACATGCCACATCGGCTCACGGACCAAACAAAGGAGCGGTTTGCCACATATGCTCCCACTTGGGCTGATCAAAAAGAGCCCGTTGTCATTTATTTGTAGAGGTTAATGGCCAAAACCTGAGCTTGGATCCTGGCTCGAGTGGGGGAGATTGTGCATTCCTGTCTGAGGGGAAAGTGGATTCATTCCATCTGGAAAAGCCCTCTCGCATAGCGGGAATGGGACCAACGTGCAGCTGGAGCCATTGGGTAGAGCGGCATGGAGACAGACTGTCACGCCAAGGCCTCATTGTGCCCACTGGAGATGGGTATTGTGGCACGGCGAGGGCTGCCAGGCTCCAGGCGCTGCTCATTTTAGCTCTTTTTTTTTGAAAGCTAACGAGCACACATGTCCTCGGTCTGAGACGTCAACAGACATGAAATTCGAGACAAAGCCGAGCCTACAACTGCAGCACAAAGGAGGAATTCTGCTGCCAAGCTCCGCCCCCTTCCACACCCCCTCCCCGGAGCGAGCGAGAGAGGAGAGAGAGATAGCCAACCAGCCATGTGCGTGTCAGAGCTAATTCCCAGTGTGTGTTCAGTGCTGGAGGCACATGTGGCCACTTCCCAGAAGGACACTTCAGAAACCGTTGGCAAACAAAGACGTGCTGCGCCCAGACCTTATCAGTATTGGTAATCTGCAGATAAATACAGAGGTGCATTAGAAGAAATTGTGTTTTAGTGCCGATTGGGTTCGACGTGTCATTCAGAGCACAAAACAAACAGATCCATTATTCTCAGAGACGCAAAGCCTGGCGAGATCCCTCAGGGTTCAGTCCACGGCCCGCTCACATTCTGACTGGAGACCGGCGTCAGTGCACCTATTCGGTACTGAAGGCAAATGCATTTCAATGGGAACAGCGTGCACACTAATGTGCAATTCACACCAATGCTTTAGGCTGCGTCTAAACTAGCAGTTTTAAAACGTTTTCCAAAAGTTTCTCATCCACACTGAAATGCCTAAAACGCCAAATTCAGCTTTACTGCACATGCATAAATCCTCAAAAAAGCTCAGAGATGATACAGTTATTCTGGCAGGATCATTTTATTTAGCAGAATATCTCCGCATTCACTGATGTGTCCAGGTCGCTCTCCCTCACCATTATGTTTGGTCTAAAACGCAACCGCTCTCATGTTTCGCTTTCACCACAGGATAGGAAATGAGAGTACATTTCATATTTGCAGGACTGTGATATGAAGAGCGTGCAAACAAAACAAAGTACCAGATTTCAGCAACTGTGTGATGTCACATAGCAGGCACAATAACGGTATAAACATCAATATCTATGGGTTCACTATGCGTCACATGGCTAAACTTACATCATCGTTTTCACAGTCCACACTACAACTTGGAGAACGTTTTCAGTGCGGTCTCATTGTGGACAAAGATGCGATTCAAACGAAAACGTATTAGCGTGGACAAGGCCTTAGACTGGTAAAAAAATACTGATTTAACAAAAACACAATTAAACAATATGGCAGCAATCTTTGAGAAGCCATGTTGTCATAGCCAGTGTTAAAGTGCAGTCAATATTTACCATTGTTCAACTGAAATTTTGTGAAATACAGTCAGTTCAATAGGAATCAGTGCAACTGGGAGTTTTGAATGAGGGGAAAAGTTTCGCACGCAGATTTCGCTCATGTTGAAGTTGGTCACGCAAATGTCTAACACACAGCCTTTAAGGACTAAAGTGACGTGTGAATGGTGCATTGCTACATTTATTGCCAATGGACCTTTTTTTTTGCTAACAAGAGAGAACACAAAGACGACATAAAATCGCTTAATTTTCCTTGTGTTAATGTATTTCCTGCTGAAACAGGAAATTGCATAATCGAAGGGCTCGTCGCTGGTTAGTTTACATCACAAATCATTCATGATTTGCTAAACTGCACAACAATGGCTGTATTTGTCTTGTTTCCGAGCTAAATTATCCCAAAATCTTTGTAAACTGAAATTGAAAAGCAACACTGCATAAGATTTTTAGGACATTAAAATATCCACAAACTAGGGCTGTCAAATGATTAATCGCAATTAATGGCATCCAAAATAAAAGTTTGTGTTTACATATATATGTGGGTGCACTGTGTATAATTATTTGTATATATACACACACACACACACACACACGTATATTTAAGAAAAAAATATTATTTATATATATATAAATATATATAAAGATATATATAAATCTATATACAGTATATACATGAAAATATTTCTTAAATATATTAAAAGCATGTGTGTATTATATATATATATATATATATATAAAATAATTATACACAGTGCACCCACATATATTATGTAAACACAAACTTTTATTTTGGATGCGATTAATCGTTTGACAGCCCTACCACAAACCCTTAAAACACAACAAATTTAATTAAAGCAACACTGCATAAGATATCAATACTTGTTTTCATAGATTTCCTGTTTAATACGAGTATATTTTACACTGTTTAAGTATAAACGAGTTAAAAACAAGTGTAAAAAGTGCAGTTACACAAACACACTAATATTAAAGAGACAGTATTTGAAAAGTCTTACATCTTAAGCAGTGTCGCTTCAATTAAATGCATCTTCTTTAAATTACTTTTGGATAATAGTTAAAAAAAAACTGTTTTAATAGACATTTTAAAATGTTACTTCAGGAGCACACGAGCATATAGATTGATTAGTCTCAAAGCTAACAGACATTGACTATAAGACAAAGCTCAGAAGCGCTTGACCAATCACAACACACTTCTCCGGTCGACCAATCAGAGCACAGTGTGCTTTTCAGAAGGAGGGGCTTCATAGTGACAGGAAGTAAACAGAGCGTTACTGACAGACTGGGAAGAGAGGAGCCGCAACAATGAAGAATATGAGGAAAATAATGTGCTTTTTTAAACATCACAACAAGGTATGACATGAATGCAGCATAAAACGAAATAAAAACAGGGACCTTTAGTGAAATAGACCTTCACCATCCAAAACTGCATGCAACAAATCTCTGTGTTAAATGATGTGTGCTTGAGATGCAGAGTGACAATCCCATTTAAAACTTTAACCTTGTCAAGAGACAAACATGCCAAAACCTTAGTTATGCAAATGCCACCCACGCCTGCTGGCAGCCAAGTGTGTGTGTGTGTGTGTGTGTGTGTGTGTATGTGTGGCATGATCGGCACAGCTGTGCTCGAGAACTTTAAAAGCGTGTCGAAAGTTACAGCAGACTCACTGCACAAGCCTGCCATGCCAGTGTGGCCACCGTCGCACGACCGCAGACCGATTTTCCTAAAACGTTAAACATATTACTTGTGTTTCTGAGAAAAAATGCTTACTGGGAGTTCTTAAAGACCTCTGGCCTGGTGTTACACGATTCCTTATCCAGAAAAACTCGTTTAGAGGATATGAGCCACTCCAAACCACGTTTGAACCGTTCCTGACTCACTGGCTGCTTTTATGGGGGTGCTGTGAAGTCTTACGAGGCACAAAAGCAGGCTTGTAACCGAGTCAAACACAAAGAATGACTTATTCGCTTATCTCACGGCGCGACTCGAACGACTCATTCACTTAACGTCAACTTCATGTGCCGATGGCTTCACCTTTCATCCCCAACACAAAGACTAATCGTTCTGGTTAGGCAAGAGGCTGCAAACCAAACAAAGGATCACGGTGTCTTTTACAAGCCATTTTGCACAATTCCATCATGTAGGAGTAAGTCAGATTACAAACTGGTCAAAAACAAATGCATTCCCAAATGCTCCCAAGCCTTTGTTTTCTTTTTCTCCAGACTGCTAACCCTGGTTTAACACAGATGATTTATCACGCCGCACCCCATTTCTGTTTTGTAGCGTTATGCCGTTTCGCACGGCTCACGCGGAATGGAATTACAATCATTATTACGGCTCACAACGAGCCTCTCTCCACCTGTGTTCGAAATCCACGCCGCCCAATTCTCACAGTGCTAAATATGTCATTTACGGCATATTGTGGAGGAAGTCAGGCCTATCCATTCGTCTTGCTTACGCACCCATAAATCTCGGCCGGTTTTAGGCTCTGCCAGCGAATTGACACACACTCCTGCCTCCCGCGCTCCACTAAATAAAAATGATAAAGGCCTGTCAATAGTTTGCATACTCTGGCTCGGAAAGCAAATCGAGCCTCCGCAGTGCCGCAGCGTTTCCATTTCCCTCGTCTGGCAGCCTCATTTCAAAACCTGATGGGAAAACAAGCCACACACACACACACACACACGAAAACAATAAAACAGCACCTTCTGCTATGGAGAATCAACATCACGTCAGTCTTAAAGGAATAGTTCACTTAAACTGTCATTGTTTCCTCAAGTTGTTTGAGTTATTGTTGAACATAAAAGATATTATGAAGAATGCCGGTAACTTATAATTGACTTGTATAGTAGAGAAGAAAACACTATGGAAGTTAATGGGAACTGGAGCTGTTTGGTTGATCATATTCTTTAACCCCTTTAGAGTCACTAAACCTAAACTAATCTTGACAAACTATAAATCATTTGAAAGCTTACAGAAAAAAAATATATTATATATATATATATATATATATATATATATATATATGTACAGAGCAGTCAATTTATCCATTTGCAACAAGAATATTTTCACACCTCCTAAGGCGTGTTTGAGACTTTTATTTTGAAATTGTGATGAACATGAAAAATCATGAAAGAAGGTGGAAGACAAGAGTTCAAAAGATAGCCTCCATTCAATTATTTTAGAAAAAAAAGGTCCGAATTTTTTTTGAAATATAAAGAAAAAAAATTATAGATTCACCATTTGAGATGTGGCAGCGAGCTATAACGCGCATACTTTTTTTTGGTTGAATTCATATCAAAATCTGCCAAACGTCTCATATTACTTCTGAATAGTATGTCTACTTCATAAATTGCATGAAAATTGTGTAAATGATTGTGCATATCACTCAAAACACATATGGAAGTGGTGCCCTTATATGGGCAGCAGTGAGTCTGGTTGTGCCCTAGTGGAAGCGTTCGGTACTGCGCCCAAACAAAATCTCACTGAAAGCTCATTTTTTGAGATATCAACCTAAAATTTTAAACACAACTTATTCAGATGTTTGGCTTTGATATATTTATTTTTTTAATTTATTAAATATTTTGTATAACATTTTTATATATTGTCTATTTCCATAAACTCAAACTTCTATAACTTTTTTTAAGTTTCATATTCTTTAATTTATTTCACTTCTACAAAAATCTGCCGAATCTCTTCTTAAAACGAGACCAATCTTGCGTCTATGTTCCAAAGCATTCTTGAATTACAACCATTTAAGTTCGAAATGTGCACTTTCATATATATTCAAAAAAGGGGTGACACTTAAGGGGTTAAAATGCCTTGTTTTGTGTTCAGCAGAAGACAGAAACTCATACAGGTGAACTATTCCTTTAAAATCAGATAAACACTGAAAAAGCTAAGTTCGATTAATGATTACAATAACAAGCACGTTTTTGTGAATAACCAATGAAATCATTCACAAAACTATAAACATGCATTAAGGAAGTAGGCGGGCGCAATTGTGATTCACGTTCAATGACTCCCAACACACACACACTTCCAACAACCAAAGCACAAATCTGGTGTGGAGCGCCTTTAACCTGTTTGACTTCAGGATCTTCTGGTTCTTGCACCCACTGGCACTCATTTCTGGCCGGGGCGATGAACGTGGAGACCGTGATGGGCGAGGCGTTGGATCAACAGCACGATTCACACGGGGCCTGTGTGAGCATGTGCGGCCCCTGAAGGAGCCTGCTTTTGTTTTGTTTACCTAAAGCACGGGCGTTTGAACGGGGCCGGCCCTGGGAAGGTTAAACTCTCAGCGTCCTGTTCTTCATAGCTCATTAAAGCCGGCAAGCAGACGGAAGGAGGAGGTGTGTGTGTGTGTGTGTGTAGTCTATCCAGCACATGGGTCCCAGAAGGGGGAGCTGCAGCAGGAAATGGTGGATAAGTGGTGACCCGGGTTTGCTTTTGAAACTGATCGTCAGGAGCACAGCTGCTAGCTCTGCTCCGTGGTCAGGTTAACCACGCTTAGACAAAGAGAAGAAAAACAAGAGAAAGGGGAAATAACAGCCCCTCGTCATCATCTAACGCACCGCACTCGGCTCCTCCTCCACACACTCGCAGCCTCTTTAAAGGGAGCGCGCAGACAAACCCAAAGCATGCCTTTATTTACTCGCCCTCAAAACACACATTCATTTCTTTCCATTATGAAACACTGAAGGGGAGCTCAAGATGAAGGTCACCCGAGCTTTTTTCATTCAACAAAAGTAGTAAGAAAGTAATCAAAAGCACCATAAAAGTACAATAACAACAGCTGTTATCTATATATAAATTGAGAATCACGTGTTTCAAATAGAGATCATGATTCGCACTGCAATTCTGAATAGACATTTACTAGAGGTTCTGACAAAATATTACTTGCCAAGTCCATTTTAGAAATGTTTGATTTATCTGAATTATTACTTTTCTTCGTTTCAATCGGGTGAATGATTCAATGACTCGCTCAAAAATACTTCACTCTAACAAATGCTGGGTTGTTTCAACCCAATTTTCATGGTCAAATATGGACGAACCTAGCCATTGGGTTACTTTTTAAAATACAATTTTTAACTTAATAGTTGGGTTGGTCCATATTTGACCCACATTTGGGTTAAAACAACCCATTTGTGTGTTTCATTACTAAATGATTCCGAGTTTTTGAACGAATCTCTTGATTGATTCATAGACAAACACATTTAAGTCACTTGTCGCCTACTGGTGTAACGAGGTAATCAACACAATCCTGATTTAAAGCTGTCAGGTTACTTTCAAAAGGTGCTTTGCTCTATTTTGGTCTTCCGTAGACACGTTTTTATATCTAAACTATAAACTCGTATCCCAGTTCTTCCATGATAATTGACGATAACGGACCTTCTCATCTGATTTGCTTCAGCACTCAAACACCCGCTTGTCAATGTCCAAATGTTTAAGACGCAGGATTTTTGTTCACAGAAGCGCGAGCCAAGCGCTAATCCCAACGCTGACGCTTCACTTCCAGTTAACGATCATACAGAGCGAGATAAGATGCAAGTAGCTAAAAAATAAATAAGAAAAATTTTCGAATAGACGTTTTAAATGACCGACAGAAATAATCAGTTTGATCAAAAACAGTGGAAATTATTAGATCAATTTAACAACAAAAGTACCCTATTTTATATATTGCAATTATTATTGTATAAATATATTTGTATAACGTTTTTTTTTTCGAATGCGTTCGACTTTTCACCATCACTCTGCTTATCCGTGTTTGCGTAACTTGCGTCATTGAAAAATTAAAAAAATTAAATTTACAGATTAGTCCAAAAACATTGATTAATTTAGGAAAGAAAAAATAGCTGAAACTGGAACTGCTTTTAAACTTATGCTTTTAAAGTTACTGTTGTCAAGTGAATCATTGTCGTTTAGGAAGGAGATCGCAATTGCGAAGATTACAATCTTTTAATGATAAATCATGCAGCTCTAAATAACAGTAGTCCAAGTTCGGTCAACTAAATCCTTCTGTTGACGAAACAGACGGGAACAAAATAACACAGCAAAATGTTCAATGTTTTTGGAAGAAAACAAGATTTAAATACTGCAATCATAGTCAATAATGAGGACTGACCCCGTAACCCCAGCACTTTAATAACTTGCCCAAATGAATCCAAAACATATGCAATTTAATCAGTTAATATATGCAGGACATATGCATATTATTACAACTTACATCTGCACAAAATGACATGGCAAAGTGGAAGGATAGTATATATGCAAGAGTCTTATGAGCTATTAATGGTGCTTTTTTGTCATTATTGGAGCTTGAGTATGAGTGAATGACGACAAAACATTTTGTGGTGAAATATTGATTACATGATTGGCCAGAGCAGTTTTCGGGTCCAAATTTGCAATGTTTTTGTGTCCCTGGATGGATTTACATGTCAAAGCCATGCTGCACTTTACACAGAGGCCTCCATTGAGAACCCAAAAGAGTAAAAATGGTTGCTTTAGCATACCAAAGTACTTCACCGAGCCTCTTCAAAGACACACAAAGACATTAGCGGAGAGCGGCGCACCAATCAAGCAGCGAGCGCCAATCTAAAGCTCCTTATGAGCAATAGTTAGCTATTAATGTGAGCTTAAAGGTCTCATTCATCACCACGCCGCATCCAGGTCTCAGATAATGAAGACCGATTGGGTCTTCGAAACGAGGGACTCGCGGTGCACCGAGGGTTCGGGACAAATAACCCACTCGCCGTCCATAGACATATGGTCGCGTTCCGTTTAAGGCCGCTCTCCCTGCGAGACTCGCCCGGTTTGTGCGTCAGCGCGCTTCGGGGTATCCGTAAAAACCCAGACTCGCTGCCAGGGTCTCGCTGTAGCCTGGATTAGGGACAGGACAGGCAATCTGGCTTTTGAGGTAATTCCCTATATGCGGGTCCAATGCCGCGAGCGCGGGAATATTGAGCCTTTTTATCGGGCCTGGTGCCGTATGGACCTGCGGTGAGCCCTGATGTCCTCGAAACGCAGGCCAGGAGAACGAAGCGGGCGTAAAGCCGTGTAATGGAAAACAAACAGAGCAGAGAGTCCTCGGTATCCCTGCCCCCACAAACTCAACTCCTCGCCCCCCTCTTCCTCACCCTCGGTGAAGGTTAATGGTGCTGGAGGAATACAGATCAGCGCAAGATGGATGAAGAGGTGCTGGAAAACTCTCCCGCAGGTCTGGAGTCTAGAGATTAACTAAATATTAACTAACAAAAAAACCCATACAGCTGCGGCCTAAAAGCAATTAAAGACGCTCACTCCTCCATCAAACGCCTCCCTGTGAAACAAACCAGAGAATGAGCTAATAATATTTAGACTTCCCATGCTCCTCGCCCAAGAGCAAGTTGAAGGTTAGTACAGAACATCTCTTAAAGGGGAAGTGTGCGGCATTCAGAATAGCATACTACTTCTGCACTATATACCGTTACACTACCGGTCAAAAGTTCAGAATAATATACTCATTTATTTGATCAAAAGTACAGTAAAAAGTTTGTAATTTACAAATAGCGGTGAATATATAGCAAAATATCATTTATTCTTGAATTTTCATCATCATTACTCCAGTCTTCAGTGTCACATGATCCTTCAGAAATCACTCTAATATGAGGATCAAGAAACATTTATGATATTACCAACGTTAAACCGTTTTCGCTGTGCTTAATAGTTGTGTAAACCGTGACCTTTTGAAATATTTTTTTAAAAGACTTTTATTGAAAAAAAAGTTAATTTTATTCATCAAGCATGCATTAAATTGATCAAAAGTTACAGTAAAGACATTTATAAGTGTTACAAAAGATACTTTTTAAATCCTGATTAAAAAAATGGTTTCCACAAAAATATTAAGCATCAAAAAGAGTTAAAACATTTTAAAAGTCGAATTATTCGAACCTTTTGACCCGTAGTTAGTGATGCACAATATATCGGCCACCATATCAGTATCGGACGATATTTGTTCATTTTTATGTTATCGTTATCTGGCCCAATAATAAAATCTGGCTGATATATTAAAGCTGATAAATAATGAATTATTTCAATCAACACTTGACACACGATTGTGTTCAACATGATTGATCTTAATTGCTTGTAATATGATTGGAATCAAAAAGGAAAAGTGCAAAATGTGCAGTCAAATCGGCTACATGAAATGATAATGAGAACATTATAATTGTGTAATTGGGAAATGGATTTTAATTGAGAGATTTTTGTTTTTGCAAATCAGGCTCTCAAAAATGATAAAAAAAATTGGATTTAGATTTATCGGCCGATATATCGGTTATCGGCTTTCAAATATAAAGAATTATCGGTTATCGGTATCGGCCAAAATGTTCATATTTGTGCATCCCTACCTGTAGTATATACTGTGCATGGCTTGCATACTCAGATAGCAAACTGCTATTTATGGGATGATAAACAGCAAGTGAAGTACACTGCACTGGGCACTATATCCCACAATGCAATGCGCTCAATCAAAAAGCCATTTGAATGTAAAATGCAAAATAATATTTTAAAGTAGAACTGGATATCACTTGCTAATTTAAGCAGTAACACACACAATATGATGTCATGTGACTACATAAAAAAATATCTGAAATGTTTACCAATGCATACTTTGTATATACTATCCCATGAGGCCACAGGAGAGCAGTATTCGTAAATGGCAAACAAAATGTGAATTACATTCATACTGTATAGAACCTACTTTTTTAGCGGTCGCAAAGTACTTAAAATATAAAAGTAAATGGATGTTGAGGTTATAATTTTGCACGTCAATGTCAAATTCAAATACAGAATAACACGCGTTATTTTAATGTGACGTAACTGTTGCAAACATTGGGCTGTCACTGAATAAACACTTGACACAAACTAGATGTGTTTTTTAAAATGGTAACAAACCATGAGTACTTCAAGTGTTGTTTTGATAAGTAACTCAGACCCCATATCTCAAGAAAACTGAAGAATAACCTTTTAAAATCACTGACCTCGGCCTTATGCTCGTGTGCTTGAACTCTACTTCAGCTCCAATACAAACTCGACAACCACCACCAGAGGAAACATTGATTCTGGAGCAACAACATTGAATTCCATTTGCATTTCAATTTAATGCTGATAAACATCCAATGAATGCACTGGAAAACACATCAACAGCTTCTTTCAATACACAAAAAGCATAGTTTATTGCCATGCATTTGAATGATCACCCATTATCTTCATCTGAACGTATTGATTCAGACAATAAAGGGAAACAATGATGGGATGAACGAGCGAATGAGGGTGAGGTGTCTTCATTCAGACTGCTCTTCTGAATAAAAAATAAAAATCACAGTCTACAAACACCTATAGTTTCATGATGTTCACAGACGAGGGCTTCGGGCCAGAACACACGATGATCACTGATAATGGAGGCTGAGATTCAAAAGGTTTTCGCTTCATATGACAACACCATATGCACAGATGGGCCGCATATGGATCTTTGAAGAACAAAGACGAGGGCTTGGGCGTATGCATGCGTGCTAAGGAAATAAAGCAATAGCCAGTTGTCAACATATGTCGAATGTAAGGATGCATGCATGCTCGAGTCTACACTAGCAAAAATGAGCCATCACTGAACTTACTTAAAGGGATAGTGCACTTAGAAATTAATTTTTTATATGTTTTATCTTACCTCAAGGGCATCCAAGATGTAGGTGTCTTTGTTTCCACGGTATTTCAAATTTTGATATTTTTAGGTCAAACCGTTCTTGTCCGTCAGTCATATAATTGAGGTCTATGGTCACCACCTCAAAGAGCATGCACAGAGAAGGCCAGATTAATAAATACTGTTCGTTTTCTCACACAAACCGCTCATTTTCGTGTCTTAGGCCATCAATGTGTACTTACATTTACGAGTCATTAAATCATGTTTAATTTAGACTTCTATGTGCATGCTCCTTGAGGTGGTGACCATAGACCTGCATTATATGACTGATAGACTACAACGGTTTGACCTAAAAATATCAAAATTGAAAATAATGTGGAAGCAAAGACACCTACATCTTGGATGCCCTTGAGTTAAGATAAAACATATAAAAACAAATTTCAAAGTGAACGATCCCTTTAAGATGGACTATGACAATTTTATTTTGGAAACAAACTTTGTTGCATTATTTATCTCTGTAAAGCTGCTTTAAAACAATCTGGATTGTAAAAAGTGCTATATAATAAAGGTGACTTGACTTGTCGCTTTGACAGAGAGAACGCCAGTGCATTTCCATTATAGAAACACAGCGAAAAAGGTTTGCAACCAAAAATCGTTCAATCCCACTTCAAAAACTGTGATGTAAGATAGTGGTGTTATTGGTTTAGCGAGCGCTCAGGGCCTTGTGACCACACTCCCCCTGTCCTCAGCACTGGATGCCGCTCAAGTATGTGGATGTTGGGAAGCGGAGCGCATTCCAGTCAATCACGCTCCGAAACGCATCCACAAGTGCCTACTGGGAAACGTCTTACTTTCGGCTTGAAGATAATACAGGGAGAAACAATAATGACGTAATGGCAGTGTGTCGTCGAGAGGAAGTCAAACTCCTTGATCCTTCTTCAGATACTTGACTTTCAGATTGAAGTGCGCACATACCAAGAAACACTACGATCCTCCAGAAAAGGTCAAACGCTACAGAAAATGACTGCCGAATGCTTACTGTACGCACTTCATTTCTCTCATGTTTGAGATACGAGGTTCAGTGATTTCACCACCGCCACAGACCTCTTTTACTAGGGGAAAATCCTTGCATGTACAGGCTATAAAATGGTAATGAAGCAATATTAGATCTAGGGCTGTCAAACGATTAATCGCATTAATCGCAATAAAAGTATATGTGGGTGCACTGTGTATAATTATTTTGTGTGTGTGTGTGTTTGTATATATATAAGCACATATGCATGTATATTTAAGAAAAAATATGATTTATATATAATATACATCTATATAGATTATATACATGAAAATATTTCTTAAATATACTACAAGCATGTGTGTGTATTTATATATAAAATAATTATACACAATGCACCCACATATATTATGTAAACACAAACTTTTATTTTGGATGTGATTAATCGCGATTAATCGTTTGACAGCCCTAATAAGATCAATAAACAGTTAAATCTACTGATATTACAGAGTACATAGGCTAACACACACAGTTTCTGCAGATCTCATGTTAATATTGAGTAGAGTAGTATTACATCCTTCATATCTCCAAAGTCTTTGAGTTTGATCAGATTTAACAGTGTAAACCAGTCAGAATGCACGAAATAGCTTCAGACATCGCCTTTAATAACCAAAAGAGTTAAAATAATATGTTTATCTGTAATTTAACACTCTGAATTCACCTTATAAAACAAAGAAAATACATTTTTAGCAGTTTTAGGGTTATAAAACGCATATATAATGATGAATAATCAAATGGGAAGCTCGCCGTGTCTCGAATTTCAACATTTACGTCACTAATTTAGCTGGGTTTTATGGCAAAACTATATTTCCCATCATTCCCTGTGGAAGCATGACTAAAACACAAGGCATTGATTAAACACAGACCTAATGCATCTTTTTGTACTATAAAAGCTTCCGATCTTCACTCACACAGAAATGTGAAGATGCACGTCTTTATTCTGACCAACATCACTTAAAGGAGTAGTTCACTTTTTTTTCAGTAGTCCAAACGGTTCAAGGTCCAAATGACAGTTTCAGTGCAGCTTCAAAGGGCTTTAAGCGATTGACTGATAAGGGTCTTATCAGAGCAAACGATTCGTCATTTAAAAAAACAACAACAACAAGTTTAAGTTTTATGAGCTCAAATGCTCGTCTTGCTTTGTTCTGTGATGCGCGTTTGATGACTCCTGTTCAACTCGTTCATAAAATGAACAAATTTTTTCCAAGTCAATTCATTCATTTCGTTTGGTGAATGAACCAAATGACACGAAAAAAAGATTTATTCATTTTGATGAACGAGTTCAAATAGGACAGTCACACAGAGCATTTGAGCTTATAAAACTTTGTTATTTATTAAATGAGAGATCGTTTCGCTTGATAAGACCCTTATTCATCGTCTGGAATCGTTTAAAGCCCTTTGAACAGTTTGCACTGAAACTGTCTTTTGGTCCCCATTGAAGTCCATTATATGGAGAAAAATCCTGGAATGTTTTCATCAAAAACCTTCATTTCTTTTCAACTGAATAAAGAAAGACATGGACATCTTGGATGACATGGGGGTGAGTAAATCATCAGCAAATGTTTTTTTTTTAAAAGTGAACTACTCCTTTAAACCCTCATCACACCATTTCTGAACTCATAAGGAGCGGATGTTGTTGAACATGAGTACACAAAGCATGTAAACATTGGAGTTGGAGACTATGACGACTAGCTAAGCTCCTCGTTCCCCCTTTCCTGAAATGAATGGCTTTGGGGCACAGCAGTAGTCAGGAATGTAACATTCAGGCTAAACTTCACGATGAAGTCAAAATGCAGTTCGTTACGATGTGAAATTTCGCAACGTAGCTCTCCAAATCTCTGCAACAGACCGAATTCCACAAGAGTGAATCTCTGTGACTGCTAATGCTAGCGATCAAGCTCTTAGCAGCCCGTTTAACTCAAGTGTGTGTGTGTGTGTGTGTTGTGAAGCAAACTAGCGTCTGATACAGCAGACCCTGCAGAAGAGCAGCGCTTACGCCCTCCACCACAAACTACATCAAAGAGCATTGTGGGTGGAGCGCTAACTTTCAGTACATGGTGCAAATCTGTAGACTTACTGTCAATCTGACTCCTCAGAGAAAGCAAGCGTTTCATGCCAGTTCGGAGCAAACCAGCTGATTAATGCTTTTTAATTATTAATAATGGGAACACTTTACAATAAGGCTTCATCAGTTACAGAACGAACCATGAGCAAAACATTTATTACTTGATCTTTGTTGACGTTAGTTCATTAAAATACAGCAGTTTGTTGTGTGTTCATGTTAGTCAAATACAACTTTTGATTTTAATCATGTATTAGTAAATGTGGAACGTAACATTAACAAATGCTGCAGAAGTATTGTTATATATAATGTAGGCAATTGTAAAGTGTAAGCAAAATAATAACTTAACTAAAATAAAAAAATAACATTAACCCTTTAGGTTACACTTTATTTTAATGTGTCATTGTTACACTGTAATTATACATTTAAGTACTGAGTAATATTAAGTAATTACATGTAAAGGGTAAAGATTAGGGTTTAGGGTTAGTTGCATGTAATTATGCATAATTTATAGTTATTACTATAGTAATTACATGTAACATATGTAACAATGACACATTAAAATAAAGTGTTACCACACTTTACAATATTTAACATCAATGTATAAACTAACACGAGCTAATAATGATCAATACATTTGTTACTGTATTAATTAATCTGTTAATGCTAGTTAATAAAAATCCAGCTGTTTGTTCATGTTCACAGTGCATTAACTAATGTTAACCAATAGATCATTTGATTTTAATAATGTATTAGTAAATGTTGAAATTAATACTAAGATTAAATGCTGTAGAAGTGTTGTTCATTCTTTAGTTCGTGTAAATAAGGTAGTTAACTAATGTTACAATGAACCTTATTGTAAAGCTGTTACCAAAATGACTTAAATAATATTTAAAGAGAAAACTTGCATTACATATGAATCAATATGCAGAATTTCTGGGAAATTACTTACATCATATGTATTTTCAAGTGTAGAACAAAGCATCTTAGAAATAAAGTCTGATTTAGCATTTGTAATCCAACTTGAAATTAAAAAGGAGTTCACTTTTAGAAGTCTCATTAAACAAAATGTGGTTCAGTGGTGTATCACACTGTAAAAATGAATAAGCTTTATCTAATCAATAAAATTGTGGCAATAGATTACAAGCAATATAATTAATAAAATTGATCAAATTATTGAGAAAAAAATATATATTTTTTATTTTATTTATTTACAGGGTCAATGCACATTAATAAACAGGTGTAAACTGTGCCAGGATTAGCCCAAAAGGTCCATAGACTCTTGACAGAATGCTACACAAATCAAATTATTCCTTAAAAGTTAACCATTTAAAATGAGTCAAGTTTACACCAAAAAATTAAACAAAAATATCTGAATAACAGACAGATGTCAAAGATTAATTAAGAACTCTTTATTTTATATTGCCAACATTGAAGACACCTGATGATAACAAGCAGAATCACTGAAGGAGAAAACTAAAAAAACACCGATCACCATAATGGTGACTAAAGTGTAAGTTGTTTTTATATTTTTTTAAACAGTTTTACTCGTTTTAAATGGTTAACTTTTAAGGAATTAATTTGATTAATTATTTCTCAATTCTAATGTGTTTAAATTAAATTAATAATATTTCTTGTAATCTGTTGCCACAATTTTTTTGGGTAACACTTTACAATAAGGTTCATTAGTTACTACATTAGTTAACATTAACTAAGAATGAACAATACCTCTTCAGCATTTGTTTATCTTTGGTAATGTTAATTTCAACATTTACTAATACTTTATTAAAATCTTGTTAACATTAGTTAATGCACTGTGAACTAACATGAACAAACAATGAACAGCTAAGTATTTGTATTAACTGAACGTTAACAAAGAAAAACAAATACAGTAACAAATGGTTAGTTCATGTTAGGTAATGCATTAACTAATGTTAATAAATTAACCTTATTGTAAAGTGTTACCTTTTTTTGATTAGATTTTTACAGTGCAAGTCAACCACATTGCATTGTGGGATACAGTAGAGATTCGATGCATATAAAAAACGTGCATGCATGCATACGTGTTATATATTGCAAGAATAGTATGCTAATTACATTACGCATCGGTTCATTTACATATTTTGACATTCAATAATTTATTTCAGGATCAAAGTGAGAAACATCTCGGTATCTTCCTCCGAAACATCTCAAACGTGTGATTGGAGGGTATAAAAGTGGCATCACGACTTATGAAGCATCATAAAGCAATGACAGACACACTGACCTCAAATCTACCAGACTGAGACGCCCGCTCTCTCTCTCTCTCTCTCTCTCTCTCTCTCTCTTCCACATGGCATTTCTGACGGCCACAAAACCAACAGCCTCATGCAAGATTTAAGTTGTACATCTTAAATTTTGCACTTCTGTGTATGAATGACAGAAATGTTAACGCAGGCATACGGCTTTTCTTTCCACTGGCTCAGTGAGCTGGAACACACATTACAGCATGTGCATTTTTTATCTTTTCTCTTACACACACACACACACTTTCTGGGTTAATAAGGCTGATGGAAATCAGCATCTCCTCTGATGCGAGATCAATAAACAAATCAGTTTATTCTGTCCCGTCATATCATTACGCCGCTATGACACCGTCCCTCTTCATCTGATCGATACACCTCAGAGACTCGCGTCTGTTTCTGCCATTAACATCAACGCTAGAATTTCAAAAAACTAGAGTATTTCCGAGAACAACGTCCTGAGTGAAACTATTAATAATGGAAAATGACATCACTCGGTCTCTTTGAGATTTAACCGTCAACTGAAAGCAGCGACATATAGCAGGTTGACCTCTGACCTTTTCAGCCGCCTCTGTTGTTTTATTACACATCAAACGGCGCACTATACATGCATCACATGATCCCCCCGTATCTGCTGTTAATTCCCATTGATCTTTAACAGCTGAGCATATTGGCAAACATATCGCAAGCAAAAGGCACCTAATAGGATCAGCATTAAATAACCGATCGGAAGCCGTAACAGATGGAAACATAACACGCGGCTGGAACGGCTGAACTTGAACCTGGTGACCTTTCAGGCTCGGTGCGATCAATATGAGGATGCAAGGAGCCACACTGAGGGATGCATAAGCACATGACGTTTGCAACCCTCGTTCCCAGAGCTATAATGCCACGCTGGTTTCCACAGCGATCCGTTTGCAGGAGCGCACGCTACAGGGAGCGTGCAATAATCCCGCAGTGTGCTCCTACATCAGTTGTTGATGAAAACACACACACTTCTCCCACAAGATCAGCGCTGCATGCAACATCCTTCACATTACATGCACAAGGTACCGGTGTGTAAATATAGGGTGGCCATATTTATGAGAATTATCGCTTTGTTGCATCCCCTCCCCCTACGTATGATAGAAAGCAAAACAAATTCCTGTCCCGAATTGGGTCTCGGCTCGTTCGTCACGGTGAGCTCTACCTATCGGGGCTAATCCGGGTCTGCTGAAAGCACACACACACCACCCCCCCATTCCCTCCACCGTCGCAAGATTGCATCTTTTATTTATCGCTGCTTGGCTTTATTTTTGCAGAGCATTCCATACTGGGATGCAATCAGCCAAGAAACCCTCCCCGTGCGCGCAGGCTTGTCATTTCCCATCGCTGGAGCTCGGAATGAGGCGCACACAAAGGGAAAAAGCGCTTCTCTCTGAATCAAAAGCAGAGAGCTCCACGTAGCCTGTTGGAAAAAGGGCAAGAGCCCTTGATCTTCCGAGACAGCCAGTCCGTTTTTAAGAGGCTCCAGGCCGGGAAGACACACAAGCTTGTGTGTATGTGTGTGTGTGAGAGCAGAAACCCATTTTGGCTGAAGGGTGAGGGCATAAAGCCCAGCTGAGGCGCCTCTCCTCCAGCAGGCTACGGACGCGGAGGAGGGGGAATGGTCATGCAGAAAATTATGTTTGCTGATTCCATTACAATTCAAATTAAGCAAAGGCACTAATGTGATTCAAATCTTGAATTGTTTCCAAAGGGCGGAGAGCCACGGCTAATTGCACGGACTTTTACAAACAAAGCTGGATAAAGTTGCAATACGACAAAACGGGTGAAGTGCCAAATAACGCATTTGCAGCTTTTCTGACAATTTCGAGACGCGCGCTGACGTCACAAGGGTCAGCTGGAACGTAGGGGCCATTTAAAAAAAATGAGGCACTGCGTCTTTAAATCGCCATTCCTCCCACCCCTTTCCCAAATCTTTTCCATTTAACAAGCAGTGAAAGAAAATAAAAAGCCGCTTTTGTTTGCCTTCCTTTTGGAGGGTGACAGAAAGCTGAAAAGACACAAGCGAACATGAAAATGGGAACAAAGTGCCAATTTCAATAGGGATGCCTGACGGCTATTTGATATGCGCACCCACTAAATAAAAACCCAAGTGTGTTTCGCAGCGAAAACAGAGCCTTCGCGATAAAAACACACTCGCTTATGGGCTAGTACTGCTTTTTAGTTGACAACATGACAGCTCTACATCCAGAAGTAGACTTACTACGCCAATAATACCTCCCTCCCCCCACGCTTTCACTTCAGAAAAATAAACAGACCAGACAACCTTCGCAAGATTTGACATTTCGACCGCCATACGTGAAAACACACGATTAATCCGCAAACACACCGACTAAAGTTCAACACCACACGACACGACACAGATGCGACAGAATAACGAAAACAACACGTTTTAAACCCTGAATGGATCGCGCGACATCGAACTCCACTTCCGCGCTGTTTATCTCGCGCGGATACATTGTAGCGCTTTTGTATTTAGAACGTTCGAAAACGTATCGATAAGTTCGCAACGAAACGTCATCCAGGCACCCTGTCGGGAGATTTAAACCCGTTGTAGTCCTCCCTTTGTTCGATGCAAATTCAATAGTCCCTTTCATTCCCGACTCGTGTTCCTCTTTTAAACGACAACCGAACGTTTTCGCTCGACCGTGTTGATGGTGACTGGAATACAAATAAATGGAAAGATTTTCCAAGCCGCGGGGTTTACATCCACACTCACCGACTTGTAATACGTTGTCCACACAGCCGCTCTCCAGCAATGCGATGCCGCGTCGGAACGGTAACCGCGTCTCGTCAACGCTCTCCCCGCTGGACGCGCTCTCCTCTCCGCCCGTGTTGAACGAGGAATACATGCAGATCTCCCGTTCGCTCCTCGGGAAAGACCAGTACACGATCCGTCGCTGTACGGGTTCCGGATGCGCTCGAAACGCTCCTCCACCCGTTGGAACGGCCACTTCTCCGCTACTTTCCGCGCTGCAATGTCCAAAAGCGATTCGGGGCTCTCGGTTTTGCTGGATCCCCTTGACCAGAACCCGAACCTCCGCATACGGTTCCACCGGCTCGCTGCCCCGGTCTACATGTCGTGCTATACCCGGGTCGGCAGCAGAGCCGTTTAGCTGGGGGCTGAACGCGCTCCGCCATGATCGACACTGCTTTAACGGCAAGGGCGGAAGTCGCCGTACTATATAAACGGGATAAGGAAAGGAAAAGGCTGCGACGCGCATCGATTGTTCGCCGTGTAAGGACAGCCTGGACTTATTTGGTCAAAAGGGCAGGGCTTCGGGGTCTTTGTGTAGACTAAATAAGAAGGGGCGTGGCTTGTGCGTCTGCAGCTGTGCTAAAAAGGAATGGGGGCGGGGTTACTGCTGGAGTCATAATGAGAGTCATAAGTTCACAACAGGAAGAGGCAGGAGAGGTGTTGGAATATCCTTATTTTGACACTGAATTAATTCTCACTTCTTAAATCTCTTCGTTAAATAGCCTAAATAACCAAAAATCCCTAAGATTTTTCCAGAAATATTTAAAGAAAATACGTGTAGGCTACTTAAAATCTTTATTTGTAGATTAATGCATGCAAAACAAAAACGTTTTTAAAAAAAACGAGAAAAAAAATTGTCGACAAACTAATGAAGAAAACAGAGAAGTCGTCGGGATGAAATGATAAATAAGGATAAGGGGTGGTGGAGTCTCGAGCCTGGCTCCCACACTAGCTGTCAAACTATACAAACATAGACTTTCCTCCTGTATACAGATCTATTTATACTGTGTGTTTCCAAAATGTGTGCAACCACTGAGAAAGACACCTGATACTGCTGAGAAAAAAAACAAAACAAAAAACACAAATATCTTAAACATATCGTACATTCAAAAGAAGGAGCAATATTCATATAGCCTAGGCCTACTGTATACAATTTTGGAAACATTAGATTTCTATTAGAACATTATAGAACACAAGTCTCTTCTGCACCAAGCCTGCATTTATTTAATTAAAAATACAATAAAAAACTGTAATATTTTAAAATATTATTGTAATGTAAATCAGCTGTTTTCTATGTGAATATCTAGTAAAGTGTAATTTAATTGTAATTTATTATCGATGTAAATAAATAAATAAATATTTTGGCTGCTTAGTATTTTTGTGGAAACTGTTTTTTCAGGATTCTTTGATGAATGGAAAGGTCAGCATTTATTATAAATATAACTTTTTTGTAATATTTATTAATTTCATAAATGTATTTACTGTCTTTTTAAAATCAATTTAATGTGCCTTTGCTATAAAATTATTAATTTATTTTCTTTATTTTATTACATCTTACTTGCCCCAAACTGTTGAATGGCAGTGTACGCTATCAGGATTTCCCCCCAAAATTAAAATATTAATAATTAAGCAACTAAAACTGTTTTAAACATTGATAATAATTTCTTTGACCAGTATGTGTATACACTCACCTAAATGATTATTAGGAACACCTGTTCAGTTTCTCATTAATGCAATTATCTAATCAACCAATTACATGGCAGTTGCTTCAATGCATTTAGGGGTGTGGTCCTGGTCAAGACAATCTCCTGAACTCCAAACTGAATGTCAGAATGGGAAAGAAAGGTGATTTAAAGCTACACTGTGTGATTTTTACCCCCATCTAGTGGTGAAAGGTGAATTCACATATTCCAGTGAATATTAGTTTCTGTTCCTCTCAATAACGATTCCAATTTTAAGCGTGTCATGGTTGTTGGTGCCAGACGGGCCACTCTGAGTATTTCACAATCTGCTCAGTTACTGGGATTTTCACACACAACCATTTCTAGGGTTTACAAAGAATGGTGTGAAAAGGGAAAAACATCCAGTATGCGGCAGTCCTGTGGGCGAAAATGCCTTGTTGATGCTAGAGGTCAGAGGAGAATGGGCCGACTGATTCAAGCTGATAGAAGAGCAACTTTGACTGAAATAACCACTCGTTACAACCGAGGTATGCAGCAAAGCATTTGTGAAGCCACAACACACACAACCTTGAGGCGGATGGGCTACAACAGCAGAAGACCCCACCGGGTACCACTCATCTCCACTTCCAAATAGGAAAAAGAGGCGACAATTTCCAAGAGCTCACCAAAATTGGACAGATGAAGACTGGAAACATGTTTCCTGGTCTGATGAGTCCTGATTTCTGTTGAGACATTCAGATGGTAGAGTCAGAATTTGGCGTAAACAGAATGAGAACATGGATCCATCATGCCTTGTTACCACTGTGCAGGCTGGTGGTGGTGGTGTAATGGTGTGGGGGATGTTTTCTTGGCACACTTTAGGCCCCTTAGTGCCAATTGGGCATCGTCTAAATGCCACGGCCTACCTGAGCATTGTTTCTGACCATGCCCATCCCTTTATGGCCACCATGTCTCCATCCTCTGATGGCTACTTCCAGCAGGATAATGCACCATGTCACAAAGCTGGAATCATTTCAAATTGGTTTCTTGAACATGACAATGAGTTCGCTGTACTAAAATGGCCCCTCAGTCACCAGATCTCAACCCAATAGAGCATCTTTGGGATGTGGTGGAACGGGAGCTTTGTACCCTGGATGTGCATCCCACAAATCTCCATCAACTGCAAGATGCTATCCTATCAATATGGGCCAACATTTCTAAAGAATGCTTTCAGCACCTTGTTGAATCAATGCCACGTAGAATTAAGGCAGTTCTGAAGGCGAAAGGGGGTCAAACACAGTATTAGTATGGTGTTCCTAATAATTCTTTAGGTGATTTTATATATATATATATATATATATATATATATATATATATATATATATATATATATAGTTTAATTTCAACCCTTAAATAATAAAATCTGTCTCTCAAAACATCTGTGAAAACCCCTGATCTAATATGCACTGTAAAAAATATTTTTGCAGTTTAGTTGTTTCAACTTATTTTTGTGTGTCAAGATAACTGAGATTGTCCAGATAACTAGACATTTTAAGTTTTATTGTCCTCAACTAGACTGAAAGTTGAATGAACAAATTAATTTGTTATTTTAACTCAAAAATGCATGTTTTAACAACTGCACTAGATTTTCTGTTGAATTAACAGTAGGCTATAATTGTTATTTTAACTTATAAATGTAAGTTGAAACAACTGCACTAAAATTTCTGCCAGTTTTACTTTAATTATACTTTAATTAAATTTTATTTAATGCTTTAATAGCATTAAATATACTTTGTAAAATAAACTTATTAAACTAAACTCATATATGCATATTGCTGTCTGGTAGACTATTAAAACCTAAACTTCAATTTTATTTTAGTGTGTAGTCTACATTAGTTTACTGTTACAAATGAGCACATGTACATTAATTAATTAAATGTAATTAAATTACACTAAAAAATTGTCTCTGTTTCAGTTTCAATTCATGGTCAGAGAATCAGATTCTACCCTAGCCTGGCATGCCAGACCTACATTAAAATAATTTTTGCTGCCGCTAGGGTGCGTCTAGATTTCTAGGCTAATTCTACCCATCATGGGCGGATTTGAGCGATTCATGAAAATGAACCTCTCAATATGATTCGGTGAATCATTTTTTTTCTCCAGAATTTTTGAGAGAACCATGCGGAAAACCGGATGATTTTCTACGTTGGACTTACACATGTTTCAGAAGAGCAAGCGTGACATTTTATATTGTGAAAGTACGTTTCTAGTTCATAGTAAGCGTTTTATAAGATTACACATATAAGATTCGCAGATTTCCTTGTGTTCTGTTCAAGCTTCAGTCAAGTTGATTCAAAGTTGCTCGTTCACCAACCGGACCAAACCGGATTTTTTTTTTACCTCAGGTCCAGTTGCAGAGCGCCAGATATAGGTAAGTTTTCACCACAATCTTTGAATTAAAAAAAGTAATTGTAATTGTCACATTAAACCGTTAATATAAATAGTGCAAGTAATCCGTCTGTTGTTTGAAATGTCACGGTTTGTATTATTCACTTAGCTGCTACTATTCAGAGTAATAGCTGCTAACGGTTACTTGGTAAATTAGGCTTCGTTGCACTTTTGTTCATGTTTTAAGAAATATTTCACTTATAATAGGGTGAATTACTCACAATGTTGTCACGAATTTAATATTATTGAGTGTAACGTTATTTCTGTACATAGAAGATTCGCTCTTATATTTGCTCGTGTTGACACACAGGTTCAGTCAAAGTAACGTTAGCTAGCCTACTTTGAAAGATTGTTCACCAACCGGACTTGTTCGTTACCTTCGCCACTTCGAGCGCCAGATAGGTAAGTTTTGACCACATTCTTTGAATTAAAAAAGTAAATGTCAAATTCAGTCGATATGATACAATTAATACGTCTGTGGTTTGAATGTTTTGATTATTACTATTCGGAGTCTGGATGTTTTGCCATGTCGTCGCGCATTTGTTCACGTTTTAAGAAGTCTTGATAATAGGGTGAATTAGTCACGATGAATTTATTATGTGTATTAAATTATTAACGTTAAATGTATTTCGAATGAGAGTGTTTTGCACATAGAAGATAATGCTCATTGTATTTCCTCGTGTTGACTCACAGGTTCCGTATGTCAAGTTGACTCAAACGGATTTTTCACCAAACGGATTTTTTATACCTCAGTTACGACATCTCAGTTGCAAAGCACCAGATACAGGTGAGTTTTCGCTGCAGTCTTTGGGAATTCTTAAAATTAACTATCAATTTGAATTGATGTGGGTAAAATAAGTAACTTATTGTATATATACTTTTAAATGTGACTGTTTTTATTAATATTGTAAATGGTTGTGATTGTCACATGTTTCAGTGATGCGTGTTATAATTTGAGAACAAATTTCAACCATCTTCCTAAATTCATCATGTCAATCGTTTTAAACCTGTTGTAGGCATTTGAAAGCAAAAATATTAAAGGGTTAGTTCACCCAAAAATGAAAATTCTGTCATGCATTAATGATTTATTGTAAAATAATTCTGTAATTACTCACCCTCATGTTGTTCCAACACCATAAGACTTTTGTTCATCTTCAGAACACAAATTAAGATATTTTTGATTAAATCTGAGACCTGTTTTACTCTTTCATAGGTTTCTAGGCAATTTCATTCTGCCGGTCCAGAAAAGTTGGTACAAACATTGTTAAAATAGTCCAAGTGACTACAGTGGCTCAAACTTAAAGGGATAGTTCACTTTGAAATTATTTTTTGATATGTTTTAGCTTACCTCAGGGGCATCAAAGATGTAGGTGTCTTTGTTTCCACAGTATTTTCAATTTTGACATTTTTCGGTCAAACCGTTGTTGTCTGTCAGTCATATAATGCAGGTATAGGGGTCCACGTCAAAGAGCATGCACAGAGAAGTCCAAATTAAACATGATTTAATGACTCGTACACATTGATGTCAGAGCATTCCGCCGGAAGTGATCACTTACGCGTGTACGTCACTCAGTGTTTACACAAAGATTTCGGAAGTTTTACCTTTCACTAAACATATTTAGATATATCGAAATCTGTCTTCCATTGTGATTTCCTGTATATCTAAATATGTTTAGATCTTCACAGTGAAAGGTAAAACTTAGCGATCACTGCCGGCGGAACTTTGGACACTGTTCAGTTCGGTTCAGTTGGACATCTGATTCAGATCAGTTGGACATGGCTGTTAATAAGAGGTAAAAACAATATAAATACTGTTAGTTTTCTCACACAAACCGCTCGTTTCATGTCTCAGGCCATCAATGTGTACTTACATTTATGAGTCATTAAATCATGTTTAATTTGGACTTCTCTGTGCATGCTCTTTGAAACCATAGACCTCCATTATATGACTGATAGACAACAACGGTTTGACTAAAAAATTTTAAAATTGAAAACACTGTGGAAACAACGACACCTACACCTTGGATGCCCTTGAGGTAAGATAAAACATATCAAAAATTTATTTCAAAGTGAACTATCCCTTTAAGTTTGTCAAGCAACGAGAAAACTTTCTGTGCGGAAAAAGCAAGCAAAAATAACGACTTTATTCAACTCTTAATTGTCTTCCGTGTGGGCCTCTGATGCGAGTTCACCGAAAGCTGCAACGACGCATGCGCTGAGAACTGAAAAGATGACGCAGATTGGTCTCAATATAGTATTTTAAAATGGTTCTAAAGTGTGCATTCCGTAGAGTAGTATATCCGAATTGTGAGAAACCAATCAGAAAGTTGAAAAAGTGCCCTACCAGTGCCGCAAATGAAAGGCTTACCTTTCACGCTTTCTATCAAATGTATTGCAAATGTCATCTTCTCAGTTTCTAAAAGAGTTGAAAAACCTCGTCGCTGATAAACTTAAGGTTGATCCACTGTAGTCACTTGGACTATTGTAACAATGTTTCATACTAACTTTTCTGGGCTGGCAGATATCGATTACTTAGAAGCTTATGGAGGAGTGATCCAGCCCTCAGATTTCATCAAAAATATCTTAATTTGTGTTCCAAGATGAACTGAAGTTCTATTGAGTTGTAACAAACACCTCTAATGCTTTTCATAGTTTCTTTTTGTGAATGTTGTGATCAGGATGTTTCATTTCTTGGTATGTTGTTGGAGTGGCATTTTAGAGTGTTTAGTTTAATTGATGAATTGGTTGAAGCTTGAGAGCATAAATAATTGGTAACTTAGTTGATAATAAAATGGCATAGGTCTTTAATGTGTTTAACAAAGTTTTAAAGGTTTCTTTTGGAACAAAGGATGTTTCTATATTGAATGCTGTGGGTTGATTTTGTTTAATGTTATGTAACAGATTAATCCACAAGACCTGCATCGAGACAGGTGTAAAACACCTTTCCATGAGGTTGTTTTCTGCAATTTTATTGCAGTTTATTGCAAAAAAATGTGTATAGATATAACACCTGATGTACTCGTTACATAATAAGAAGAATGGCATGTACACTAATGTTAGTCTTTCTGTTTATTCCAAGGTTTACTGAAGTTAGCTTAATCTTAGCTGTATCCAGATCAGGTGGTGGACCTGCACAACGCATCCTGTGCTATATAAATTAAGATAACTTTACTATTGTAAATTGTGATCGTTAATTTTCCATATAAATGTTTTTTTTTAAAATCAAATGTATTTTACAAATTCATATCTGAGTAGTAATTATTAATTATTTGGTACTGCTGCAGGTTTCAAAACACCACTTAATTGGCTGAACTTATTGCATGTAGTTTAGAAAACTTAATTTTTGTTTGGTGTACTTACTGGGTGTAGTTTAGAAAACTTAACTTTAGTTGGCTAAACTTAAATTTGAAGTTTACTTAACTAAATTAAATCAGTTCATTGTACTTTATAACTTGTCAGGTAAACCTTTCCAAATTTGTCAGGTAAACTTTTCCAAATAAGTTAGTTAAACTAAAAAAAAAAACAATGCAAAAAGATAACAAAAAATAACAAGTTAAGTCAACAAATCATTTTTTACAGTGTGGGCTGATAACTACTAAACTTTGGACATTCATAGATTTACATTCCCAAATATAACGACCTTGATACTTGGAATTAAATCGAAAAGAAAAGGAGTGTTTTTACTCGTCATTCCTTTTATAAATATTTCCTCTCTGTTCAAATGTTATATTTTATGCAGCTTTGCTAAATGCTAAGCAGATTTAGCAGATCTATTCATCTTAAATGTAGAGGAAAAAGGTTTGCTCCCAATTTAAACGGATCAAACATATGTTCAGAGAATTATCCTCCACACATCCTGAAGGGAAATCCATGCAAACTTTATTTTGCCACATTTCAGGAGTCGCTTTTGTGAGTTATCATGCGTGTCTTTCATATTTGGCCTGTTTTACCTCTTATCTTTGTACAGTAACACACGTTCAATTAACTTAGTTCATGTGGGGTAAAGTGTTTTTCATTTTCTTTAGGTGGTTCCTTGTGCTGCATGTGATCGAGTGACAGATCTGAAGCCCACAGCAGGAGTCTGTGATACAACTACAAAAGGAGAACTACCACCTAACGAAGAAAGAACGCTAATTTAATTTCATGCAAGAGTCTCACCGGTGATATTAAAAAGTGTGGCCTCAGGGTAAGTTTAATTGATTGAGAAATGTGATGTAACTAATTGCAACTCAATGGCGGGATGTTGTAATCTCCAGCCGATCAATGCAATGCATTTCAGATTAGCGTCCGCACAATTCTGATCTTCCCTCATCTGTCATCGCAGATCTCTAATGGACACACGCAGCGTAGCATACCATATAGCGTTTAGTAGAGTTTTTGATGAAAGCATGTGGTTTAGTTTAATACTTCCAAAAATGAAGCACTTATCTTTTTAATTTACTTAACTGTCTTTTACATATACTTAGTGTACATGTGCACTCCGATACTGTTTTTTTTCTAACTATTTAAAGTTTGTTTACATGATAATGTCAAAAAACCACATGCACTTCAAATCATTTTTTTTTAAAGGTTCTATATAGAACTTTAGGGTTCTTGACTTCATTTTAAAGAACCCTTTATGTCAAAAAGGCCTTATATAAATAGAAATGTCTTCATTTAGTCAATCATTTTATCCCTTGAAGGGCTCATCGGATGCCCATTTTCCACTAGTTGGTTCCTATTCTTTAGGGTCTTCATTTGGTTAAAATTCCTCAATGGTTGTGTAAAACACGCTCCTCAAAAACAGGTCTGTTCACAGTGATCCGTTTCAGTGCATGTCTCTTTAAATGATAATGAGCAACTGCTGATCCTCTCTTCTGTGGGGCGTGTGACAAAAGACACGTAAAGTGCTGTCTTGGCGGACAGTATACAAATAGCTGAGGGCGGAAATATGCTAATACAGAAAATATGCTAATACGGGAAATATGCTAATACAGGAAATATGGTAATATGGGACAGTCCGTCAGTGGTTGTGGGCGGAGCATGAGCAATATGACATCATAGTGCTCAGAAATTACTCATATTCCTCTCAATAATAAAATAAAACCAAAAAAAACACCAAAAGCGGTGAGAATGTGCATGGCATCTTGCCTCTTTCAACATAATCCTGAACATTGTACAGTATACGCATTTAATCTAGTGTAGGCAATATCTGAGAGGCGAGAAATAGCAAGCTATCTTTGAAAGAATGAGATCCCACCCTTCCTTCAAAAGCCATACATGAACGCACATGGAGTCTGCAAAGCGGCACGAGTAGTGGTCGACCGATATATCGTACGTCATTAGGCATTTCAATTATTTTAAAACGTTTTTCTTTGTGGCTGATGTGTTGGGAGTGGGACTTTTATTTTGACAGCGCTGAGAACATCATTGGCTTCATAATCGGCCATCGGCCACCCTGCTCTTTATGATATCGGCATCGACCATTAAAAAACAATATTAGTCGACCGCTGAGTCTCAAGATGAGCTACGTTAAATCACCTCATGTCTCAAAGCACATAACTTTACTATAATAATGAGCGTAAACAACTGACAGAGTTCTAGTTGTATCACCTGACTGCCGCAGATTCATTTCACCGTTGATAGCACTGACATAAAAATGCATAAATCTGAGTCTGAAGGCCGTGCATGTACTTGTTTTCATATTTTAAACCACTTCTATTGGTTGCTTTCCTGGATCGTGAAGTGAGTTTGAACCAGTATAACAAAAAGTGTTTATAAAACCAATTGCCCTACCTGTAATTTCATGTGTCATAGAAAGTAAGAGACGCTCTCGGGAGCAAATCCATCACATCCTTTTGATTTTCCCTGCCAAAATCCTTCACATAAAAATCAGTCTAGGTTTTTTATTGACAAAAGGAAGTCGGGGAAGGCCTTGTTTTTTAAGTTAGGTCACAAGCTGTTCACAAAGAAGTAATATAAAAGCAATTAATGCATTAAAATTCTTGCATAATACTCATGTTTAACAAATTATTTCAATTGCTTCTAGTGATGAAGTGTTTAAATGCTGTTTACATGCATATAAAATCTAGGCTAACACTTTATTCCACAGCGTCCTTGTTACATATGTTACACTTTCCATAGTAATAACAGTAAATTATGCATACTGTAAAAATGAATATGCTTTATCCAATTGAAAAAATTGTGGCAATAGATTACAAGCAATATTATTCAATTTAAATTTAACAAATTAGAATTGAGTAATAATTTATCCAATTAATTTCTTAAAAGGTAACCATTTAAAATGAGTAAAACTTACAACAACAACCCAAAAAA
Source organism: Hybognathus amarus (assembly GCA_030378365.1). Lineage (NCBI taxonomy): Eukaryota > Metazoa > Chordata > Actinopteri > Cypriniformes > Leuciscidae > Hybognathus > Hybognathus amarus. The sequence continues at coordinate 429,668 of JAQIUQ010005556.1, read as the reverse complement.
CATAAATTGAAGTCACCATTATGGTGATCGGTGTTTGTTTTAGGTTTGTTTTAAAATTACGGTTTCTCCTTCAGTGATTCTGCTTGTTAACATCAGGCGTCTTTAATGTTGGCAATATAAAATAAAGAGTTCTTAATTAATATTTGACGTCTGTCTGTTAGTAAGATATTTTTTGTTAATTTTATTGGTGTAAACTTACTCATTTAAATGGTTAACTTTTAAGGAATAATTTTATTAATTATTACTCAATTCTAATTTGTTAAATTTAATAAATAATGTTGCTTGTAATCTGTTGCCACAATTCTATTGATTAGATAAAGCATATTGATTTTTACAGTGACATGCAACTAACCCTCAATCAAACCCTAACCCTACAGTAAATGCATGTAATTGCTTTATATTACTCAGATATATAATTAAACTGTAGGACACCTTAAAATAAAGTGTAACCAAATCTAATGAGTTTGTCTGTAGAAAATCACTATCAATAAACAGGTCCACGTTCAGTTGTTGCTTTACTCTGGAAAAGTTCAAGTTGCTCCGTCATAGAGGACAAACTTTTGTTCATGCATATGGAGTTGTATCCTGGATAACTGCCCTGCTAATTAGGATAATTGATCAAAGGATCCGGACTGGCTTGGCCAAAACAAATCTGTTTGATCTGACAACATTTTGGCATCATGTAAATGACAGCTGGCAAACCCGCGAGTCTGGGGATTTGGACTGGCCCGAGTCCCCTGTACTCTGATCTTTCCCATGTTTTTAATTATACAGACACACATAGATTCACCAGAGCAAGACTTTTTTGCTGGTATTAAACTCCAACACTTTTGTTTCCCTAAAGCGCGTCGATGGATTTACGACGGCATCGGCTTGTGTGTTTCATGTCAAATTTTTAGCATGACAAGCGAAATGTGCAAGCGTAACTATCAGGGATAAAACATTTATTGATTTGCCACTTTATTCAACAGAGAAGTGCAAGTGATTAAAAGAATGACCAATGCCTCATGTCCTTCCAAACCCGTATGCCTCGCCTTTTTTCTTTGATTCTGTGAATATGTGTGAGTGTTTGTTTCTCTTTTCCATATATTGTTCGTATAACTTGTGTGTTGATTCTTCTCAAATTTGCTCTTTTTCAAACTTGGTGTGTTATGTTTAGTTACAAGACTCACTAAACCTGGCACAAGTCTTCATGGGCCATATATGATTGTAATATTAAATATAATATAATTTTTTAGTGTCATATTGATTAAATGTTGCAATGATTAAACATAATGCAAAACAAAGTTTCAAAATATGCCTGTTCTAACAGTGTTATTTTATATTTATTAACATTTTAAAGTAGATTTTATTTATAGATTTTCGTTTTTAGTTATGTGCTTTTATTATTATTTTTATTTTGCTATTAAGGTTACATTTTATTTTATTTAAGTTTTAGTTAGTTTTAATTTATTTTAATTTAGTTTTTATCTATTTATCAGTTAATAATTTTAGTGTTTCAACTAAAAACCTATTTAAGTTTATTGCAACATTTCTCATTTCTGGTATCAAAGCTGCTTGTTAATTCTTTAACAGAAACTGGTGCATAAATTAACCATAATTCATTTTGTGATTTCATTTCAAAGACCTGTATATGGAGGGTAATATTTAATCAGTAATATTTTATCACTTTTATTACATTATAATATTATATAAGAAATACATTTCAGTTGATTTATGTATTGTTGTTTTTTGTTTTCTGTTTGCATTTTTCAATAAGATTAAGAGTTAAATTATTTAATAATATTTAATTCAAATACTTTTTTGTCATTTCAAGTTTGTCGAGAAGCACTATATAGATTAAAGCAGGTCATCGTATGGCTTCATTCTGTTGGTCACAAACAAGAGTAAACGGAAGAAAAAAACAAGCTAATTTCCAGCAGATTCTGAGAATTGTGGGTAGCCATGTAACGTTTTGCATTGTTCCCAAATACCTGTGTGAATCTCATTAGCATCAGTAACCCCTCCTGGTGCCGAGCAATCGGACCAGCGCTGTCATATCTCTTGCACTCGCATCACGCTGGGGAAAATGTATGGGCCTCATTTTGAATATCTTTATTATTGTTCCATCTTGCCCTGCAGACAGGAATATGGAGCAGATATAATGACAGAAGCGTTTCTCCCTGCGTGAGCCACTGTGAGGGGGCAGGAGAGGGGCATTCATCTACACTCTTAGACACGTGCACACTTCATACAGTCAACTTTGCTTTTGCAATTTAACTTAATGCACATAAGTCAGTTTTTAAAGGGGACGTATGCTTTTTTTCAAAGTTGTTTTCAGGCTCTACTAGAACAGGTTTTCCTGCTTGAATGTTGATTATTTTCCTCATATTCTCCATTGTTGCGGCTCCTCTCTTCCCAGTCTGTCAGTAACGCTCTGTTTACTTCCTGTCTCTATGAAGCCCCTCCTTCTGAAAGCACACTGTGCTCTGATTGGTCGGCTGGATCAGTGTGTTGTGATTGGTCGAGCGCTATAAGTGTGTTTGGAGAATGTTCCCGCCACTTCCAGGGGCGCAACTACCCAGTTTCAGAGGGGTATGCAGCAACAATTTTAGCGCCCCCCCCTCATCACATTACATTACATTGTAATGTAAGTGTGCCGTGTAAAAAGTGAGTAGGAACAAATGAGAGCTAACAGATTAAATAAGTGCAAAATTTTTGTTATTTAATACAATTACACTATAGCTACTCCACCTTGATGAACCCACCCTAAGAAAACTATAAGCTCCATTGGAACAGCAATACAAGTGTTTCTCACAAGGTTTTAGGTAAAACTGTGGTAGGTTGACCTCTGTTTCTACTCAGGGGGGTTCGGGGGCATGGTCCCCGTAAGAAAATTTTGTGTTCTGTAATGTTAAATTCAGCAGTCTGGTGCACTTTGAGAGTTTCAAAACTAAAAGTTCCAACCCACACTCCGGGTGCAAATTAAAACAAAAGAAAAATTTGAACCTCTTTTAGTTAGTGTCTGTCTACGTTACACTACTACATAGTAATAGTTATAATATTAATCCCATGATAGTAATAGCCATAAAAGCTATTGTAAAAACAAATGCACTGAAAATATAAAGGAAACTTTCATAATTAGTTTTGCACTAATTTCTATACTTGAAAGATATAAGCACATAAAGACATGTTTCATGGCTAGTGTGTCAGAAAAAAAAACTAAAGCTGACTTTTTTTGACCAATGCATTACACCGGCACTAACCCAGCGCCGCCGATTAAGCAAAAAACAAACAACAAACAAATGGGCCGCCGATGGCTACGAGTTTTGTGGGCCGTTAAGATAAATGAAATAAATAAAAAGGATGAGATGTATCGGCTGAAAAGCACGTCGCCCAGCGGAGATCTCCCGGTAGTCCGGCCACCGAGATATAGATAGCCTACATGCCTGGATGTCACATTTTAAATCCTACCTGTTGGCTTTCAGCAATGCATGCAGTTATTTAGCTGCTCTCGCATCGGTTGACATGCCATCTCCTTTTCTCTCTTTCTTTTCTATTTTTAGCCCGGAACAGCATTTTGTTTTATCCATCTTTTTCGACGACAACTCACTACCCGTACCTGCTGCTCAGCGCTCACGGTGCCCCCGCCTGCTCGCGATATTACCCGCCCCCTTCTCCATGAGGGCGCCTACTCTAGCCTGGCTGTTAAGTCCTCTAAAATTTTATATAACATTGAAGGAATGCAGAAATGATTTAGAAATGCACAGCAGCAACTACATATAGAAATACAATATATATATATATATATTTTTTTTTTACTTTTTTTTTTTTTTTACCATCGCTTTGGCGCCCCCCATTGTGCTGCACCCCTATGCGCCGCATATAGCGCATACCCACTTTTTGCGCCACTGGCCACTTCCCATAACCGCCAGGTTAACACACTACTAACTAACTCAACCAGGCCCCGCCCCTTTATTCTGCGTATGAATTATTTAAATGAGGAATAATGTGACATGTTCGTTCCTGGCGCAAATTTTACAAGAAAAAACATTTCACCTTTATTTAGCAATTTCTGATTGAATATTGATTCAAAGTAAATCCTGCACTACAAATGTTTCAATCATGTGGACGACTTTAAAGATGCTTTTTATCATTTAACAGATATATCCGCTTTCATTGCATAGAAGAGCAACTTTCTGCTTTTGTCGCATGAACATTTCTTTATGTTTATTATTTTGGCTGTTTTTATTTAAATAATTTTTTTTAGTTCTTTTCACCCTAATCAAATAACTGAATACATGTTCATCTTTATTTCCTTTGCGCATGCATGCTCACAAAAGCAGCAATAACTGTGTGTTTCTACACAAGATTCCAGAGCAAACAGCATTACACAATGTACGTTTTCCATTCAGCCTTTTCCCTTTCTGTACGGAAAGCTATTTCTATCTAGTTCTATTGTCCTAATTGTTACACGCCAATGAATAGTTCTTTTTATAATGCTCCTTTCCATTCTTAAGCTGGCTTTTTACATGTCCCGCTCTCATCCCTGCACATGGACCAAAAAAATCTATTTAGCCCGAGTCATTTCTTCCCTTTGCTGGAGACAGCCACGGCGAGAGATAACTAACGACACTTCTGCCGGCACCGAGGGATCCTTTTATGCCAGGCTCATTTGCATTCTGATTAGTATGCATGAAATTTCTCACTGAACTTTAATACCCTAACTGCTGCATAATACACTTTAATGAGCATAAAAGTGAGCTTGACAATTAAAACTCACATTAATCACTAAATGCTACACTCATGGACGGGAGGGAGGGTGTCGTTCGGGGTGTGTGGGAAGGACTGTGCAAGAGACCAGCCATCGCTGCAACCAGCCATCGCTGCAACCAGCCATCGCTGCAACCAGCCATCGTGTGACAACCAGCCATCGCTGACAACCAGCCATCGCTGCAACCAGCCATCGCTGCAACCAGCCATCGTTACAACCAGCCATCACTGCAACCAGCCATCACTGCAACCAGCCATCGTTACAACCAGCCATCGTTACAACCAGCCATCGCTGCAACTCAGCCATCACTACAACCAGCCATCGCTGCAACCAGCCAGTCGTTACAACCAGCCATCGCTGCAACCAGCCATCGCTGCAACCAGCCATCGCTACAACCAGCCATCGCTGCAACCAGCCATCGCTGCAACCAGCCATCGCTGCAACCAGCCATCGCTGCAACCAGCCATCGCTGCAACCAGCCATCGCTGCAACCAGCCATCGCTACAACCAGCCATCGCTGCAACCAGCCATCGCTTACAACCAGCCATCGTTACAACCAGCCATCGCTGCAACCAGCCATCGCTGACAACCAGCCATCGCTGCAAACCAGCCATCACTACAACCAGCCATCACTGCAACCAGCCATCGTTACAACCAGCCATCGCTACAACCAGCCATCGCTGCAACCAGCCATCGCTGCCAGACCAGCCATCGCTGCAACCAGCCATCGCTACAGACCAGCCATCGCTGCAACCAGCCATCGCTGCAACCAGCCATCGCTGCAACCAGCCATCGCTGCAACCAGCCATCGCTGCAACCAGCCATCGCTACAACCAGCCATCGTTCGACGCGCAATCGCTCACAGCCATCACGTACCAACCAGCCATCGCTGCAACCAGCCATCGTTACAACCAGCCATCGACCTGCAACCAGCCATCGCTGCAACCAGCCATCGCTGCAACCAGCCATCACTGCAACCAGCCATCGCTACAACCAGCCATCGCTGCAACCAGCCATCGCTGCAACCAGCCATCGCTACAACCAGCCATCGTTGCAACCAGCCATCGTTACAACCAGCCATCGCTGCAACCAGCCATCGCTGCAACCAGCCATCACTGCAACCAGCCATCGTTACAACCAGGCCATCCGCTGCAACCAGGCATACCTCCAAGCGGCATTCGTTCAAACCAGCCATGATTTCAAACCAGCCATCACTGCAACAGCATCGCTACAAACAGCCATCGCTTCAACCAGCCATCGCTGCAACAGGTCACTCAACAGCCATCGCTGCAACCAGCCATCGCTCCGAACAGCCATCACTGCAGACCAGCCATCGCTACAAACAGCCGTCCATGCAACCAGCCCTCGCTGCAAACAGCCATCGCTGCAACCAGCCATCACCTCAGACAGCCAGTCAGCTGCAAACAGCCATGTACGGCTGCAAACAGCCGTCTCACATCCAGCCATGGGCGTCAGTTTGGCTTGAAATGTGCTTCGGACAGAGACGTATTCGGAAGGGAATTTTCAAAAGTGCTGGGTACAATGACACATTCATTCTTTTTCTCTCTTTAGAGATTAGGTTATGTTTTGAAAGACAATGTCCTGTAGCTTCCTGATGTACAGAAATAAAAATGAGCACAGTGTCCGAGTATAGTGAGTATATAGAGTATATATACGCCCTCTATTGCACCTGTACAGTGATGGTCGAGAGGTAGAATTTTTGCCTAGCGCGTCGGGACTCAGGAGGTTCGAGGTTCTAATCCGCACTCATATAGTTTTTTTCCCTCATCAAAACCAATAATGTTTATCAGTGGTTGAATTGATATAATGTTTATCAGTGGTTGTATATGTTTTGATGAGAGGGAAAAATATATGAGAGCGGATTAGAACCCATGAGAAACAGGGACACGTTTGTGCGCATTTTGATTTGTGTTTTCACCGGAACGAATCTCCGCAACAGATTGCAGCGCGTTTCCGAGAGAAGACAACACGTCAGTGCTAGATCACCTGTTATTTAACAAACAAATGAAACGAATGCTGTTATCTGGAGATGTTTTATTTGTATTGGTACATCTGTGCCGCGAGATGTTTCAAAAGTGGTGGGGACAAAATCGACCCTGGCAAAAAGTGGTGGGACATGTCCCACCCGTCCCCCTGTAAATAATCGCTGCAACCAGCCATCGCTACAACCAGCCCATCCCTACAATCGCTGCAACCAGCCATCCCTACAACCAGCCATCCCAACCAGCCATCGCTGCAACCAGCCATCTTCGCTGCGACCGGCCATCGCCGCAGCCGGCCATCGCCGCAGCTCGGCCATCGCCGCAACCGGCGAGTCGCCGACGAGCCGGCCATCGCCGCGAGCCGGGCCATCGCGCACCCGGCGATCGCGGGCGACCGGCCATCGCCGCAACCGGCCATCGCGGATCGGTGATCGCGGTCGGCCATCGCCAGCAAGCCAGCCATGACAGCCGCATGACCAGCGTGGCATCCCTACTAGACGGCTGCAAGATCCAGCCATCCCTACAACCCAGCCCATCCCTGCAACCAGCCGTCGCTACAAACAGCCGCCGCGACCGACCAGCCGTCGACTACAAACAGCCGTCGCTGACGGACAGCCGCGACTGACAAACCAGCCGTCGACTACAAACAGGCCGTCGGCGTACAAACAGCCAGTCGCGACAAACAGACCATCGCTGCAAGACCCAGGCCATCGCTACAGACGTAGCCCATCGACTTCAAACAGCCATCGACTTCAAACCAGCCATCGCTGCAGCCAGCCATCGACCTACAAACAGCCATGACGCTACAACCAGCACATCGCTTCAAACAGCCATCGCTGCAACCAGCCATCGCTGCAACCAGCCATCGACTGCAACCAGGCCATCGAACTCGAACAGCCATCGCTGCAACCAGCCGACGACTACAAACAGCCATCGCTGCAGCCAGCCATCGACTACAAACAGCCCATCGCTGCGAAGCACAGCCATTCGCTGCAAACAGCCATCGCTGCAAGCCAGGCCATCGACTACAAACAGCCCATCGCTGCAACCAGCCATGCGCTACCAAACAGCCGTCGCTGACAAACAGCCGTCGTTACAAACAGCCGTCGCTACAAACAGCCATCGCTACAAACAGCCATCGCTACAAACAGCCATCGCTGACAAACAGCCATCGCTGCAAACCAGCCATCGCTTAAACCAGCCATCGCTGCAACCAGCCATCGCTACAAACAGCCATCGCTGCAACCCAGCCATCGCTACAAACAGCCATCGCTGCGAACCAGCCATCGCTACAAACAGCCTCATCGCTGCAAACAGCCATCGCTACAAACAGCCATCGCTGCAACCAGCCATCACTACAACCATGGGCGTCAGTTTGGTTTGAAATGTGCTTGGGACAGAGACGTATCTCGGAAGGGAATTTTCAAAAGTGCTGGGTACAATGGCACATTCATTACTTTTTTTCTCTCAAGAGTAGGTTATGTTTTGAAAGACAATGTCCTGTAGCTTCCTGATGTACAGAAATAAAAATGAGCACAGTGTCCGAGTATAGTGAGTATATAGAGTATATATGCGCCCTCTATTGCACCTGTACAGTGATGGTCAAGAGGTAGGATTTTTGCCTAGCGCGTCGGGACTCAGGAGGTTCGAGGTTCTAACCGCACTCATATAGTTTTTTTCCCTCATCAAAACCAATAATGTTTATCAGTGGTTGAATTGATATAATGTTTATCAGTGGTTGTATATGTTTTGATGAGAGGGAAAAAATATATGAGAGCGGATTAGAACCCATGAGAAACAGGGACACGTTTGTGCGCATTTTGATTTGTGTTTTCACCGGACGAATCTCCGCAACAGATTGCAGCGCGTTTCGAGAGAAGACAACACGTCAGTGCTAGATCACCTGTTATTTAACAAACAAATTAAACGAATGCTGCTATCTGGAGATGTTTTATTTGTATTGGTAACATCTGTGCCGCGAAGATGTTCCAAAAGTGGTGGAGCAAAAGTCGACCCTGGCAAAAAGTGGTGGGACATGTCCCACCCGTCCCCCTGTAAATAATCGCTGCAACCAGCCATCGCTACAACCAGCCCATCGCTACAATCGCTGCAACCAGCCATCCGCTACAACCAGCCATCGCTGCAACCAGCCATCGCTGCAACCAGCCATCGCTGCAACCAGCCATCGCTACAACCAGCCATCGCTGCAACCAGCCATCGCTGCAACCAGCCATCGCTGCAACCAGCCATCGCTGCAACCAGCCATCGCTACAACCAGCCATCGCTGCAACCAGCCATCGCTGCAACCAGCCATCGCTGCAACCAGCCATCGCTGCAACCAGCCATCGCTGCAACCAGCCATCGCTACAACCAGCCATCGCTGCAACCAGCCATCCGCTACAACCAGCCATCGCTACAACCAGCCATCGCTGCAACACAGCCATCGCTGCAACCAGCCATCACTGCAACCAGCCATCGCTGCAACCAGCCATCGCTGCAACCAGCCATCGCTGCAACCAGCCATCGCTACCACAGCACAGCCATCGCTGCAACCAGCCATCGCTGCAACCAGCCATCGCTGCAACCAGCCATCGCTGCAACCAGCCATCGCCTGCAAACAGCCATCGCTGCAAACCAGCCATCGCTGCAACCAGCCATCGCTGCAACCATGGGCGTCAGTTTGGTTTGAAATGTGCTTGGGACAGAGACGTATTCGGAAGGGAATTTTCAAAAGTGCTGGGTACAATGACACATTCATTCTTTTTTTCTCTTTCGAGTAGGTTATGTTTTGAAAGACAATGTCCTGTAGCTTCCTGATGTACAGAAATAAAAATGAGCACAGTGTCCGAGTATAGTGAGTATATAGAGTATATATACGCCCTCTATTGCACCTGTACAGTGATGGTCGAGAG